>SAUA01000015.1:0-408661 GCA_004335185.1 Phoma sp. RAV-16-625
CGTCGAAACTGGGGGGTGGTGGAGGTGGTGCGTCGTTGAGCGGTGGGGGTGGCGGTGGTGGGTAGTCCATGCTACAGTGTGTGCGGTGGATATGCGTTGGTGTGCGTTGTATGAAGGAGATGTTCTCTAGAATGCGCTAGGTGCGCGTGTGTAATCTTGGTTCGTGTTCAATGTCAGACAGTATCCAGTCTCAGGCTGTGTGCAAAGCCAGGTCGTGTTAATGTCAGGGCGGCAGGACGTTGTTGTTGGTGCGGGAGCAAGGATGCAGTGTGGAAAGGTTCGAGCTTGCAAGGTCGCGGCGATCAGGCACGCTATCACGTGCGCGTCACAGCTCAGCACTACGTACTATTAATACGCACTTTGCGAGTCTGATTGATTGATTCAAGGTAGCACCATCTATTGCAGTTCTACCTTGCTAGTCTCATGCTTGTGCATCATTTGAGCATACGATGCCTGCATGTCATGTCGTTATATCGAAGCCGGGCAGCCTGCACTCGACCGCCCTCGCCCCAAGTCGTAGATGTCGTAGCGCCTGCACCCAGCTCAATCCTGCCTGCCCTTCAATAACCGCTTGGTGACCTTGTCCTTTTCGATGATGTAGACGTGTGCGCCCCAGCCGGAGAGTGCGTCGCGGTCGGTGGCGTTCAGCAGCGCTTGTGAGATGGTCTCGAAGAGGTCTTCCGGGCCCTGTTTGCCGTTAGTCGCCATATCGTTTCTAGAACACCACTGCACCCACCAGATCCGGCTCCCACAAGCCCTCGCATGTGCCGAACAGCTGGTCGCTCGCGGTTCCGCTGACAATAAAGTCCTTGGCAAAGTCAATGCACCCAATGCTGTCGAAGCCGCAGATGAAGGGCTTCCCCGTTGTCTGGTTGATGCCGGCAATGACGGGGCTGACAAAGTAGGGTCCGAAACGCTTCTCGTACAGCGACGACGAGACGAGGTTGGCCATGGTCTGGGGCGAAATGTTGCGCTCCTCGCGCAGGCGGTACATGTTGACCTTGTAGCGGAACAGGTCCGAAACGGTGGCCACGTCGGTGGCGAGTCCTGTCAGGCCCAGGAAGACGTCGCCGTACTGGAAGATCTTGGGGAAGTTGTTGGAGACGGTGAGCGCCTGCATGCCGAGGCGCAGGTCGCAGGCGATGGCGACGCAGTCCTTGCCCACCATGGCCACGGCAGCGCCGCCGTCTGTCAGGGTTAGAGGGGTCGTCGCAGGTTGAAGTGTAGTGGAGCCGTACTTATCGAGAACGGAGACGACTGCTGCTGTTAGCTATGTAATGTTCGGCGGCGTGGGGGAGCTCACCATGGCTGTGATGCTATCCGGAGGCTCTACTGAAAGTGTATTGGAGTGTGTGGTCTCGGCGAGGTACACTTGGGTGGTCGTAGGGACAGAACTGCAGTACAGGCAACAAGCAGAGTAGTGGACTGAGTTGAACGTTGATGATGCACGCTCAGGTAGCAACAGCTAACGCGGCAAGCTCGCCCGCCCGCCATCGAGAAGCTGGCCCAAGCGCCCTCCCCCGTCCTTTGCTTGGCGCGATTTATTCCTCCCATGGCCGGCCCATCGCCAGTAGCCACTCCACTCCATACACGCAATTCCCGCAATGGCGACACCACAGGCCGTCGAGCTCGCAAAGACGCTGCCGCCGCGGCTGCTGCGCTTCTTCCAGCGCTACCCCCCGCCGCAGCTGTTTCCCACCATCACATCGCAGATCGCTGCCGCGCCTGCAGACACCGAAGTCCTATCCACAGCAACAGCCGCGCCCACGCCCACGACACCAGCACCCGAAGCCCCCGCAGCCACATCAACAACACCAACAACAACACCCGAAGACCTCACCTTCCCCAACCCCTTCCAGCCTACCAAAAACTTCACCACCGGCCGCTGGCACGGCCCCGTCTACGGCCTCCGAAAGCAAGCCGATCTTGTAAAGCTCGCGAGCGCCCACGGCGTAGTCGACCTGCTCCCCTGGACGATCAAGAAGCCCGGAGAGAAAGAAGCGCGGCGCATCGAGCGTGGGCTGACGGTCAAGGGGACGGGCGAGGGCCAGCGCGTCAAGGGAAAACTGTGGGAGCGGACACTGAAGGGGCGACTGGAGATGCGCAGACAGGCTATGCTGGATATGCCGCGGTTGATTCAGGAGTGGAAACAGGTGAGTTTGAGTCGGAATCTAAGGGTTGCTCTGTTGGGGCGACGGCGGGCAGGAAGTGCTAACCAGTGTGCAGAAAGGTCATGGAAGAGGGTGGAAGAAGTGGCCGAGTGGCAAGGCGAAGAAATAGACGTGATAGACGGGGGGAGTGGGTATGGCGCTGTGGCGCTGTGCTGTGTATATTTACGTGTTTGGATGACGAGAGCATATTGCCATGCATGGCGTTCAGGCAGGTCCGCATCCTGCTTTGTTGCATTCGATTCGTGGGACAAGAAGAGACAGCAATGCAACATGTATTCCAGACTCTGCGCAGTACTCTGACCATGTCCTGTGAATTGGGTATTAGACGTGACCAAATCAAGACCTTGTGCTAACTCCATTAAATGCCTCCAATGCCTCAATCAAAACTAGGACGTCACAATCGTAAAATGCCTGCAGTTCCTCCCCCTACATGACCATCTCCTCATCCGCATACGACGGCTGCTGGAATCCATACTCGCGGGCATACGCATACGCGCCGTAGTTGTTCTCCATGTCTGAGATACTACCCACGTTCTTCTGCCACAGCCCACTACCGCCGGCGCTGTTATAGACGGGGTCCGTGGCCGAGTGGTAGTTCGGCTGCTTAGCGGACTGCTCGTAGTCGCGCTGGGCCAGCATGTCGTAGCCGGACGCCATGTACGGTTCTGCTGTCTGGGGTGAGGTGCTTAGTTCTCGCGCTTGCTCGACCTGTTGGGCTTTCTCATAGCGCAGTTTGGCCATAGACTCCTCTTGTGCTAGGCTTGTAGGCGGCCAGTCGTATAGCTGCCGCGACATATTGTAGTTTGTGTCTGCTGGGTAGCCCTGCCGGCCCTGTGGCGGTGAGATGCGCCATAGCTCGAGGAGCCGTAGTCGCTGGTCGTCATCTGCGTTCTGGAACAGCTCGACTTGGGACGGGAAGAGCAGTTCTGGATTGATGCTGTTGCGTAGCAGGATTGCTCCTAGTTCGGACAGGTCAATGTGCGTCTTTGCTGGCGGCTCCGAGGCACTACGGGTGGGCACGACATGGTGTGAGTGAGTGTAGTGGCTCGAGGCATAGACTATCGCCTTGGGGGCGTCTTGTTGCTGTGCTTGTTCTTGTTGCACTTGCTGCTGCTGTGCTGCGTTCTGTGACAGATGCATATTAGTTGCAAACAGCTGGGCGAGCTCATCTTGCTGCATGTTTGCGTCTTCCTGGGCCTTGGCTTGCACGTTGATGCCCGTTGATATAGAGCCGCACTATGACGTAATGGTCAGGATGTGGACACGATGAACAGTCAGGATCTTACGTGGGAGCAAGCAATATTCTGAGAGAATACAGAAGGACTGTAAGGAAAGACAGTGTTGTAGGTGCAGTCGCAGTAGTGTACAAGCATGGGCTGCATTTGTGGATACGGTTCCAGTCGCTGATGGCGTGGGACTCGCTCGGTCTGTCGATCCGCCAGAGGCACCAAGCGTTAGTTGAAGACGTCAGGACGCTCTGTGAAGGTGTTGGAATAGCTCAAAGCTCGAATCTCAAAGCTCGAAGATTTCAAACTAGCTCTAGGACGACTTTAAATATACTGTGTAGGCAGTGATCTGGTGATGCTTGGCAGATCGTCGTGGTCGGGCGCTGACAGAACCTTGCAACAACAGCGTCTTGTGCAGATGGCCAGAGGAATTGAAAGGCAGCTGTGGGTGAGTCAAGAACAAAAGCGTGGACGGAGGTCAATCTGCGGCGGCGTGGCAGCGGTTCTATATGTACTGGTCCTGTGTAGCGCGCAGGTGATGGGTCAGGGTCATGCGGTTGGGTGGAGGGCAGAGAAAAAGGCGGGATGGTTTGGTCCCCCTCGTCCAGTTAGCTACTGCCTGAAACATAAAAACCAGGGCTAGCAGGCAGAGGACCAATGGGTCGCTGCTGGTGCGTGCAAATTATGGTCGACAACTCATCAAACGTGAAGAAGCGGAGCCAGTGTGCGGACCGTCGTTAGCCACGGCTGCATCGATAGGGCTTGTGCGAAGACCGGTGTGGAAGCAGCTCGCCGACATGGTAGCCTCTTGCAGCTCGCCAGCATTTGGCAGCGACATGCATGAATATTGTTAGTCTTGAGGCGGGGTTCAGTAATGGAAGCTGCCTGAGCGCTGAGGCACCAAGTGTGAGCTTGGACCACCGCGCTAACTACAAGGCGCTGTGAGCTCCAATACGCAACTCAACTGCCTGCCTGCATCAAGATCAACACCATCACCGAGCTCCACAGCCAATCTGCCCTCGCCCACCCCGATTGCTGTCTCTGACCAGCCACCCCGCCATTTGACCTAACCTCACTCTAAACCCCTAGATTCCTTCACACACACACCACCTCCGCCATGGTCAGCCCCGCCGCCCGTTTGCGCCAGGTCCCTGCTAACAGCTGCAGACATCCATAGGCACAGGCTACGACCTGTCCAACTCGGTCTTCTCCCCCGATGGCCGCAACTTCCAGGTCGAGTACGCAGTCAAGGCGGTCGAGAACGGCGGCACAGCAGTCGGCATCCGGTGCAAGGATGGTGTCGTACTCGCCCTCGAGAAGCTCGTCACCAGCAAGCTGCTCAAGGCCGGTGCCAACAAGAGGATAGCCACCGTCGACCGCAACATGGGCATCGTCTCCTCCGGCCTCCTCCCCGACGGCCGCCACTTTGTCTCCCGAGCCCGCGACGAGGCGGCCCAGTGGCGGCAGCTCTACAAGGCCCCCATCCCTGTCGCCTCGCTCGCCGACCGCATGGGCAGCTACGCCCAGGCATACACCCTCTACTCCAGCGTACGACCCTTCGGTATCACAGCCATCGTCGCCGGCTGGGACTCGGAGGCTGAGCTGCCAGTCGACGGCCAGGTCGGTTCTGGGCCCAAGGCTGGCTCTGGTGGCAAGAAGGAGGGCGCAAAGCACGGTGGCCCTTCTCTGTACATGATCGAGCCGAGTGGTCTGTACTGGGTAGGTTGCCCGCTGCTACAGCCATTGCTCGAACTAACCCACGACGCAGGGATACTACGGCGCCGCCACCGGCAAGGGACGACAGATCGCAAAATCAGAACTCGAGAAGCTCAACCTCGCTGAGGGCGAACTGTCGCTGCAGGACGGTGTCAAGGAGGCTGCGCGCATCATCTACGTCGCGCACGACGACAACAAGGACAAGGAGTTCGAACTGGAGCTGACCTGGATCAGCAATTTGGACGGTCCCACAAAGGGCAGACACGAGGAGGTGCCCAAGGAGATCAGGGAAGAGGCCGAGCGACTGGCAAAGAAGGCGCTGGAGGGCGACGACGACGACGAGGAAGAGGAAGAGAAGATGCAGGAGTAATTACGACGCGTGCATCTCAAGCCACAGCATTGGCCGTATGAACGGTCATCCATGATAACGACCTGCTCCACGAAGCACAATCACGAAACAGCATCTCTCCTCTTACTGCGTGTGATGTTTTGAGCACATTTTCATTTACGAGTCGATCCACGCGAGAAGCGGAAGTCTCGATTTGGTATACTGACATTAAATTAGAAGCATCGTGACAACACCCGCCGAAAGGTCGTAAAGCTGCAGCTAGCGGGAAGCTGGTGGGGCGGGCGCGTCATTCACCAGTCAGACGCCGACAACCAACCTGTGGCTACTAAAACTCGATCATCGGCCGGACGTCTACACACTTCCATTAACTTAACCATTCAGCACCAACTAATATGCCGCCGACACTCATTCTCATCCGCCATGCGCAGGCGCAGCACAACGCCACCAGCGATTGGGTAGGATGGGCTGGAACACAATACGAACACATCTAACACGACACAGTCCATCCACGACCCACCACTGACTGACCTTGGTCGCCAACAGAGCGCTGAACTGCACGAGAGCTTGAAAGCAAGCGATCTGGCAAACAAAGTGGACCTCATCGTCGTCAGCCCTATGAGGCGGACGCTCGAAACCATGACCATTGGCCTGGACTGGCTGATCAAGAAGGGCGTGCCAGTCCTCCCCGACGCAAACTGGCACGAGAACGCCGACAAGCCCTGCGATACCGGCAACACCATGGACGTCATCTCTAAAGAGTACCCACAGTACGATTTCTCCGGCGTAGATCCCCTTTACCCGGACAAGACCAGCAACCTCGCAACCAACCCCTACGCATTCACCCAGAAAGCCATTGTCGCGCGCGGCCAGACCTGTCTCAAGGACCTCTATAACCGCCCCGAGAAAGTCATCGCCGTCGTTACCCACTCCGGCTTCCTGCGCACCGCCGTCTGCAACCGCATGTTCTTCAACGCCGACTGGCGCGTCTTCGACTACGACGAAGCCGAGACGCAGAAGCAGGGCCGCTATGTGCTGAAGGAGTGGGAGGCGACGGAGAAGCAGGGCGGTGGTATGGGGAGGAGCGAGGTGGGTATCTTCGGTATTGTGGACGGTGACTTCCCGCCTGAGGTTGAGGAGGCCGAGGCGAAGCGCGATCCCAAGGTCGAAGAGGTTGGCGAGGCGAACGCGCAGATTCCCGCAAGGGAGAGCGCGTAGTGTTGTGTTCTTGGTGGTGCGGCAGTGTCATGGGTTGCTCAGTCACGCATTACACGGTAGAGATAGAAGAAGGTACGTTAGATTTGGTGGTATCTCTAGATCTAGACAATCTCCATTCTCATCACAAGACGCATGGGATCATCCATCTACCACCCTTTCCTCTTATCTTGATCCTCACCTCCTCCAACACACTACACCCCATCACTACATCACCATCTACCCGCTACCAACTTCACCTCCAACTACTCTACTCCAGCCAAAGACCCTGCAGCGCAACCCGAACGTCAACTGACTTTGTCGATCGAGAAGGGGATGGAGGTAACGTTTTCCGATGATTGTGTTTTTGAAGTTTAGAGCAGAGATAGAGAGGTGGGGGTTAGGTCTTGTTGGTTCGTTTCGTTAGATTTATGTGGGATGGCCTGCTATACTCCATCCTCTCAAGGGGTTGGAAGTAGGGTGGAGATGAAGATGGAAATGTACTTATAAGGTCTAGGTAGCATTGGAGTTGGAATTATAGTTAGGGCTGAATTTCGATTTGAAAAAATATAGATGCAAGAACAAGAACTCAAGTTAAATTATTAATAAAATTGTAAATCTGTAGCACCACGTTCAATTAAGGATAAGCCTTAAAGTATAGTGTTTTAATCATTAAGGATTGGATTCAAAGTTACACGAAATAGCTTTCCTGACAGCGAGCCCTTTTCCGAACCCCTACTGTACCGAGAATATTCTACAATAAGCAAACAACATTAGTATTAGTAGTTAATGCATATCATTTATGCCAACCGCCCATCCACACCAAAACAGAAAAACAAAAATATAGAGCCAAAAAAGATTAGAGATAGCGTGCCAATATCTTCTCTATCTAATTTTCTTATTCTCAAAACCTCTGCTTGTTCTCAACGTTTATGTTGACGTTTGTTGGAGAGGTCTGCAGAGGTTCTAGGTGTATGTTTGGGCAATCGTTGGAGCACTTTCAAAGCAAACCTCAGAGCAACCATCCAACAAACCGTCCACGCATACCCTCCACCCTACTGGAAGTCAAACACCCACGTACCAAGTTAGTAGTGCCGCAGTATGGGCTCCGATACGCTATCTACGGCGCATAGATCTATGCATAGATAGGTAGACGGAGAGATGGACGTATAGACGTAGTGTGGTGGAGTAAGCCGTGATGTATGAGATGTTAGCTAGTGTGCACACACACACACACACAGAGAGAGAGAGAGAGAGAGTATGTGTGTGTATGTGTGTGTGTGTGTGTGTGTGTGTGTGTGTGTGTGTGTGTATAACAGAGAGAAGAGATTACGGTCGAAGTTGCAGAAGCAGGCAAGGTGAGTCGATAGACATCGCCGTAAAATAGATTGTAGAAGGTTACTGCAAACAACATCCATCAACACTATCCAAGCCATCTACTCAATTCTCAACCCTTGCGAACTCCCTTCTCCACAAAAAACACCCTCAACTTTAGCTCCCTACGCTTAGATTATTAATGAGTAATACACACAGGCAGTACAGCAGGAGATCACGGTAGGTATGGGAAGCAGGGATAGTGGGACGAATACCATCGTTTCGTGAATCGTATAAGCCTTCGCTTCATGACCCAAGAAATAAAAACGCCATCCCAAACGCCAGTCATGGTATCTAATCAACGAATCGTGAAACTCCGCCGTTAGTGTTAATTCCCCACGCTCAAATCCGCAGTCCAATCCCTCTTTATCCTCAAATCCTCAAACCCTTCTGTATTTTCAATTACAAGCCCCTGCTCGTTAGCAAGATGCAGTGTGCAGATAAAGCAGTAACTAGTCGAGATATCCGCGAGTGCTTTCTGCGGGTAGACTTGCTTGAGGCCGTTGACCACGTCGGTGAAATTAAGCGCGGGGGTGTCGAGGGTGGGTGTGGGTGGGTCGTCTGCGGGCGGTGTGGTCTGGGGCTTGTTAGTCAGGGTCGTGGTGGTAAAGGAATAAGGGGGGAAGTACTTCTTTCAGGCCCATGCTGGTCCAGAGTTCGTCTTTGAGACGTTTGACGTCGACTTTCTTCGCGACGCGCGCGTACTGTACGTACTCGGGTCGGAAGCGCCGGCTCTGGGTGATGAGGTCGGCGCCGAAGGCGTGGGCTTGCGAGCTGGGTATGTCTGTGGCTTGCGTGCCGAGGGGAAGCTGGGTTGGTGGCGGCGAGAAGTGGTCGCGTGCGTCGGCGAAGTCGTCGTCGTCTGCGAAGCCGCCAGCGAAGGGCAGCGCGTCATCGTTGTAGAAGTCGGCGTCGTAGTTGCCTTTAACGACGTCGTCTTCGTCGGCAACGGCGTCTTCGTTGGCACGGTTGGCCCAGAAGGCTTCGTCCACCTCGCCGTTGGCTGCCTCCTCTTTTCGATCCAGACTCTGTGGTTGCTTTTGCATCCGCCGTGTTCCGAAACGGGCCTTGGGCTTCAGGAATAAGCGCAGCAGGTTCTTCGAGTTGAAATGCTTGTCGTCGGGGAGCAGGTTCCTGGTCTTGGACGTCCACTGTGCCTTTGGTAATGAGATTGCAGCCGCCGACGCAGCAGGAGTGTATAGGGCGTTGGCCAGCTCCTGGGACATGGGAGCCATAAAGTCAATCTCGAATGGCTCTTTCTCCTTTCTCTTGGTGACCGGTGCCACTTTGCCAGCCTCCTTGACGCGTCGGATGCGCCAGTGCTCGGGCCCGGCCCAGTTCTTCTTTAGGGCTTGGTCGAAGTAGCTCAGAATATTCTCGTGCTCTTGTTCGCGTGCGTGGTTCAAGGTGAGAGTGTATTGCTCGTCGGTGCCCTCTCCATTCCCACCTTCGCCCGCCTCCTCGTCGCCCTCGGCTATGTCGTTGTCGTGCATGCGCGCATTGGGGACAAGGGCTAGTTCTTGTGCCCAGGCTTCTCCTCCTTCGCCAAAGCCGACGTCGGGCGGCATGTCGAATCCACCCATGTTGTCGTCGTCGTCGAAGCCGCCGGCATTATCATCATCGAGGAAAACACCAGAGACGTTTCCTGCTTCCTCTTCTGCGTCGTCCTTCTCCTCTTGCCGCCAGTCTTCGGGGGCCTTGAGGAATGGCAGGTCCATGGATCCGTTGACGTCGCCGAGGTCGAAGGTTTTCATGGAGGGGCACACGTCCTGTTCGTCGAGGAGCGCGAGGTTGGGGAAGTACTTTGCGGCGAGTCCAGAGATGTCGATGTCGATGTCGTTCGAGGGTTCGTCTTGGTCATCCTCTTCGTCTTCAGGCTGTGGGGTCTCTCCTGGCGCGGAAGCGTCTCGTGCGTTCTTCGCAGGCGCATCACCTGCGTCGTCGCTGCTGTCAAAGACGATTCTCCCATTGGCATCGATGGCGAGGTGGTTCATCAGCAGGCCCTTGGCGCCGCCCTCGTCAAAGTCGGCGGTTGCCTTTTTGAACAGCGGATCTTGGGCGAATTCTAGGTCCATCTTCTTGTTCTGGAGTTGCTCGAAAGAAGTGGCTAGCGTTGCTTCGGCTGATCGCACTGCGCGCTTGCGCTTCTTCTTCTGGCCGTCCTCGCCTTCCTCGCCCTCTCCGTCTTCGCCGTCTTCACCGTCCTCGTCAGCGCCGCGCCGCTTCTTGTTGCCGTTCTCGGCCAGGCCGCTCAGCAGCTTTCCCGTATCTGTGGCGACGCTGTCGACTCTGCTCGTGTAGATCTTGACACAGCCGTCGAGGGTGCAGCTGGCCTTTTGGAAGTTGACGCCGTCGCCCTCCTTCAGCAATGACATCTCGTGGAAGTAGTCGATAAGGGCAAAGTTCCACGAGTTTGTAGCGTTGATCTTGTTGTCGGTGGCCATCTTAATCCAGTCCTCGAAGTTGGAGGCGAGAGGCATGACGCGCTTCATGGGGGTAACGGCGCTGCCTGCGACATCAGGCATGTCGTGGTCGTGGTCGAGGTCCTGGGTGGGCGTATGGGGGTCGATGACGCTGGCAGCCAGGGAGCGGCGGGCCTTCTTGCCCACGGGGGTGGACGAGGCCCTAAGAGAGTTGCGCTGCTGCTCGGCGAAGGCATGGCGGCGTTTGGCGCGCTCTTCGTCGTCGTCGTTGAGGGGGACCCTAGAGGCAGTCAGTGAGGCGGTCGTGGGAATATGTGTTTTGGGTGGCCTACTTTGTCCCCTTGGCGGGCGTGGCCTGGGGCGCGAGGCTGTATCGCGAGCGCGCCATGGCTGTAACGTGGTGGAGTCGAGGGTTGACGGGTCACGGTCACGGTCACGGTCGTCGGTGTCGTCGGCGGCTTTGTTTGTCAACACCGACAGAGTGCGCTAGCGGACAATCCATGTGGGCCGCGTGGAACGTGGAACCCCGCACCGCCACTCCGCCACATCTACCGCGCCACAGGTAGCATCATCAACTTCCCAACCGGTTCCCAGATATGCGTGTACCGTGTCGTGCTTAAGAGCTTCCACCGGCGCACGGCTGTCCTCTCTCTCTAACCACCTTCCCGTCCCTATCCTTATCGCGACGCCTCTCCGGACGTTTGCGACCCCTCGCGCTTCACCCTCCGCCCTGTGACGCCGCGCATCAGACCGCGGCACCGAGATACAAGAGCCCGCCAGACACCTGCGCGCATGAAGCAGAATGCCTTGACCATGGACGAGCGCTCTCTCCTGGACACTGTGCAGCGATGGCGCCGCTCCAAGTACTCGGCGCGCCCCTTTGCGCTCACCATCCTCGCCATTACCCTTATCACGCTGCTCGCGTGGGCAAAGGAGCACCATGCCAGAGAATACCCCAGCAGTGACCGCACTGACAGTCTGCGCCGTCGAGACCTCACAATCCTTGACGAGGAGGTGCGCCAACACGATCTCCACCCCTCTTACTCCACCGCTAACCCTCCCAGTGCCGCCTCGTCCACCATGCCGCCGACCAATGCGCCTTTGTCCTCGCCAACTGCCCAGACGAAGAGGCCGGCGTCATCTCGTACCTGACCTTGTACTACTGCCGCCTGCCCCACGCCAAACCAGTTGCCTTTGCCATGATGACGCTGTGGCTCGCCCTCCTGTTCAGCACCATTGGCATCGCCGCCAGCGACTTCTTCTGCGTCAACCTCAACACCATCGCCAGCATGCTGGGCATGAGCGAGAGTCTGGCTGGCGTCACCCTGCTGGCCTTTGGCAACGGCAGTCCCGATGTGTTCTCCACCTTTGCCGCCTTCCGCACCCACGCCGCGAGCCTGGCCGTGGGCGAGCTCATCGGCGCCGCCAGCTTCATCACCGCTGTCGTCTCGGGCTCCATGGCCCTGATCCGCCCCTTCAACGTCGCCCGCAAGAGCTTCGTCCGCGACGTGGGCTTCTTCATCGTCGCTGCCGGCTTCAGCATGGGCTTCATTGTCGACGGTAGACTTCACTTGTGGGAGGCTGTGACTATGGTCGCCTTCTACCTTTTCTACGTCGTTTTTGTCGTGGCCTGGCACTGGTGGCTCAACCAGCGCAAGGCGCGGAGGCTTAAAGCTGCCGCCACGCGTAGTCACTACGTCACGCCTGGGGGAGAAGAGGAGGAGATTCCAGCCTACTTTGATGACGACGATGCCCCGCCAGCCAACTCCAGGACACCCTCACGCGGCGTCTCCATCGACGACCTCAACGCGCTGGAGCGTGGAGGTACGGATCCTCTGAACGCAGACGAGAACGAAGAGGAGCGTGAGCGCTGGATGGGCGAAATGTCCAACAACATGCGTGTCAGTCGCCCGCAATTGGGAGCTCGCCGACCCACCCAGACGGCCATTCGACCAAGTCTCGTTGGCGCACTCGAGTTCAGGGCGGTGCTGTCGTCACTGCAGAAGTCTAGAAATATCCAGTCCATGCCCATCAGCCTCCGACGCTACTCGGACGACCCAACCTACACGACAGTCCAGCAGCAGGACCTCATCTCGACCACGTCCGACCCTGCTCCTCGGCCGCCTTTTGATGTGGCCTCCGTGTCGTCAGGAAAGTCGCCCAGCCTTGTCCGGCCGAGCTTGGAGGTGCAGCAGAGTATGAATCGTACCAGAGCCGTCTCCACGAACGACCTCGACAACGTCCGCCTGCACCCTAGCACGCTGCAATGCAACCTACCGCACATCAGCTTTGCACCAGCAACCCCCGACTTCCAGAACGACTTCTCGTCTCGAGTGGGCCAAGCACCTCCGTCTCCCACAATCTCGCTGTCACCGCCTGCCTCGCACATGTCATCGCGGCCAGCAAGTCCGGCGCCTTCGAGAACGCGAGGATACTCAGACCTGCTGGCCCCTCCCGGTCTTGACTCGCAGGGCCTTTCGCAGCGTTCAACACCCACGCAGAGTCCGCTCTCGTCGCCCGTCTTGAGGCCTGACGATCGTCCTGTGCCGCCAAATTTAAAGCTGTCCGTCCCTGGCGCTGCATCACCGCCCATCCCCTTCCCCGCATACACAGACTTTCCGTGGTCGGCGCACAGCTCGTCTCGCGCGCCCAGCCTGCGCCTACCTTCGCCCAGCGCCTCGCCCGAGTCTGCATTCCACAATGAGAGCCTGTTTGGAGTCTACGATGTCGCTCGAACGCCAAGATGGTGGCCCTCTCGATTCCTCCCTGCGCCCCACATATTCCTATCGACATTGTTCCCAACACTGACGAGCTGGCGTGACAAGAACATCGGGGACAAGCTGCTGGGCCTCGTAGCTGCGCTGCCGGTCTTCCTCCTCACCATCACCCTGCCGGTCGTCGAGCCCGCAAGCAACGACGACGACGACCAGGCCGGCCATCCAGACTTTGGCCTACCGCCTGCTCTGACACCCGTGGGCGGTACCTTCGACTCGCAATTCCGCCTGGACGGGTCCGCACCAGCGAGCCGCAATAACACAGATCCATCCAAGACGCAGAAGTCCGCGTCGAACCCGAACGGCACCTCGTACGCCTCCAACAACACCACCGGCTCCCAGCCACCGCAAGTCTTCATCACGACCGACGAGAACATCCTCGGCTCCCCTGAAGCCCTCCCCGAGGACCCGCTCTCAGCACACCCGCATCCCTCGACGAAACCAAAGGAGTGGAATCGCTGGCTCGTAATAATCCAAACCTTTACAGCGCCCTTCTTCATCGTCCTCGTAATCTGGGCCAACGTCGAGCCCGACTCCCCGCACGCCCTGCTCCGCCAAACAATGTACTCCAGCATCGCCTCCCTCCTCCTCCTCTTCTTCATCCTCCTAACCACAACCCCAACACGCGCACCCAAATGGCGCCAGCTCCTCTGCTTCCTCGGCTTCGCAGTAGCCATAGCCTGGATCAGCACCATTGCGAACGAAGTCGTCGGCGTGCTGCGCACCCTGGGCGTCATCCTCAACATGTCCGACGCGATCCTGGGCCTCACCATCTTCGCCGTCGGCAACTCACTCGGCGACCTCGTCGCCGATATCACGGTCGCGCGCCTGGGCTTTCCCGTCATGGCGCTGTCGGCGTGCTTTGGCGGGCCGATGCTGAATATCCTGCTCGGCATCGGATTATCGGGCTGCTATATGATTCTCACAAAGGGCGAACATAGACATGAGCGCCACCCCTCGGAACCCGTGCATTTCAGACCCTACCACATTGCTGTCAGCACCACGCTTGTTATATCTGGCGCTAGTCTGCTCGCCACGCTCGCTGGATTGCTCGTCGCTGTTCCCCTGAGGAAGTGGCGCATGGATAAGGTGATTGGCTGGGGGTTGCTGGCGACGTGGTGTGTGAGCACGGCGGCGAATGTGCTGGTCGAGGTGTTGGGGTTTAGTAGTGATGTCAGTTGAGCGTGAGTGTATTCGCAGTACCCGACATTGTTGTTTCTGTATATCTGTTGCTTTTTTTCCTGGGCTGAGGGTTTTGGGTTGGGGTGCGGCGCGTTTATACCACTTTGCATTTCATTCTAGTTCTGCGACTTTGTCTTTCCGAATGAATATATACGCGAAATGTACATATTCTCTATCATACCCTGTACCACCCACCCCATCGCGGTACTACTCAACCATCTCTCCAATTGCGTCTACATTTATGTTCTCTCTCTCTCTTCACTTTCTCTTTCAACAGCACCTTCCTTTTCCCCCAATCTATCCCCATCCACAGCCAGCCCCCTATCACCGTCCCCCCATCCCCTCCAACACCAAACCGTATCCACACCCCACAACACCCTTCCCAACACCAGAACCTAAATCTTAACCCCCGCTAGTCGTGTCAAGCCTAGGTCCTTGTGTATACGTGTTTAGTTGTCGATGTATACATGTATATATGTGTACAGGCACGTGCGTAAGGCATACACAAGCACGCAGAGTTGCGAAAATACATGAATTGGTCAGAGCCGTAACGGGCGGTATTGTACTGTACTGCACAGGTTCAATGAGTCCAGACTGGGGCGGGTGGATTTACTGCGCTTGTGTGTGGTTGTGTGGACTGGCGTGTGTGTGGATTCGCATGTAGAATGGCGTGTGGATTATCATTAATATTGACATGTGGTTTAGCATGTGGCTTAGCATGTGCTTGTGCCGCAGCGTTAGCATGAGCATTTGCAATTCCATTCGCGTCAGTAAGTGGGCTGCAGTGTAATGCAGTGTCCCAGGATCTGGATTAGCGAGCGAGGTTGTGGAGCGAGGTCGGGAGCCTCACTATTGTACGAGGACCCAGGACACCGGTCCTTGTTGACGCCTCGACACCACACTTGTTCTTCGACACCGGTCTGCATCGACACCGGTCTGCAAAGGTCGAGGGAGGTCGAGCCAGAGCCTGAGCCTGAGCCTACTGGTAATGAGGCTGAGGCTGAGCTTGAGTTTGTGCCAATTGGGGTCGTACGCTGAGTACTCTACACGTGGCGGGCTCGGGTGGTCTTCTATATTGGGTCGGTGCTGTTGTGCTACTACATGTTGGGTCAGTGCTCTGGTGTGCTGTACCGTACTGCGGTGCGCTGTGGTGCGCGGGGAGACAAGTCGGCCGTGGAGCACCTCGGTCACCGTCACCACGTTCTCGTCTCACAACACGGGGATTTCAACCCTCAATACGGGATTCCCACACCGTGGTATGTGATCCACAGGCCCTCGACAATCCAACGCGCGGGTCAGGCTGTGCGTTGGGCGCCATCCACACACGCGGCGGACGAGGCGGCGAGGCTCTGTGGCATGCATGCAGCTGCGTTGGGCAGCGGGCGGCAACGGGAGTGCGGTCGTAGGGCTCCACGTAGCGTGTGTTTCAAGACGAAGAGTCATCGCTGTTGTTTTTCTAGTTTTTCTTTAGCTGATGAAGCTGTGTCGGTGAAGCGTGTTGGGTGAGGGCGATAAATAAGAGGGTTTGTAAGGAAGGTGGGTGGCTTGCATATTATCGTCGTGGTATTGCATTGTTGACATTGTCTGTCTGCATCGAATTCGCCTGCACCTCACCTACCTACTCGACTAGTTCAATTTACACACATGTTTGAATCAGCGCAGGATATTGCACACTTCTATCTGATTCGGAGAGTACGGCGCAAGCCTTGAATAACGATACTCACACACCTTGCGATTGACACAATCAACCACCCACGCATTCCTCAGGCGCACACAGCGTCGATTGGCGATCTTCTGTGCGACGACGTCTGCATCGAGAGTGGAGTGACAGCTGCCACGGCAGATCACAGGGCAGACGAGAACGTCATCTTGTGTTGGCGACGCACACACCGTCTGCTGGCACCCCGTCTATCCTGGATCCTGGAGTCGCATCTCTTTCTTATCGATTGCCGTCTTCATTTGTTGTACCGTACCTCGCCTCGCCTCGCCCACTACAAACGCTCCCGCCTCCATCCCGCCTGCGGTTAGCACGCCCTCAGCACCAGCCCAGCCCAGCACCACGCTCGAAATTCGTGTTGTTGTTATTGCACTGCACGCCAAACAGAACAGCGCAAGGGACTCGTTGTCGTCGTCGAATCAGCCCTACGGATTCTCCTGCACCGCTGCCCCCTTGCTGCAGCGCGCATTCGAGCACCGTCTACAAATCATCCACCGCCCGCCGCCCGCTACTCGCCGTCGTTGGCCGTTGCTGCTATTAGCTGTTTGGTTGTTTGGCTGTTTACGCTAGGGACCGCCTGTTTACTCTGCACACACGGCAGCCCTCGACCCTGACCTCGACCCTGATTCTTGGCGATTCGACCGGTCAGCCAGCACTCGACCCCACCACGACGCACCACCACCGTCAGCAGGCGCAACCCAACCCAACCCAGCCCAACCCAATCCAAGCCAATCCAATAATCGACACCAAACGCACGCCTCTTCGCCATCCCTCAGCAATATAGCCTGCTCGATCCTCCGCCCTCCGTCCCCGCTCCCGCCGCCCGCCTTGCGCCTCACCTCCCTCCCTCCCGTCTCTCTGGTATCCGCACTCGGCCTTTCTCTGGTAGAACGGGCTGGAGTACGGCATACCGCGACGCACTCTTCAGCCTCATGCCGTTAGTCATCGCCCTCCCCAAGTCCAGTGCTAGCCGCCCCTCTGCTGCCATGCCCTCTGCCCGTCCCTCGCACGCCCGCCCTGCTGCCTCTGCCTCTGCCTCTGCCTCTGCCTCGTCGCGCCGCTCCCTCTCGCGCCGCTCTGTCCGCAGCCGGGCCTCGCACTCCACCCGTACTTCTGCCACCACCACTTCTTCCGCTGCCTCGCGCTCGACCGCCCCCTCGAGCGCCCCCGCCTCTACTCCAGCCTCCGCCTCCGCCTCCGCCTCCGTCTCTCCCGCGCGCACCTCGTCCGCTGCCAAACGTGACACTAACATTACCATCAGACCCAGTCGCGGCAAGATCGACATCCGCGTCAACAACCACACGGGCACCTACGCCGACAGCTACTCGGACGAGTCAGACGACGACGTGTCGGACGAGAAGTTCCGCAGCGAGGACGAGGAAGACTACACCTCGGACGACGACGACGAAGAAGACGACGACGAGGAGACGAGCTGGGACCTGATCGAGGACGAGATCCACCCCTCGGACTCGGCCTCGCGCCCCCACCACGCCCGCCGCCCACCACCACCCTCACACCGCGCCGGGCCCCCAGCACCGCCCGCCCCCTCTGCCCCCGTCGCTCCCCGTCCGCGCGCCTCGCGCCGCGCCTCGTCTCGCCACGCCGTCGCCGCCCCAGATCCGCACTCGGCCCACCACAGCAGGAGCCGCAGCAGGGGCCCCGAGCTGGCGCCCCGCGAGCACCGTCAGCGTCGCCGTCGACGTCCCTCGACCCATCACCAGCCGGACAGCCTAGGCGAGGAAGACACGGGCGACGACCTCTACCCACCCCCTCCCCCACAGCACCCCGACTCCGGCCACCCCAGCGCCCAGTGGTCCCACGTCCCGCCCGCCCACGGCTATGCCCCAAGCACAATGTCCCACCACGACCCCCGCTTCTACAACGGCGGCGCTCCCTCGCCCGCAGGCCAGCTCGTGCCCCCAGGCTACCACGGCTACGACCCCCACTACCAGAACGGCTTCAGCCCCCAGGCCCCGAACCCCTTTGCCCCTGGCCCGCTAGGCACCGACCGCGACAGCTACTTTGGCGGCCAAGGCTACCCTCCACCCCCCGGCGCGCGTGCAGGCAATCCCAACCGCCGCTCCATGGGCGCGCCCCCCTCTGACGCCATGACGCCCTACGGCCACCCCCACCCCCAGATGGGCGCACCCCCTCCCTTCCCGGGCTACCCCTACCCTGGCTACGGGATGCCAGGGATGCCGCCCATGCCCCATCCCTACCAAGGCTACTCGCCGCCGCCCCCAGAGGAGCGACATCACGCTCGCCCCAACAAGCGAGGTACACCGCGACCGAAATCCACCGTCTATGATCCCCACTCTGACGATGATCGTCACCCTCGCACCCAAGCTGTCGTCGTCCAAGCGCCCCCACCGCCGCCGCCGCCGCCACCACCACCACCACCAGACACAGCCAAGGAGGATGCCATGCTGAAGAAGCTGAACGACCTGCTGCTCGGCAAGGCTGAAGAGGAGGCACGCAAAGAGGCAGAAGCCAGGAAAGCCGCAGAACTCGCCAAGTTCGACCGCCTTGAGAGCCTGCTCATCGCTCAGCAGGAGGCGCAGATTGCAAAGGACAAGGCCAAGACACAGGCCGCCGCCGACGCAGCCGTCGCAGCCGCCGAAGCCAAGAAGCGCGGCGACGAAGACAAGCTCGCCTCGCTCGAGAAGCTCATCTTGGCGCAAAAGGACGAGCAGCTCAAGCGAGAGGCTGCTGCAGACGCTGCCCGCAAGGCCGCAGCAGAGGCAGCCGATGCGGAGGCCAAGAAAATCGCCGAAGAGAAGAAGGCCGCAGCCGAAGCCGCAAAGTTGCTGCTCGATGCTGCGCAAAAGGCGCGCGAGGAGGCCGAGAAGAAGGCCGCCGCAGAGGCCGAGGAGACCAAAAAGGCTCACGAAAAGGCCCTCGCCGAGGCCAAGGCTGCCGCCGATGAGCTCGAGAAGGCGAAGAAGGCGGCCGAAGAAGAAGCGGCTAAGCTGAAGCCCTCGGACGCACCCAAGCCGCCCATCAAGTTCAAGGACGCCGTGGGCCGCAAGTTCAGCTTCCCCTGGCACATTTGCAAGACATGGAAGGTGCGTACTCTGTCATCGTGATTCGAGTCAATAGCTAACAGCCGCAGGGAATGGAGGAGCTCATCAAGCAGGCCTTCATGCACGTGGACGTCATTGGCCCTCACGTTCACCAGGGCCACTACGACCTGGTAGGGCCGGACGGCGAGATCATCCTGCCCCAGGTCTGGGAGACCATGATCCAGCCCGACTGGGCCATCACCATGCACATGTGGCCGATGCCCGAGCCGCCACCCGAGCCACCCAAGCCGGAGATGCTTCCCCCGCCGCCGCCGCTCGACCACCAGCAATTCATGTTGGCTCATCCTGGGATGCGTCCTTCGAAGACGAAGAAGTCGAGCAGTAAGAAAGTCCCCCGCGTCATGGCCGATCCGATGGTCGTGAACGTGCCCCCGCCGCCGCCCGGCATGGTGCCTGGGGCGCCGCCACCACCTCCGCTCGCACCAGCCGGTGCTCTGCCCCCGGGTGTCGTCGTGGTGCCCGCCTCGTCCAGCAGCTCCTCGCACAAGCCCAAGAGCAAGCCCAAGCCGGGCGGCTTCTTCGCGTGGGCCGCTGGCGGCAACAACCGCTCGGGGTCCGTCAAGAAGAGCAGCAAGAAGGCGTGAATTCTTGCGTGGCAGCAACGCGTCGAGGAGGCCTCGTACCTGTCGTCATGATCGCTGATGATGGTCTGCATGCTGCTGATGTCTTGCAGTGCGAGTGGAAGGGTCAAGATGACGGCGATGCTGCTCTGTAGCTCGTCACATCTTGATCGCGGGTGCGCGTATGCCGTTGTCTCCTCTCGCACTTCAAGTGCGTACTACAAAGTCCGTCAGCAACGATGCCGCTACCGCCGCACGTCTCTCTCTGCGTTGCCGCCACAGGGCTGGGTTGCTCGTCATGAATGATTTTTTTTTGGTCTCTTCGCTTCAGAGCATCTTTTATCCTGGTTTCCCATATACCCTTACACGCCGCTGCGTTGCTCCCTTTTGAGCATTGGTACGAACGATGCGATATACGTTACGAGGAAGAGAGAAGGGAGGACGGAGAGAGGAGAAAGGAGAAAAGGGATGGAAAAGCTGGATACCACTTTTGTTGCGAATTTGGCTTGTTAGAGCGTTTCGGCCCGGCTTGATTTTGGATTACCCTTGTTGCGAGTTTGGTATTTAGTTGGATTTGGGCGTTTCAGCGCGTGTGTTTGTGTGTTGTAATGTGTTGCGTTGTATGCGGTATGAAATATGCAGTATGCAGTATGAGGTATGAAGTATGAGCGATGAGCGATGAGCGATGAGAGACGAGCGATATGCAGGCAATGAATGAGATGAGCAACGAGACACGAGACACGAGAGATAGTAATAGCGTAGGTAGCAAGAAATGTAGTTTGAGAATAAGACGACATTACAACAACTCTGTTCGCATAGACTTGCAGAAATGTAATGTTTAGTTCTTTACTCTCTGCTCCGTATCATACTTCCTTAATCTAGATGTTTAGTACTACCTACTACACCCGCTACAAGCCTTTCAACTGCTACACTCTCTTAAGCCTCTCAAGCTCTAGAAGACTCGTAAAACTCTAGCATAACCCTGTCTACTTCCATCTTCTTCCTTTTTTCTTACTCTACTAGTAAAGTATAGTAAAGTAAGTGTTATTCTATAAAACAACACTGTATTCTCTCTTTCCAATACCTCTCTTTCCAACACCTCTCTTTCATTCGTCTTGGTAACTGAGGGAACAGACAGCGATCTAGTAGCCCTGCTTGGCTTAGCTTAGTATAAAAGTGTAAGGTAAGGCTAGGATACTATATTTTACTAATAAGATATAGACTCTCTCTTTGCCTCTCTCTCTCTTACCTCTCTTATCTCCGTATCAACACTAAAGTGAACAGGCAGCGATCGAGTGGCCCTGCGTGGTTTGGCTTGGTAGGGAATGTGGTGTGGGAGCGTGAGGCTGGGATGCTGCATAGTGCTGATAGGGTGGAGAGGGGGTTGCGGTGTTGGTTTGTTGACTGGGATGGTGGATGGTAGGGAGATAAGAGGAGGTTAGTGATAGCCTGTGTAGAGGTTGTGGAAATGGCTGGTTTTGGTTTTCTTAGGCTGGGTTGTTAGGTTCCGGCGAGAGGAGGATCGTGGAGAGAGAGGCTGGGTCTGGAGTTGATTGCTTGTTTGCTGAAAGAAGGTTTTTCATAGTAAGGTTTGACGCAGAATCGGTGTTGGATTGGTACTCGAATTCGTAGCAAGGGACTAGGGAGGGGTTGTTGATGGATGGGAATCTGTGTGTAGATATTGCATGCACGTGAAAAGACAGTACAGTACAGTACAGTGCGTAAAAGGCTAGTTAGGTAGTCTTGATAGAACTCACCTTCTCCAGACTTTCTACCTACACTTTGGCATTGCTACAGTACGCGTCTCGCCCCCGCCTCTGCAAACCGAAGGAGTGCTAGCTTACAAGTCTTGTGCGTCACATTCGTGTCGGTTCCAGTAGCGAACTGTGTGTTTAGTTAAAGTGAACCGGCGACAGCGTGTAGGGGTGTTGGCCAAGGAAATATACACAGACATAGCACGTGAGGTAGAATATAGACGAAGAGTTAATTTTTTTTATTTTCAAAATTTCTGATTATTTGGTAGACATGTTTACGGATACTACATCATGCTGTTCTGGACTATTCGTCTCGGTTCCTGCTATCGTAGAGGAAAGGGGTAGTCGATGTATTGCTTCTTGGGTTTGGTGGTGCGTTGGTGTTTGCGTGATATTGGTGTCGATGGTTATTTTGGTGATGATGTGGATGTGGATATGGATATGTATCACCTGTACCCCATCTTCGCGACTGGAATCCGAGTCCAAGGACTCAAAGTGTGGGTCGTTTGGATACTGATTGTGTCTGCTGGGATGCTGATCTCGAGTCCTGCATGTGCGTTCCTGAGCTGTGGCGTGGGCTGGAGTTCCGCTGGTACTAGAGCCCTTGCTGGGGCGTGAAATTTCCGAGCCCGGTGTTCGCTGGATCCAGGATGTAGGATCTGTGGCAGATATGCCCTGGCTAGAAACCTGGCTGGATACGCTATTCGTTTGGTTCGGCGGATTGTTACTCTAGCCGTGTTTACTGATAGCTGGCATGGTGTGCAGACGAGTGCGTGTCAGTCCGGTTCGGTCCTTGTTACAGGGCGAGTGGGTTAATGGGTGTTGATAGAACCAGAACGTTCGGATATTGGGACTGGATGGCGTCTCGGTACCACCTTTCGTGCAACCCCTGTCGAGATGCCAGCTCTTGTGTAAGAGTGACATCTGGATCGTACTGCAGCCGGACTGGGTCAAGCCGGTATCAGGCGCTCGACCGGTGCTCGCCAGTTGATATTCCTCACTCTTGGTTCCTTCATCCAATGTTATGCCGATCCATCTCCTCATCAATCCAGCTTCCCCCTCTCTTCACCCCCCGCGACCGCCTTCGCCACCTCTCGCGCTCCTCAGCCGTCGCACTCTCCCACCCCCCTTCTCTTGCATCTCTACGCAGCACATCAGCCCGGGCGTGCGTGAAGTCCCCACTGACATGCCTAGGATCAACAAAGTCCGGGAGATGCAGCGTATTCGCGCCCGTGATACTAAGGTTGCCGTGAGGATTCGGCACCGCGCGGCCAGCGGCAGACCCGTTACTGGTTTCTCGGCTGGTATCCGTGCTCTTGCTCTTCTCGAGCGTGAGACCCGTGGCGTTGCGCGGGCTGTTATTGTTGGAGTTTGTGCGGACTCTGACGATTTGGACGAGCTTGCCCAGGACGGCGAATTCGAGTTTGAGTTTGAGCGAGTAGACGACGCCTTTTAGTGTTGTTTCGATTAGGTAGAGATTTGCGAATTCGACGGCCAGCAGGGCGAGGTCCATGATGATGATTACGACGTTGATGGCGAGGATTTGGTACATTGTTTTGCGCATGCTGGCGCTGCGGAGGGGGACTGTGCCGTCGTCGAACGAGGCTACGTCGTCCTGTACGCATTCGCCTAGTCGGAGTAGGCGGATTGTTTCGCGGATGTAGATGATGGAGAGGATGAGTTCCTGTAGGAAGAAGCCGACCATTTGGATCTTCTCCATGATGGAGTAGCCGTTGACGAAGCGAGACAGCACGGTTTGCGTGAGATCGTTCGCGTTTGAGGCGAATGTTAGCACTGTTGTCGTGGCGTGCAGGATGGTGCCGTTGATGATGATCATGTACAGTGTCCAGCGCAAGATCCGACGAGAGTTGGTCAGCAGATGTAGGCGCGACCACAACACCACCGATTGACCTGTGACCATGGTCCACCACCCGACGGTAAGTAGCACGACCGCAACATAGCCGGCGTCCTGGTTTGGATCCAGCAATTGGAAGAACTTGATCAGGAAGCCTAGCGAGTACGGCAGCACGCCGAACCCTGCAATCAGCAGACTCCAAAAGTACAGCCCACGGTAGCGCTGGAAGGTGACGAGAACCAGAAGTATAAGCTCGACGGCATTGTACAGCGACAAGCCGAGGAGCACAGCGATGATGATCTTGAGGGCAAGCGAGTCTCCTGTGTAACCTGCACTCGTTAACAGCATGCTTGAGTGGCAACTGGAGTTCCCTACCTCCGGTAATACCAGCCCCAGCAGACAGAAGCGCACCCTGCGCCGGCGTCGGTTCTTCAGGCAGCGCAGAGGTCGTCGAGCTCGCATACGCACTCACTGAGAGAGAAGCCATAGCGTGATCCACCACCTCTCCTCTCTGCCATCGCACCACCACCAGACGTGTCGACCAACACTAGCTCGTCCTTCTCTTTCGTAATGCAGCTACAGCGCCGTTTTACTTTCAACACTCTCCACGTTGCTTTTGCACCGCAGGCGCGTGTCGTTGTCCAATTCGGTTCGCAGTGGAGAAAAACTCTGGCTCAAGCATGGCGACGGCGGCGCGCTCGACCAAGCTAATGAACCGCGCACGCGCGCATGCCCAACGTGTCGGAAAAGCATGCTGGATCATCGTGGTTACATGACGTTAGCTGCCCCACCCGCTAACCACTCTTGGGCTGACCACCTGGGGTAATGCAGGGTGTGGACAGGGAACCCTGACCGCGATGTGTGCAGTAGCCGGCGAGCTATTCTGGCGGCTCCTTTAAGCGGCTCCTTTGTTGATGTTGTGGCAAGCTTGCAATGAACACATCTTGGAAAATGGATTGGCACGAATGAATGTCTGCTAGCTGGAGCGGTGCTGGCAGTGCTGTCCAACGCACGCTCGATTTGCCATCTGAAGATCATCGACACGGGATGCGAGTGAGGCCGCATAGCACCGAACATGTCATGTCCATCGGACCTTTATTCCTTCCCGCCGCCGCAATCCAGTAGGCGGTGGCCGGGTGGTGATGACAACTGTAGAGAATTCTCAGCACTTAGCAGATGCTTGCAATCTTGTTCACGTCCTGAACATTGTTTTCCATCCACCACCCACACTGACCCGGCTTTCACGTTACCACAGTAGATACGGGGCATCGTGCAAACCACTGCGGAGAGTCGAAAGACTGATAGCATGCCATCGACTCGGTTAACCTGCTTCTTTAGAGTTTCGGATTCGGCTAAGTTTTACACAGCACACAGCTGCCGATCGGTTCACACTGGCCTGGTCCAATCGCCATGATTCCAGGTATGCAATTATTCGGAAGCGTCGCTCCAGCCCTGCTATGGAGGCTGGCTTGTGTGCTGTGGCAAATATGGTGTTGCGCACGGATGGGGGAGTTGCGAATATACATCATACAAAGTCTACAGACGAGACGCGATTTCGCGAATCGGACACGTCCGACAGGTGGTAGAAGGCGGTCTAGATAAACGGACTATGACGTCGCAGTATCTTGCAGATCAGTGGAGTAGCAAGCAGGTAAGAGAGTGTGCTCCAGCTTGTTTTGAAGCGGGCGGAGGTAGGAAAAGCCAAGCATGAAGATCGCCTATATGAGTTCATACCTATAGTACTCACGACCAATCACGTCATCCTTACAAGTTCCCTCAAGACGGAAAGTAATGCTTAATAACAGTTGGAGTGAGTGGAGTGGGTGTAGCAGTCTTGTCGACGCCGTTACTGAGTATTTGATAGTTTAGCTAGGGATCTTCAACACTCATGTTGACCGTTGCAATTGCAAAGCAAGAGGTGACTGTTAAGACAATGGCCTCTGTGTAGTTCAAGTAGGCGTCGTATTGTCCGGATGAGGTTGTACCCTGTATGCTGTACCTCCGCATAGCGATAGCTCCTGAGGTCGTCTAGCATGTATAAAACTGACTTGTTTGTCTAGTATTATTTGGAAATTTCTCCACCTCTGCCATCTTCCTCTCCTGGCTTGCCAAAGCAGTGAACATTCCAAAAGTAAGTATTGGAAGCCGCATAGTCGAGCGTAGTAAACAGAACCTCGCGTCGACTCAATCTGCATCTGGTTTTCCAAGTGTCCAGCTCGATAGTCTCGATGTCTGCTTTCCGGTGTGGAAACATACGTGTAGAGCAGGTTGTATCAGCCATCGAATTGGGTATTACGAGCTATGTTTCTCCTGTGATGTTGACGTGATCGCAGAGTACATTCATGCTTAGTGTAAACCATGAACGGAATGTTTTATGTATAGTTTCGACATGGCTGACAAAGCACATAAAGATCGCCATACGACAACCAGGTTTCAAACGCAGCGTAGATGATGCAACGAACACATCAACAGCACCAGGAGTTAATGGAAGGCACAATTTATTTAAACCTTACCTACCCTGACCCCTCTTCTCCTTCTCCAGTTAGTGCTCCATCAATACCTGTTCTATCCCCGTAAGACCTCTTCCCCTGTACAGGGCAATCGTCTCAGTAAACTAAAGTCCAGCACATGAGCGCATCCAATGCACATCAGAATTTCTCCTTTCTTCCATCTTATTTCACATCGGTATTCCATCTCGCATCTCTCAAGAACTAGTCCTGTCAGATGGTTGTCAATGAGGTCAGATTATACTTCCAGGGGCCTGCACAGACCACACTACGTCATTGTGCTTCGTTTCTTCCAGCCATGGCTAAGTCAAGGGTCAGAGCAGGATGTACAGTACACAACAGGTGGAGAGGGACCTAGAGGAGTGAGTTCTTATCCCATTTTTATTCGGCGCGCAGCGGTAGTGGATGTCATTCAACGGCGGGAAACAGGGTGGGATCCTTGTCGCCTCGTGCAGGTCTGGTATGGTACCTGGTGGGGAGTGTTTGTATCGTGCTTCGTGCTTCGTGCTTCATTGTTGCCTATACTGCACTCGTTTCCATATTGCCTACGATACACTTAGTTGTAAATACAGTGAGGTCCGCACACGACCTGGACGACTGACAGTATCACCGCACCGTACCCTTCCTCTATCTATCCTGCTCCCAACATTCTCAGCTATCTTTGCCTTTCAGCAAACACAAGCCATGCCATCTCTTTTCATCTCATGTATGCTGTTGCTCGCCGTCTCGCATGCCCTTGCACAGTCCACACAAGACGCTACGACCGTGTCCGCTGAGTACACCAACGACGACACATTCCAGAAAGCGGTGCTTAACACAACGAACCTGTATCGAAGACAGCACGACGCAGTAGAGTTGGAGTGGAACGAGACTCTGGCCGAAGCTGCGGGGAAGTGGAGTGAGAAGTGTGGGTTTGAACATTCGGTATGTCAATCTTATACAATGTCAACAACCTCAGATACTTTTTGATAATATTGCACGGCACAGTACACTAACTCATCTCAGGGCGGTCCCTCCGGCGAAAATCTTGCCGCCGGATACCCTAATGCAACCGCCGCGATCGAGGCCTGGGGCGACGAGCGCAAGGAGTACGATTTCAAGAAGGGGGATTTTTCGTACGCTATTCAATACCCCAGTTGAAGAACAAGACATTGTGCTAACACCAAGAAAAAATAGGTCCGCGACTGGCCACTTCACGCAACTCGTATGGCGCAACACCACGACAGTAGGGTGCGCGCGGACGGAATGTAATGCGAAAGAGAAGGGCGGGAAGGGCGATGCGCCGGGGTGGTACGTCCGCACCTCCCACCACTACTATCTTCCCCCTGGTGACTCCTTATTTGATGCGCAGAGTTTTGCTGATAACTCACAGGTACATAGTCTGCGAATACTACCCCACCGGCAACGTCCTTGGGCAGTTCACTGCAAACGTTATGAAGCAACTCCCCGCTGACCAGGTGCCGAGCGCAAGTGGTGCGCCCACGGCGACAGGCGGACCCACTGCGAATGCGACGCCTCAGGGCGCTGCGAGCGGTATGAGAGGGAGTCTGGCCGCACTGTGGGTGGGGATCGTGTTTGCCCTCGTGGTTGCTCTGTGAGCGAGATGGATCTGGGGACGTTAAAGTGATTTGAAGCTGGGTTTAGCGTGGCGTTTCAGTGTATTGGAGCATTGATGGTTGAATTGCATATGTAAGCCTAGGTACCTCCACACTTCTATGCTCTCTGTTTGTTGCGAAATACATGGGAGTGTTCTTTGGGCATATGTTTCTGTTCTTCAAGGTGAAGTAGTGACAAGAAGCTCAAAATATCACATTTCTAATAGGCTGAAACGACCAGGAAAATTCCAATATAAGCTTGCACCGGCACCGGCATCACTGAGGCTGACACTCTTCCTCAGAACACCATGCCCTTCGTCTGGCCCTTCTTGCTAACATCGTGGTTCCGAATCAGAAACATCCAAACGAACGACAGTCCGAAGATGCCCACGCCCGCTGCCAGCATCCGCGTTTGTCCATACCCATACGCTTCCTGAATCGCGATGCGCTCGGGCGAGCCAACAGGGTACGCCAATTGCGCTGGCAGACTCGAGTAAATGTTCAACATATCCGGCAGTGCCGATTCAGGAAGTTCACGCATCAGCGCTTCTAAAAAGGTATTGGTCCATATCGCGCCGCTGATGGCATTACCGATGGCACCCCCTACCGTCCCGGAGACGTACAGAAGCGCCAGCACCGCAGCGACGAACTGATGGTCCACGGCGGCCAGGCACGCGAGCTGTACTAACAGGATGAAGACGCTGCCGCCAATGCTGATGAAGATCTCGCACATGACGATGTATCCTACGGCCTGGTTTGGCTGCCGGAAGTGGATCATTAGGCCAAGCCCAAAGGTGTAGACGGGTACCGTCACGTAGAAGAGCCACTTGAAGCGCCCAGTGCGCCGGATCAGATAGCCGACTATGAAGAGAAGCACGCCGGAGACGACCTGGAAGGTGGAATTTACCTAAGGCATGTTAGTATAGTAATATGTTCCGCGGTGAAGAGGAGGTGCCTACATATCCAGCCTGTGCGACGGTCAAATTGCATACGACCTGTAAGAAGGAAGTAAAGTAACTGTTCCAGCAGTAGTAGCTGACCTGATATGTCATGTCGATCAGGCACGCGCCGATTACAGAGCGGTCGGTGAGGAACCTGTTCTTGAGAAATGGCTCCTTGGCTACGTAGGTCTCATAAAGACCAAACGCGACAAGTACGAAGAAACCGACAACGATCATGGCGATGATGTAGTCTGTCTTCCAGCCGTTTGGGGCGCGGGTGGCGAGGGTGAACGGTAGGAGGAAAACGGTCAGGCCACCGGCAAAGAGGATGACTCCTGGCACTGTGTAACTGATGAGTAAATGAGGATGTTACGGATTGACCAGGCTTACGATCGAATGCGACAATGTTGTTCCAGATCCTGTGGAATGTCCAGCTCTTACTGACTTGCTCAGCGATGAGACCTTGCTTTTCTGCT
Source organism: Phoma sp. RAV-16-625 (assembly GCA_004335185.1). Lineage (NCBI taxonomy): Eukaryota > Fungi > Ascomycota > Dothideomycetes > Pleosporales > Didymellaceae > Phoma > Phoma sp. RAV-16-625. Next base: position 28,895 of record SAUA01000015.1, read on the forward strand.
TTTCTGAGTTGAAGTTTTAGTAACACAAAAAGCGGAGCAGTGACGACGGGGACGATTATTGCAAAGCTTCCAAAGCCCCACCGCCAGTTGTTGACGTTTAAGAGGAACGCCTCTGCGGCCTTTGATCCAGCGAATGCGGTGATCATATACGGAGACGACGTGAATGCGAAAGCAATACCTCGATTGCGCAGAGAGGTGACATCTGCGGCAAGTACGGCGACAGTGTAAATGATGCCGGAAAACCCAATGGAGTAGAATACCTGGCAGCGATCAGTCAGCTTCTAGTGAACACCGACTTTCGCAGCCGCTTACCTGAGCAGCACAGAACGTAGGAAGATTGTGCGCAGTAGCCATCAGTATCACACCCAGCGTGGCAGATCCAACCATGAGTGCAAAGCCTTCAGCACGTCCCCATACGTCTAGGAGCTTGGCCATGGGAATGTAGACTGCGGCAGTCATTGCGTCGGATACGATTCCAATCACGGTCAGCAGCGAGTGGGACTGAAAGTCGCTCGTCACGTAAGGCGTCAGACCTGCAAGTATCGAGCCTCGAAGTCCGTTGGTCAGGAAGATGAGCCAGATGCTGTAAGAGTGGTTAGTACATACTGCTGAGAACAAATTTGGCGTCACACACTTGATCAACAGAGCGGCAAGCGACCACTTGCTCCAAGCCAAAGTTGTAGCTTCAATCTTCTGAACACCGCGTTGTGCATCGTGATCCGGTACCTCATCTGGGAAATCCTTGAGATCGTCTGGATACGCAGTGTTGCCCTTCTCGGAATCGAGCCTGACCATCGACACAGGTGCGTCCATTTGGGCACCCTGCTCTGCCGAGACAATATGGTTATCAGTAGTGACAGTTTGCCCCGCTGTATGTTGAGACATGCTCAAAGAGGCCATGATTCTCTCGAGGTGTAGTAGGCCCAAAGACAAGAGGAGTGCTGTTCGAAACCTGAGTATCGACTGGGATTATAAGTTCGATCTGATAAGCGGGTGCGGCATGCATGTTGAACTCTCGGGACGGTTTTGGCATAGTTGTTCGGACTGCATGGCGTGAGTAGGTATGGCGCGGCGCATGCTAAGCAAATAGACGACTGGAGGCCTTACCGTAGCGCTCCATCGTTTTGCAGATTCTTCAACAATCATCTAATCTGATTGACGGATAACGTTCGCCTGACTTGGCGTGACGGTCGTACAGTGCCTAATCAATCCAGTCTCGTCTCGATGGCAGAAGTCGTGGTGTTCTCATGCACATGCGTGTCGAGCGATTGTTCCGTGTTTACTCCAAGCATTAAATCTGTTCCGCACAGCCGGTTCATCGACAAGCCATGAACGTAGAGACTGTTCGCCATAATACCCGGAATTGATTAGTGGAAACTTCAACACACCGAGAGATACTCAATTGCCTGTTTATCTTGATACCGTCAATTGAGCCGAAAGAAATTTCTCAGTGTAGAGGTCCATCGATCAAATGGTGAACACGCAGGTCACCTTCTTCCAAGATTCTGAAGTGACGGAGATGAGCGTGGTCAGTCATGCCCAGTCGTTCGAGCAGCGTAGTTCAACGTAGCGTGCTTGGCACAAGTGGATCTCTAATCAGTCGTATCTTATCTGATGTGCCGACGCTGCAGCCAATATGGTCCGACATCGGGCGCTTCACGACAATAATGTCCCTCCTCTATCCCCATACACCTACTTTCCAGTCCGACATATCCCTGAAAACACATCTACACGCAGGTGTTCGGTTTGAGAACCATATACATGCTTGGACTTGCCGGTTAACGTTTCGTGCTGCTATGCATCCCCTTGTCGGACGGGTAGGGCTGGGAACTTAGACAATATTTGTCCCGTGGCCCCAAATTCGCCTGTTCTGTGCTTCTTGAGCGCCTACGGACCAACTCTCCACAGGTGGAAGCAGCGCAATGATTGTATACATACAGTCACCTAGGATAAATCAAGGGGCTATATGGATCTTCTTTCGCACAGTGTGGAGGTCATGCTACATCCTGATTGATGTTGACTTCTTGCAAATATATTCTTGAGAATTCTGCTTCAATCTTGTTTTTACACGTACTCGAAATGGTCAAGTGTAGGCGAATCGATGAGAAAGTTGCGTTATGAGGTCACTAGGGTTGTCTGCCATCCGCAGCATCGTTTTGCTCGTCCACGATGCGAACAGACACGCAGTGAAAGAGTTTTGATGTGCTAGTGCGCATCGCCCTGCCTACCTTATATACACCCCCGTCTTTACTTCTTGTACAGCCAAATCGGCAAGCACTAGCAGCATCATTTCCAAGATCTTTCAACGACATCCTTTGATTACTCTCCAACACACCACTAGGTCAGATCGACAGTTGCTTTTTCGACTGGAAACTGACCAGCTCTCCATCTACGGGTACTAGCCACGGCTCAAAATGCCCAATATTTTCTACAGCCTGCCACCTGAGATGCGCGGTCTGATCTTCGATACCGTCTGGAGGCTCTCGCCCGTTCCCAGCTTCGATTGTGTCACTGGACTGGTGCGCACTGTTCCGCATGGCCACTCGTCCACGAATACGACGGATTGGCCAGACTATGCAGGACCGCGCAGGCAGTCGTCAGGCTTACCCCAATGGTTACTGGCTAGCAAGATGTTCTGGTACGAAGGGGTAGATTGTCTGCATCGTTACCCCACAGAACTGTACCTGGATGACACAGATGACAAACTTTCCTGCGTGCCTAAGTCATCTTCCGAGCTCTGGTATCAGCTTGCCATACAGCTGAACGTATTCGTGCCACTCTATGAAACCTGGTTCCACCCGTCTTACACCAATAAACGCAGTATTTCCGCCAAAAACACTCAAGATTTGGCTAGCTTGGCGTCTTTACTCACTTCGAAGGGACGGACGAAGCACCTCACGATTACACTTCAAGATGACTGTGGCCTGCAAGAAGAAACGTTTGGACACATAATCGAGTCCGGTTTCATAACGCCGCGTCCCATCTACTTTTCTGAACTACACGTGATAGCGGCTGTGAATCCCCAACTACGAACCTTCGAGATCATCTTCCAAGAGGTGTTTGACCCAAATTTTGACGATCCCGCGTTCGTTGTCATGCGACACGAGCTTCATGTCTCTCTTCGGCGTAATATCGAGACACTAGATTTTTTCGACACTCGAGACATGAGTTTGGAGACGAAGAACGTCGAAATGGGTGTTCGATATGCCTATCTGGCCTCTTACACGTACATGAATTGGTGCTTCATCTTCAAGCGCAACTAACCATGGTTTGGCGATTGATGTTAAGCTTGGGCAATGGTTCGGTATCTTGCTTAGGCAGTTGTAGCGGTACACCTGATATCGTGTATGAACAATGTCAGGTGTCATGTCAAGGCGTGAGATCGTATTTCACAATGGCTGTATCACCGTTTCCTTTTATCGCACAGTACCCAGCGCTATAAACATAAACCCCTCCTTCGGACAGCCACCAGAAACTTCTCCACGCTCATCAACCATAAGACCAGAACGAGTTAGATTGACGGATAAACATGGCCATACTCACTCCGAATCACAAGGCAGGTCCTTGTCATGACGACGACAGCATGTGTATTTGGCACGGAGAGGGCCAACAACAGACCATCGAACGCGATGGTCCTCCGGTGTCAGCTTTTAGAAGGCGAGGCACCGACACTGACCTACGTACACCCATCGAGCCAGACGAAATCAACTTGTGCGAGGGACCAGAACACACCACATTCATTCATCACCCGAGATCAGTACACGAAGCACTACAAGCGGAGTTCGACATTGCAAATGGAAACACCCCACCAGCACGCTCACTTCTCCCCCAATCTTTGACTACAGAATACCAAGCATCACGAGCACAATATGACGGCATAAACGAAGACATCCCTTCAGAACACACAGTGTTCATCAACCACCCAACCACAGTACGCAAAGCACTACAAGTAGAGTTCAACAATACAAGCAACGACATCCGATCAGAACTCCCGTTGCTCGTACGCCGAGCAGCATTGAAGCGCAAGACCGTCACACCGCCGCTCGTGTGCATAAAGAATTGGCCCAACGGCAATGGAAACGAATATGTAGGGGCTCCTCATGAATGGGCTTCCGCATTAAAGGCTGACTTGCAGGGCGTTAATGGTGCCCCAGATGAACGTCGGGCCCCTGTCAAGGCTTCTCAAGGAGACGAGAAGAGCTACTTGAGCCCTCGGTCTTTTTGAGACGGAGTGTACCTGTGAACTTTGAGGGTAGGCTGCAAGATGAATAAGAGTAGAATTGTTAGACCAAAAAATAAAAATGAATCGTCAAAGTAGGTGCACATGAGCATATTCCAAAGGAATGTCGTATTTAGCCTTGCTTTCGTGATCTGCGTCCTGAAAGGTTTTTGAAGAGGTCTTCCCTATTCTCACTATCCTGACACGTCCCTCATCCCACTCACAGAACAAGTACGATCCTCAAATATGAACTTCAAATAGGTCTCAGATATAACAACACAGCAACCGCCTGAACACCTAACTGAAGATCATTGACACCAACAACAGACGCGCCACCTTCTTCAGCACAAACCAACCAAACAAGCATCCCACTCCCTACATCACCCTATTAACCCCTCCCTACTGCTCCAAACATCACCTCAGCACAACCTCCACCACAGCCTCTCCCCACCCCAAAAACCCCCCTCCAGCTCCTCTACAAATCTCTTTTCGACCGCGTACACCACGACAACCCTCCCTTTTTAAGCACACATACCCATACCCTTCTCCACCAACACGCACCCGGGACAGCGAAAACCGGTACCCGCCCTCCCCTTCCTCCTGCACAGCACTCGCAGGGCATGGCAAAACCCGACAATTACGCGGACACCACACCGCCCCACAGCGCCTGCACGCCAGAACCCCAGCGGGTGCGTGTGCAGGAGTAGGTGGTAGATGGGGTCTATACGCGCGCAGGCGCAGGTTGAGATTGTGATTTTGGGTGGTCATGCGGGTGGTGCAGGGTGGTGAAGATGTGGTTGGGGTATCGTTTGGTTTGTGGGTTGCGCGTGGGGTGTTTCGTTTCTGATGAGTAGGAGGATGCGTGGGCGTGGAAAGGGCTTATGTGGAGAAGGGACGCAGAGCGGGTAGGTTATAGACATGTTATAAGAGAGACGTTGTGTAAGATGTTATGGTGTTGACTTGCTTGGTCTGATCGAGCAGTTCGGACTGCTGAGTTCTGTACGTGACGCCTATAAGCAGATGCATGATCGTTTTCACTGTGTATAGACTTTGTTGGAACGATATTTGCTATGATCGGCTCAGTGGTGAAGTCTTGTTTTTACCACTACGCTCACCAAATTGCCGTGCCCAATTCAACCTGGAGAATGTGTGGCGAGTATTCTGACACCACGTTCCAACTTGGTCTGAGACGACCCAAGACAACCTGTACCGTGATATGCACGGATGCCCGGAGCATGTACAGTGGACGACTACAATGCCTATGCTAGATCAAAACAGTTGCATCACAACTGGTCTCATGAATTTCGACATGAAGTGATGTAAATCTCAAGAGTGACAACGCTCACAATGCTTCGCTGGAATGCAATATGCGCAAATGACGACCTAAGTTTAAATGAGTGTGCCGCAGATACTCTATATCCATCACCACGACAACTCTTTGATGGGCTTCTTGGTCATCTCTGGTGGCACGCACCCCCATGAGCAGACGTTGACCCTGAACGGATAGAAGAGTGTAAAGCTCGTGCTCCAAAACTCGACCCACTCTGCTCTCGCCACAATGTAGTCTTTGTTGCAGACGTGACACTGGTGGAAGTAGCCGAATCCGGCAGCCGCATCGTTGTGCGCTGCTCGCGCAAAGACTGCAGCTGCATCGAAAGGCACGGGTTCGCCTATCCGTTCCCGTGTTTCCTCGACGGTAATGTTCGCGAGCGCGGTGTTCAGAGACATGGTGAGAAGAGACGGTATCCTGGATGACGAGGATGGGGTAAAGATAGGGGTCGGTGGGACGCCGAACGTACCCTCGTCTGTTTCGACTATGACTACGTAGTCATCACCGCTCATTGATGGTCGAGCAGGAGATCCTTTCAGAGGCTGGCCCGTTTGATCGAAATATGATACCAGAGTCCTGCCAATGTATCGTGCTGAGGCTGAGTCATCTGTACGGCCAGGGACTACAGGATGGTGTGAGAAAACGCGCTCGTCAACAGCCTTTCCCCCTGAGGTGTACTTTGACTCTACAGCGTTGAGGAAGTGGTTCATCGATTCGATGAAGCGTATATGCCAAACGAGTGCTTCGCGATCATGACATGTCTGTAATCTGGGGTACATGTCTTTCGTGGAAGATGTGAAGACCACCCGCTCATCTAACTTTCGGTAGCGAGCTTGGGATACCCGCTCCAGAATTGGATTTCCAAGAGTTTGGAGGTGCTCGAGCTTTCCGTGCGGTTCCAGCATCTGGAGGATCTCGAAAGGTAAACATTGGAGCTTGTTGAGAGAGACATCGAGCTCTTGGAGATTCCGCAACTGGCCAATCGTTGGAGGCAGTTCTTCGATCTGGTTGTCTCGCAAGACGAGGGTTGTGAGATGTTGAAGATGGAAGAGAGAGGGCGTTAGTCGACGAAGCGAATTCTGGCTAAGGTTGATGTATAGCTCAGGAACCATGGACCGATATTGCCCCTCTGCAGGCAGGTCGTTCCCAGGATCTGGCAGATTCTTAATGACACTGTTCAGGTCGCCTATCTGCTTGATATCATTGTCCCCAAGATCCAGTCCCCGGAAGTCGTAATTCTGACAGTTCCTGTCTAGCCCTACTTTGAGCGCAGAGTAGAAGACAGCTTCTGTCATGCTCATAGGCTCAGGCTCATCCGCGTCATCGCAATCGGTTTCGGCAGTGAATGGAAACGGCGACTTGTGCTCTGGAAGGGGATCTATGGAGCCGTCGCTGTTGTCGCTCATCATGTAGACCCCAGAGTCGTAGTTGCGCGACATTTTTGTCTTCTTGAGCTCTGGTGTGTGCTGCGTTGAATCGCCATTGTCCGTCTCGTACCACGCACCTTTGCGCTTGTTCTTGAAGATGCGCGGTGACTCGTAATTCGTAATGTCTAGGGTCTCTCCAGAGTCATCACTAGAGAACAACGGTGGAGGCGAGCTTGATTTGGGCGAGAACGCGCCATATCGCTGAGGTTCGAAGAACGGCGAACTCGGGGGGTTGGTCGCGATCGCGTGTGGCGGTGATGACGGTGGCACCGCGTCGTTGTCCATGATGCAGTACTGAAGTCGTGGGATTTCTAGATGCGACTGAGGCTAGTCACGCGACCGCGACTTTTGCGAGAGTTGCGCCTTCTCAAATCGGTGGCTGGGTGAAATGGCTCTGCGAAGTGTGGGAAGGAACCCTGGACGCGTTTGTGGAGCTCGACGCGACCCCGCTGGCTCTTCAGGGTCTCGAATGACGCATCACCTGCGCGCTGTGATAACGCTCCCACGTGCACACCCACTCAAGCATACGTTACACAGCAACGGGAATTGATCTCAAATGATAGACTCAGATGGAGCAAAGCTCAAATACATGAGAGCTGTCAAAAGAGCACGCTGTTTTACCCCGCCCGTGCTCCAGTTCTGCGAGGCTGAAAGGACCGATCATCACCACACGTACGCACGCAGTTACGACAACGATACGTGGGCATCAGCGGAAGCATATAAAGAGCGATCACTTCTGCAGACTGTTTTGTAAAGCTGAGTTTCTCAGTGAACCGAGAGTTCGAAACTGCAGACCTGCTAAACTCAGGAAAGTCCAAGGCGTATTGAGCGAGTTTGAGTGTTTTACAGCCACGGGCTGCAAGGTCGATGGTATAAATTGCCCTCATCCACCATGTCCCAGTTCACCTACCTCTCGTACTTTGTACGTCCATGGTTCGAATGCGAATCCGTATTGACACACTCGTACTCGTCGTACACCACCTCCCACACAACGATCGTCACACAATCAGCTGACAAGGCGTATATTTCGATACTCTACCGCGCTGACTCGTATGTTCAGTGTGTAATGGATTCATGCGCTTGGGTCCCTCCGTCATCCAACCACATCCTTTAGCACCCCACGATTACCTTATGGTGCATGCCTAAACTTCCTCGCAGTCAAGCGTCGACTTTGCCACAGGGTCTTCCTACCGTCACTACCAGCCACAGTACACCATCACGGGCCTAGGTAGTCCTGCACAGCTCGAGTTCTGACGAATCGCCGGAGCCATGTCCAGCCAGGGTGAGGCTGGCTGGCTGCGATGCATGGAATACCAGTGTCGACGAGTCTTGTGATTTGCACGACCGGCATCAAGCCGACCTACAAAGCGCTAAGGTCCATATTTAGCAGCGTTCATCTGCATGGCCTTGCTCTTTCCAGATAGCTTCACAGTCGCGACACTTGCTGTACGTCCTCTGACGCGCGAACGAATGAGTATCGGCGACCATCTCCCCAGCTCCAGCTACACGACTGTCACCGACTTGACATTGTGGAGGCCAGGCCGTGTCTGAACAACGGCAGAGTCATCACCGCAAGCGCAGTATGCTCTTGTGTGCGATAATAGCGGCGAGTGTAAAGAATCTGGCCAGGCGTTCGGCGACCCCAGAACTCTGGTGTTAATTCCAGAGTTCGACGTGCGGATAGGGCTATCCGGAGCACAGCAGCAAAGCCATTCGCGCGCGCAAACAGCTCTACAGTGTCGCGATGAGTTGGGCTGCGTGTCCCGAGCGGGTCGACGACCCGTGTGTCGTCCTGCAGGATTTATTGATTCATGGAGCTGTGCAGGTGATGCCTAGCCATTCTTTTGGGAGCGCTATCAGGCAAAACGGCACAGTACGAGCGCCAGGCATAAGGCGCACCGCCATGCGACGTGGCAACGGCTTGGGTATTTATCGGGTCACGACTTGTCTCTCTCAACACGCCTTCGTGGGGTAGGCGACCCATGCATAAGCTGAGTGGCTGTGTACCTGCAGCTCGCACGGGCTGTACGTGTCCGGTGAGTATAGCGCATCGTCACAAATCTCAACACGGTAGGCTGCTCGCTCGGACGATGCTGGAAGTCTGAAAACCTCATGAACCAACGCGGCATTGCGCGCGGCATCGCGCTCGGCAGCGTTGCGATCCAAATGCGACGGATGCAATGAGCTTAGCCATGGTAAGGGACGTCACAAAGCCGCACTGTCGGTCACCTCAGTGCCGAATATCCAGGGCTTTCACAAAATCCGCTCTAGACAACGGTATACGGGGCGATGCGAACAAAGAGCGAATGACGTGCACGACGAAAAAGCTTTGCAGAGACCGTCGCTGGGCGGCGAGCACCTCAAAGCTTCGAGTCGCAAAGGTGCTGGCGGATGCGACGTCCCCTCGGCTATTCTATTATGGGATACGACAACCAAACCCTGCTGCCAATCAGCAAATCCGGCAATCGGCATAACACGACTTCAACCACCCACGCTGCGCGCTCGAAGCGTGGTCCCAATAATCTGGCGCTCGTGGGAAGCTCAGCCTTACCATACGCGGTGGTGGCGTTCACTCGGGAGATGAAATTTCCCCAATGCCAGTACTAAGGCGGCTAGTTGATTCGCTCTGGCCCCTTACTATTCTGGCTGGCGTCTTCTGGTAAGCTGACATCTTTCCTCTTGCGTCTTCGTTGCTCTGACTTTGGCCCGCTGTTAGCACAACTGGCGTGTGTTGACACAAACTGGTGGATCGACTTTTGTCGTATCGCTCAGGAGATATGGTGGGCCTCGTAGATAATGTATATAGGCAAGGGCTTCGACGTCCGCAAACGTTTCCGCAGCTCCAGCTCTACTGACTTTCGTTTGGAAACATTCCATCAAACTTTTAGTATTTTTGTTTAATCTAATTCCAACCTTCACTCAACCACCATGCACTTCTCACTCACAGCAGCCGTTTTGGCTGTCGCCGGATCTGCCATTGCGCTCCCCCAGAACCCGGCTCCAGCTCAGGGTACATCGCTCCCTGCAAATGCTGCCCTTCCTCCTGCGCTCCCGGTCACCGACTTCAAGACCCCCAAGTTCGCTCGCCCGCTCTCCCTCTCCGAGGCTCTTTCCGGTGTAAACGCCACCGTCACCACCATTGTCGACAACCTCGAGGACCTCAAGAACAGGCTCCCTGAGCTTCAGCTGCCCAGCTCCGTCCCTTCCCTCCTTCCCGTCACCGCCCGTGATTTGGACGAGGAGCTTGAGCAATTCGAGAAGAGGCAAAGCACTTGCTCTAACCCCCGTATCCGCCGCGAGTGGGACTCGTACTCCAATTCGGATCGCCAGGCGTACATCGATGCCATCAAGTGCCTGCAGGCCCGCCCGGCCTCTGGCCAGTTCCGCCAGTCTCAGAGCAGATACGAGGACCTCGTTGCTCTCCACCAGACCTTGACCCCCAACGTCCACGGAAACGCCAAGTTCCTTCTCTGGCACAGGTACTACCTCTGGACCTTTGAGCAGATGCTCCGCAGCGACTGCGGCTTCAACCGTGAATTGCCCTGGTTCGACGAGACCAGGTATGCCGGCCGCTACACCCAGTCGTCCGTCTTCAGCTCGCAGTGGTTCGGCAGCGTCAACGTCGGCGGCCAGTGCGTAACCAACGGCGTAAGTATCAACAACTCCAACATCTGACATCACACCACTAACAACACCGCAGCAATTCGCTGGCCTCGCCATCAATGTCGGTCCTGGTTCCGGCAACACCCGCCACTGCTTGGCGCGCGACAACGACGACTCCGAGACCGCCAACACCAACAGCGCCATCGTCGACGCCTGCAACAGCCGCTCCACTTACGCTGACATGGCTTCGTGCGCCGAAGGAGGTGCGCACGCCTGGGGCCACAACGGTATCGGCGCCGTTATGCAAGACACCTTCGCGTCCCCCGCTGACCCCGTCTTCTTCCTGCACCACGCCTTCATCGACCGCAACTTCCGCATCTGGCAGAACAACGGCGGTAACGCGCGCATCACGACCGTTGGCGGCACTGACGCCGTTGGCAACCGTCTTACGCTCGACACTACCGTTAACGTCTACGACTTCCGTCCTACTGTCCGCATCAGGGATATCCTTAACACTCAGAGCTCGACGTTGTGCTACAAGTACAACTACTAAGTTCTGTGCGTTTGCTGCTAGTTTCTCTGCCGGGTCTCGTGATGAGATTGTAGGCGGGGTCTGGCATTAGCGATGGATGGGGCTGTGTTTACGCCCCACCTTGTTTGTTTAGATCTCTACTTCTGTGTACATATTCATACCAAAACACTTCATTTGACGACCACAATACTCATGATTTACTCATGATTTACTTTGCAATATGCGTATCTGCGTGAACATATCGAACATTTCCATGCCCACCTCCAACAACCCAAATGCCATTTTGTTTCTACGCTTGTTCACTACTGTATCCTTCTCTCACCCACATGCCACCAATTCCTATACCACATTCTGCGATTGTGTGATTCTCCACTTTACACGCTCCACAAAACGTTCTTGCACTTTATGCCAAGCACCCCATTGTTCTAAAGCGTCGCTTGCAGCGCAATCCACTTTTATGATCTGACCTGATCTCGTCTGATCTCATCGGAGGGTTACAGTCATTCTGTGGGGCACTCAGGGATTTGTTTGCGGATGGTAGATGGTGGTGCATTTGTTTTTATTGTTTGTTAGTCTGGTAGAGCATCCATACACCGTAAAGTGCGAATACATGACTCGCAAAACGAGACTGGAGCAAGAACGATCAAGTGGATATCTCGGCAACTGGCGTGAAAAGACAAAGAAGCATTGCGAAGTACTATCATAGCCCGGACATCCTCCTAATACCAACGTCCTTGAGCAACGTCCCTTCCATTCCCACACCAGTCCCCTCCAACGGCTCACCCTTGCTCATGGCGAGCTTAGTAAAGACCTCACCCATTGGCTTTGTCGGGATCATCATGCTCTTGTACAAGAGGTTCATCGGTGCGACCATTGCGCCCTTCCATGCTGGCTGGTGAGGAATGAAAGGATGAATCTCTGGATGCGAAGTCCAATCTACGCCACCTGGTCGCACGTTGTAAGCTCTGAAGTTTGGATTTTGCTTGCGGAAGTCCAGCAGCGCTTGCTCGATCTGGCCTTTGACGCGCCCGAAGATGGGCGTAAACATGCCCGGGGATTGGGTCGCGCCCTCGCCAGACACGTAGACGAAGGTGAAGGGCGAGTCGGGGTGCAGTGTGTTGAAGGCGTGCGCGGCGGCGAGCGGGTAGTCGTGCGTGATTTCGACGTATTTCCTGGGGCGATGTCAGCAAGCAGAGTTCCACGGGCGTGTAGTGTTAAGGGGAGCGTACTCCTTGTCTACATCGTTCTGTGACACGCCTAGCGCCCAAATGCAGCCTTGCGCATCCTTGAGGTCGTCAAGCAGAGCCTGGTCATAGATCTTGAAGTCCTTGTGAATGATGACTTTCGCCTTCTCGTGCCCCTCCGCCATCTTCACTGGCCGTCTACTAAGGATCGAGATGCGGCTAATCGTCTCTTGTGCCAGCATGCTGTCGAGCACCGCTGCACCGACGAGGCCGGTCGCGCCAGTGAGGATGAGATGCATGGCGATTGAATTTTCTGATGTCCAGAGATGTGTTGTGTGTTCTGTCGCCTTTGAAGAGTTAATGAGGAGAAGGTAAGCACTACTGATGTTTGAGTACAAGCATAACGACGAATTATCAGTGGCCAGCTGCAACACGCAGACTTGTCATCGCCTGACCATTCCTACAGACACACTGCCACATTTTGTCCGAAACACGAGAGTGCGCATGCCAGAAGAAGCTGTATTGTGCGGGTCGATGGAGATAACAGCGGCTATGACCGTCGAGACAAGGTTTGTTGGAGACGCGGCCGTGCAGCGTTCGTCCGGGCAGGCGCGCCAATGACGCATCGTTCGCGACAGCACCACCACACGACGTCTCACACGTCAAACGTCGAACATCAAACATTCACGACCCATAAAACTCGTCAACGTCGTCAATCTCATCTAACCGCGGACCCCTTGCAAATATCTGGCCCCAAAGTGGACATTGCGATAGCCGTTGACATGGGTAGAACAGGCTTTCATGCACTCCCGCCGCATGGGCCGGCAGGCCCGGATCCCAGTCAACTACGTAGTAGGTACACGAGGTGCATCACATACTAAAATTGCCAAACAGTGAGATTTGTCTAGCACGCAAATTCTTCTCTTCAACGTTACATCCATTGTTTTTCTGACCTGGTGTTCGGGTCTCCCAATGCTGCGGTCGTCCATTCTTTAACCTCCTGCTTTCGTCTCAAGCCACTCCAGCACAATGGCTCACGCGGAAGCGACGGCAAATCGCAAAATCGTATCGTTGATCTTGCACCATCTCGCGGACATCAGCGACAAACATCGTCATCAAACCAGTCCGGAGTACCCCGTGGAGCTTCTGGAAGTTCGACATTCGTTGTTGCCGGCCATTCTCGTCAATAGCCTCTGGGCGGAAGTGGGAACTTCAATCACCTGGAAGCAGACCCCTGATATCTCGGTACTCCGATGGATGCAACCTGGCCGACGGCAGACATATGCAAACAAAGTCGAGCATTTGCAAGTCTCTGATGCAGCGGATGAAAGCGATGAAGATTACGAGTACCTCAAGGACCTCGAATGGCCCAAATTGAAGAGCCTGGAAGTGGATCTCGACTGGCGATTGCATCAGCATCACCTTCGAGCGCTGTTGCACGCAGATCTGGAAAACTTGACAGTAACTGGCGCGCAATCTGGAGGCTCATCTTACGTCGCGCAAGTAACGCTGCCAGCGTTACTCGGCCCTTGTGGGAAGCTGAAGCGCATACAATTTGGGCCTGACACCTTCAGTTCCCAGGATCCGATCCATGCCAACCATGTTGCCTGTCACTTCGACTTGCTGCCAGAGCTTGAGGAGATCGATGTTCTGATGAGCAGCATTGTAGGAAAGGATCTTCTGTTCGGTCATCTCAGCAAACGTCCGGGCCTGAAGTCTCTAGCCATCGATCTTGACCCCGGGCTGCGCTTGTTGCCGCTTTTCATTGGCCCAAATGCGCTCCATAAACCGTTCGCATCTCTTGAACGGTTGCAAATTGTATGCGATCCGGAGATAGCGCTCGCTCTTCCTTGCCATCTTTTTGCGCTCGAGGAACTGCGGCTTGCTGTCGAACGTCTGCCGAGCGGAGAAATCCGACTCTCAGACCTCAGCATTCTGGACGATGTTGTCGCATCACTTCTTGTCTGCCCGAACCTCGAGCTGCTGGAGATCAATATTGGCAACCTTGCCATCGGTTTTCCTACTGCGCAATTGAATCTGCCAGTAAGTGGTACTGGTTTAGTCAAGCTTACCGCCTGTTGTCCGAGGCTGCGTAGCATCGATCTTGCGGCTCTTGACCCGTCTGCTATTGACGGCTCAGGCATATCCAGCGCACACTTCGAAGAGTTTTGCAAGGGATTGCCGCATCTTGAAGAATTGAGCTTGAAATTGCACCCTACAACTGCGACGATACTGCAAACTACTGCTCTGCCAAGTCTGGCGCGTCACTGCCCGAAACTTGAGGTCTTGCGTATGGGTATCCCATTGCAGCTACCCAATCTACCTTTGTATGGCACGACAGTCCATCCCACTGTGAACGGCAGCGACCTCATGACGCCGCCTCAGACCAAGGAGGAGAGAAGACCTGACTCGCACCAGGCCATGTCAAGTACCATGAACCTAGTAGGAGCCATCGACACGCCGTCAGCAACGCCTCCCGCTGCCCATGTCCCGATGTTTCCAAACCTGACTCATATCTCCATCGCCCGACCAGAAACCATTCTTAGCAAAGGACCTTCCGTCAGCTTTGATGCTGAAGAGGACCTGATCCACGCCTGGGCCCAATCTATCTTCACGCACTTCCCTCTCCTGGAACAACTTGAAGCCTGGGGCGACTGCACAGGGCGCGATAGACGTTCCATGACTTACATCCTGCCCATGGAAGACATCCTCGAGGCAACATGGGAATTTTTGAGCGGGGTCGAGCAATCGCTCTGGCAAGATGGCGACGAGGAGGAGGGGGAGGGAGATCTGTTAAGTCCGGCATCTCTCGGAGGAGATGCGTATGTGCTCAGCCCCGGCCCTTTCGAGAGGCTGGTCGTGTCAGACTGGGAGATGGCAAGCGAGATCAACGAGTTCCGCGCGCGGTGAAACGCGCCAGGGCGCAAACGGAGCAAATATGAAAGAGCAGGGCGCAGCTTGGAAGAAGCTAGCATGCCCTTCGACAATGAAGCGAACGCCGTGGCCACCTCGCTGGCGCCCAACGGGCATGAAACCCCACCCTCTACCACCTCCGCCAGTCATACGTCCTCCAGTACCACCCGATCACTCCCTCGCGCAGCCCTCGCTTCATCCTAGCACACACATCTCGCCACTGCCCCCCTCCCTCTCCGTCGCTGTCGCGGGTGCTAGCACCAAGGCACTGCACAGGCGGCGCACTCCCAGGGCTATCGTTTTCGCCGGTGAACGGGCCTGACCATTCATTGAAACCAGGCGCAGGAAGCGAGACGAACGACATTGATATGTTAAAGCGGATAATAGCGCGGAATCGCTGCTGGTGTTGTGGAACGGGGATTGTGGGTAGAGAGTAACAACCTAAGGAGGTATAAGATGCGATGAAGGAGCTTGTAAGACCCTGTCACCTACAAACCCGGCTACATGGACCAAGTCACTGTGACTTTAGCACGCAGCGCAAAGCGAGGCTTAAGCTCATGCTTCATGCGCGGCTGAGATGGGGCTCAAGAGCTTTGGATAGAGTCTATGTATTTCTAGGATGAATTTTCGTTATTATACCATAGTTCGTAGTCTACTCTCATCTCATCAGGACTATCGTCTGCTCGCCATGCACTCGAACCTTCATCCGTACTTTTCTCTGCCACAACGTATTTGTTCTTGCACACAAGGACTGGGAAGTGTATGTGTGCATGTGCAATTTATTTTTGCATGTGCAATTTATTTTTGCTCGCGCGTACGGAGTGGCACACAAGCACACACTCACACACTCACACAACTCTTAACAACACTGGTGCAGTGACTGCAGGTCGAAACTTGTGCAACACCCAGAGCTGTTGGTGCGGAGCTGTGTAGGACGGAGATGGAGGTGTGTGGAGAGGTATGTGCGACGAGAAATTAGTCGTGGTTTGGAACATGGAAAGAGATTGATAGGCGAAGATGTTCACGGGGGATATATCAATTTATCTCAGTTCAACATCTATAGTGGTATTAAATGCGATTCGTTGGTATCTCAAACGCCCACAATGTCACTCCTCTCAACCTCTCATCTAAACTTGACCAGACTAAAAGCAAGGCCACTTAAGCGCCTTCTTAAACCCCCCAAAATGTCTCTCTTTCTTCGCACTCTCTTCCTCCTCCTCACCCACAACGCGCAGGAACACTTCATCCAGTGTCGTTGGGCTGACAGAGTAGTACTCAAGTCCCAGCTCCGCACGATTTGACTCGAGGAGCTGGATGAGGCCGGGGATACCGCTGAGGTTGTCGCTGGATTGTGTGCGTACGAGCTGGACGTCCGATTCGGGGAGCGGCTTCTCGATGCTGGTGTCGTCACTGGCAGGGGGTGTGGGGATGGTGTCGTGCTCGGGCTGGCCCTTGGCAGCCTTAAGGACTTTGAAGCGGAGTTGACCGTGTCCGCCGCCTCGAGAGCCCCATTTGTCCATTTGCACACCGGGAATCCTGCGGCGGACCCATGCTTTGCAGGCGTCCATTTCCTCCTCGGTCGTCTCGGGCGCGCTCTTCAGCACGAGCTGCACGACCCAGGCGTCGCCGTACTGGTCGCCGAGCTGGCTGACTGTACCCAGCGCCAGCATCTTCCTCTTCATGATGCCGACTCTTGTCGCCAGCTTGTCTGCTTCCTCCATGGAGTGCGTCGTGATCAGCAGCGCGCGGCCTGGTGCGGCAACACCGAGAAGGGTACGCCACATGACACGCTTAGCTGCGGCGTCCATGCCGGATGATGGTTCGTCGAGCAGCAGAACAGAGGGGTTGCCCATGAGGGCTATGCCCAAGGAGAGCTTCCTCTTGTTACCGCCAGAAAGCTTGGATGCAAGACGGGTCTGGAATCGTGCAAGACCTGTGGCCTGTAAGATGGCGTTGACTGAAGATTGAGGGTCTGGCACGCCACGGGCGCGTGCGTAGAAGTATAGGTGCTCGGTCACGGTCATAGTGTCCATGGCGTCGAACTGCGGACACACACCGAGGTGACCACGAGCGGCGGCGCGCTTCGAAATGATGGAAATATCTTCGATAAGAACGTCACCGCCACCGTTGATGTGCGTTGTCGGGTGGATGTCGCCGCGGATGAGGGAGATGGTTGAAGACTTTCCTGCACCGTTGGGACCCAGAAGACCGAACACTTGACCTTGCGGAATGCCAAAGCTGATGTCATTGACGGCGTGGTTGGATCCGAAAGTCTTCTGCAGATGGAGCACGCGTAGACTATCCTTGGACTGCTCGGTGCGCGCCGTCTCAGCAGCGACAGCAGACGGAATAGTCTCCAGGTTCTCCTCAGTATGCTTCTGACGGCTGCTTGCGCGATTGAGGAACGGCGGTCTGTAGCCGGAGTCCCACCAGACGAGGATGACGAAGAGGAGAATAGCTTGTACGGTGAGGTATAGGATTGGACCGCCGTATACCTGGAGCTTACCGGGGTAGCTTGGAATCTGACTGCCGTCGCAAAGAACGCTGAATGAGTTGAGTGAAAGCAGCTGTGTCCTGAGCAGACTTCCAGAGGGTGCGATGAGCGACACTGTCCAGTGGAAAATGTCGATCCAGTCATCGATCTTGTAAGCAGGAGCATATGTGAGAATAGCCATGTATCCAATGAAGTAGATCAGGTACAATGAGACCATGCCTCCAGCGGCGAAGGCGAAGGCTGCAAGCTGCGATGTCACCACAATAGAGATGAGGTACGAGAACAAGATCGCAGTGAGGCCGTAAAGAGCAAACACAACGAACAGGTATCCAGGTCCGTAAAAGGCATCAGAGGCCCCAACAAATATCGCTGTAGTCACACCGGCGATGATCAGAACGAAGATGAAGTCGAATGCAGTGTAGGCCAACCACAGCGGTACAGCTCGGATACCGTTGCTGTAATGCAGCGCCCGCACCTTCCTCAAACGCTCTTGGGTTGGGTACAGCGCAAATAGTGCTGGGAAGACGCACATGGCCAGACCGAAGTACAGCGTGAGCTGTAAAGTGTCGCCCATACTAGGCGCAAAGGGAACAGCAAACTGCTGATACTGCGTCGAGATGGGGACGTTCGAGAGTACGTTATCAAGGGTATTGAGCGTGATAAGACCACCGACCACGCTTCCACTTCCGAGATATGCCATGACCGTGGGCTCGTTCTCACGAACGAAGAATCCACCAGGTGTGATGTTGCGGAAGCGCGTTTGCACGTAATCGTTGAACTCGTCCAGAGTCTCCACAATGTGGAAGCTATCGTTGTTGATGCCAGATCGCTGAACAATCGTGGAAAGTGCATCGCCTAGAAGGCTTGACGGACCGATGGGAATGAGCGGGATCGCATCAGTACTTGCAAGAGTGTAAATTGTAGGGTCGTTGGCGCTCGCTCCAGGGTCGCAGCCGACAGCCACGTAGTTCTTCAGGAAGAGCGTGACTAGGCCAGCAGCGATAATGGGAAGTAGCAACGCGAAAACGTACGGCCAAAAGTTGCGTCGAAGGATTGTCCAGCGCTTGTGCATCAAGATGAGGGTCTGCTTGCCCATCGACGTACCTCGACCCTTACCCATCTCGAGGCCTTTGTCAACCTCGGAGACGTGGGCCGAGGAATGGTCAGCATCCTTGTTCGCAGCCAGAACAGCTTGTTGTTCGTTGGCATCCATGAGATTATGCTCTTTCACTTCTTCGGCCATCGCAAGGAATACGTCCTCCAGTGTGGGTCCGACGATATCGTAGTTCTTGACGCCCTGGGATCGAAGAACGTCAACGAAGTGAGTCGCAGGCAGAGCATCTGGGAACCAGTACTGAACCATATCGGCTGACGGTGCGGGCTTCTTTGTAGCATCTACTGGCGGAGCGACGGCGGCATCTCGCGGGTATGTGACGTGGTAACCTGCGCCAACTTCGTGTTTCAGCTGGACGGATGTACCCTTTGTCTTCAACACGCCTCGCGAAAGAATCGCGATGTAGTCTGCAAGCACATCTGCTTCGTCGAGGAAATGAGTGGTGAGGAGGAAAGTGCGATCACCTCGCTCTGCAAGCAAAATCTCCCAGATCTTCCTTCGCGAAAGAGGGTCAAGGCCGGAGGACACTTCGTCAACACAGCACACCTTGCTTCCACCCGTGAACATCATAGCGAGCTGCAGCTTCCTCTTTTGACCTCCTGAAAGCGTGCTGGATCGAGCTTTGATCTTGTGTCCCAGGTCGCAGGCGCGAATCAAGTCCTCGATAGTATCCTTGGTATCAAACTTTCCGGTCGATTTAAGTTGGTTGAAGATTCTGACATGCTCGTACACATTCAGTTCGTCCCACATGACATTCTTCTGGGGGCATAAGCCGAGGCCTCCCGTACCGTCAATCTCAATCTCTCCACTGGTGATGGTATTCAAACCCGCGATAGCGTCGAGAGTTGTTGACTTTCCACTACCGTTGGCACCTAAGAGAACCATGATCTGGCCCTTGCGTGCTTTGATGCTGAAGTCGTCGACAGCAATAACTGTCTCCGGGGGCTTGAGGCCAATCTTGGCCAGAACATTTCTGCGGAACCAACTCGGTGTCCAGTGCTTGGAAAAGTTCCTCAAGATGATGTTGTGGTCGGGGGAATCAGTAGTGGTCTTGCGATCCGCAGAGACGGTACCATACAACCATCGCTCTACAAGCGCGCCGAGGACGGGGTACACAAGTGTCTGTATGATGAGGAACACCCAGAAGACGATTCCGGGAGTTGTCCAAACATGATCCTCATACACAGGAGCGCCTTGACCTAGGTTCGCGCCGGTAAGTTCGCGTTCGAACCGAGCGACCCAGATGATGAAGAAGACGTAGTTGATAGACGGAAAAATCAGACTGAGGACGTAAACTGCCGAGGTGCTGAACGGGCCCGCAACCTGTGCAATAATCGCGAGGAGGATCGGAATGATGACGATGGTAATACCGGAAAGCTGAGCTTTACGGAAGAAGGCGGCGCCAAAGATGGAGAAACTGGTCAGGGATAGACCAGCCAGGATGTGGAAGATGACCAGTATCCCTGCATTGGACGATTTGAAGGCAAGAGCCCACACAATCAGCCCCATGATGACCCAGCCGGGAAAGTAGATGATATCAAAAGCGATGTGATTCGCTAGTAGACGCGCAAATTGTGTATGCCACGCCTTCTTCGCCGGAGACATGGCCTCGACAAGCTGGGAGATTCCGCGCTCTCGTTCTTCGGCCATTTGTCCAGTAAGCTGATACGTGACACCACAAACACCAATGTACAGCGCTGCGCCCATGATGTTGATGAGCGCGCCCATGTACAGCACTCTGATGCGCTCATCTCTCTCTTCCTGCGTGCGCTCGGTGTATGGGAATTCGTCGATGGCGGGGATTCTTCCAGCAGTAGCATTCAGGCTCACGATCGTCTCGTCAATGGCGCGCTGGAAGGGCAGGATGTAAATCTGCACATCATTGTCCTTCTCGTCGACGTAGATTTGCGATCCAAGTACGCCGTCGGCCCTAAGCGTGTAGTTCCAGGCCGGGCCGCCTCCTTCGTTGGGACTCGAGTGGAAGCTGACTGCACCGAAACATGTGCTCGCGCCTCGCAGTGAGCCCGCGCATGTTGTGAGAAGCTCCACCTCTTGCTCAACTGTGATGGCCTGTAATCCCGCACCACGCACTTGGTTTGAGAGCTGTCCGATAACATTCTCGATTTCGCCACCTGTATATCCATTATTTACGAAGACGACTTTGTCGCGACCGCCTGTTGCAGCGGCAAGGGCGTTGGGGAAGGAGCGGATGGGGGTGGCGTTGCCGATGCCGTACTGAGAAGGTGGGATGAAGAAGTTCTTTGCGTATGTGATGAAGAACATCTAAGCCATGTTAGCGGCGCTCAGACTGCATGATACTACAAACGTACAAAGATTATGGGCGCCCAAAATGCGCGCACGCTTGTGAAGAACCATTGCCGCCATGCTACGATGAGCAGCGTTTTCTTTGTGAGAATCCACGTCTGGCTGAGGATCGCCATGTTGTTGTCTGTACCCGCGACGGGCGCGCTCGAAATTGAAGAAGACCGAGGGTAGCGACTTCCCTCTCCAGATGCAGTGAAGGCGGTTTCGATATTACTGATTACGAGCTGACTGCGGCATCCATGCTTCGAACACTCCAGGGGTATCAGTGCAATGTGGAAGGACAGAAAGCAGAAAGCGAGTCAATACAAAATCTTCGCCAACAGGGCGTGTCAAGACAATGTCGCCTCCAGACAAGACACACGTACACGACTGCCAAGCGGCGACATCTTGTCGTCGTCTTCATTTGCCTCGCGCGATGCCCCGGACTAGGCAAGGTGTTGGAAGCGGGTCGATATTCTCCCGGCATCGAAACTCCGTGGCCCTATCATTCGGCGAATGAGAGTGCGATGCGCCCCGACTTCCGACGGGCAGCTGCCACCCGAGTGTTGGTAAAAGTGCAAAAGGGCCTTTCCTCTTCATCCCAACCTAGGAGTAAATTTGCCGCCATTTGCTTTAGATCTATTCCCATCAACTCAGCTGTTCATGGTTCCAGAGTCTTGAGCAGCGGCATCGACATCGGCATCTTGCTTGTCACAGCATCGTCGCCCAGAATGCCCAGCCGCCGAGTGCACCACTTCATCGAAAAGGCAGAAATCGCGATGCCAATCTCCCTCGACGCGCCTCGCTTAAGCGGCTGCGCCTCGTGCAACGGCTGCAAAGGCGCGTCATCGATTTCTGAGCCTTGGGCTCGGGGTGTGGAAACTCCGACGATTACGCTTGAGCTAGTGCACGTGAAGATATATCCAACCGTGCTTCTCTCGATGCTTGTATCTTTAGATGCATTTCTTTCAAGCTTGTAAAGTCAAGCCGAATTGCGTGGCGAGAGAAGTGCGAAGGTATTAGTCCTTCCAGAGGAAGCATCGTCCCTCTGACTCGGGGTACCCCGTACACTATGATGGCCATGGTCCTATTTCCCAGATCTCGTCTCGAGTACTTCGTAATTGATCAAAGTTTCCTGGCCTCCCAAGTACTCAAAATTGCATTTCAATGTTCTCCGTTAGTCCTGTATGGTTTTTGATATTTCTACCAACACGACGAACCCCTTTCCTCGATTCGCCCATCATTAGAGCCCATAGGAGCACTTGCAACGTTGTGAAAGAGAAGAAGATTGTATTCATCAAGGCTCTATGGCCGGGTATCGCCCAAGACCATGAACGCCGTGGAGACACACCACGCTGCATCCACACCCAATCTCCCATTATCACGACCGCACCCAGGAGCCTGCTAACCAACCAGATGGCATCGCCACCACTTTAACCATCGACCCAGGAGCCCGCCAACGCCAAAAAGGCAAACATAAATAACCTCACAAGCAAGCCCGTCGTATACATACGTGACATCTCAAGGCCAGAGCACCACCACGCCCTGACCAGTCGTCTACTCCGCTTGTGTAAGACGTCCTCCCGCAGGTCTGAAATTACGCTTTTGGGTTGAGATGAAGCACCACGCTTTCCACACCACTCCCTACTCCTGGTCTGACCACGGGTTGGCGTACTCCACGATGAAGTCGTCGTCAGAGTCGATCTCCATCTCGGCCTCGCCGGACGAGAGAGAGCGGAAGTCTGCGGCCGCTGTGGGCGAGAGAGGAGCAGGGACGGGGTGGTGGGTAGAGAAGAGGCAGCCGAGGAGACGGCGGAGGAAGTCGAGGAGGAGGGAGAAGAGGGAGGGCGATTGAGGCGCGGGCGGGGGGAGGTCGAGGAGGAGGGTTGTGCTGGGTTTTGTCAGCGGATGATCTGGGTGGGAGAATACAGAAGAGTGCGTGGGTATGAAGGAGTGAATGAAATGCACCGTAGCAGTCTCAATGTGGCGTGAGAGAAGGAGTTGATCAACGCTTAAGCACGTCTGGAGACACTTACGGATCGAAGTCACTCTCGCTCAGCCCATCCATCAACGAGGACCAAGGCGACCCAACGCCCACTCCAGCATCAGACGCGTGACCCGACAGACTCATACCAGCGACCGGCAACTCCTCCTGCCCCTGCTCGGCCCCACGAATCCAAATAGGTCCCACCTCACGCAGAAGCGGTCCTCTTTCCTGCGCCGCTTCCCACGCCCTCTCCCTCGCACCACCCACCCGCAGTCCATCGGCCGACGAACCTCGACGCGGCCGAGGACAATTCGGCGGCTCTGCCGTCATCGCAGCTCTGCCGGGGACCCGTGCCAGCGGCAGGTCTCGCACCGATGTGTGCGGTGGGAGCTGCACTGCTTGTCCGCCGTTGAGCTGTTGAAAGCCCTCCGGGAGAGGGAAGGAGCGGCGCGGCCAAGGCTCGAATGGAGCGAGGTGCTCCAGCGCTTCTGGGGTGTTGGAGGGGTGGAGGGGGGCTGGGTTGTTGCGCCGGGGGGACATTGTGGAGTGGTGGAGGGCTTTGGTGGTACTGAAGATGTAAAGAGAGTTGTTGGGGAGTGGATTGGAGAGACTCGGTGTGCTTCTGAGGAAGTTTGTTGGTCTCAGAAGAGAGGGTAGAGACTACGGAGGAGGTCTCAGCTATGGGCGAGGTTTTGTGGGTGGGCAGTGTAGGTGAAGTAGAGTTGACTGCTGCAGTCCGAGCTTGCGCACATTGGAATCAAATTCGATGCTCACATAGTATTCAGTGATCTGTAGGAGGCTCCGATCATTGTTATGATCATTCACAGTGAGTTCAGACGAACTGGAGGCAGTTGGTACTACGGAAAGGCTCGAGTCAGAGCACTGGGAGGGTGTGAAGGTATTCATAGCCCAGTATCGAGCTCACTAATTAACAACAACAAGCAGGCATATCTATCCGCATTCTAGAGGGCGGGCACAAAAGTTGTCAAATAGACACAAGAAGAGATTCAGTGTTTGCAGCACACACAGCCAGCAGAAGCTGGAGTATCATGGAAAGATTCAAAACAAGCAGGACACAAAAACACAATGTCGCGAGCACACCCAGAGCTCCTTGCACCCAGAAGGCAGATCAAACTCTTCCTCGACGAGCCAGACAAGCCAGCAAGACCAATGAAAAGAAGTGTATGAGCAAAGCCCATCAGAAATCAAAAATTGTCCCGACGCAAGCACTAGCTGCGAAACCAATGCCCCGACTCAAGTATCCGCAGTGTGCAATGCAGAATTTGAGCAGACCACAGCCTTCAGGAGAGAAGCGGTCCTCGGAATGGGTGGACTGGCGATGAACCCCAGTTGTAAAGCGTGAAGAGAAGAGGAGAGTGTGCGAGGGAGGGCAGGCTTTTTGTTATGATGCTAAGATTAAGAGATCACGGTACTGTCTGCGGCTTCGGGCTCGAGATTGGGCAGATCAAGGCGGCTCGCGGTTGATTGGTAGGTTGGATCACCGCGCTTTGGTTTGCTGGCGCGGCAACCAGGCTCACGTGTGGTTCGGCGGCGGCGAGATGATGGAACGTTGGGTATGGGACTTGGCCTTGTCTCACCAGACAGTGTGTATGTACAGTGTCGTGAGAGACCCAATTCCTTTCACCGTGGCCTCAGATACTACTACTGTCTACATGCCAGCTTCGATCTTACGATGCACATCGTGGCGATGAGTGTTTCCGCGGTATACCAAAATGAACTGTACGCGGACATCTCTGCTCATACTAAAAATCTGGCATCGTGGTTCTTGATTTGTTTGAGGGCGTGAGATTCTTTTATTTTATTTTTGGATATGTGGACAGTAAACCTGGGAAAATTGATGGGGTGCATTGCGAACATCTAGCTCCAGCTTGTTAGTTCAAGACGGCATCTCTCTGTAAATTTGAGCTCTTAAATCCGGTAGGCGTCAGGATCGTCTTCTCGGTGCTTGTGCATTTGGGCTCCATGGTGTACAGATTGGCTCAGTGACATCATACGGCATTGCGTGCGCCTCAACGAGTTCATCAGTGCGCTCAATGTGACCCGGTGACGTAGCAAATGGTTTTGGTGCCTGCGAGTTCAATACATCTTTCAGTATGTCATGTATATCAGCATGCTGCTGTTTCTGCGCTACTACAGATCGAATATTCGACCCTTCCGCCTCGCGGCTTCAGCTGACAATCATCAGACGAAGCGTCGATTATTACTGGCGATAAGTATCCACTCTGAGCAGGTCGGCGACCGATCGTGATGGTGTCCAATGAGCTGAGAGGAGCATTAGATCACATTTGTCCATTAGCTACTCCAGCCCTGCTGGCCTTTTGAGGGAGAGGATCGTGTCTACTTGTTTTTCTATTGAAAATTCTACTCGGGAGTCCATTCACTCATATGAGAAACTGAATAGTTGCTCGTCTCATTGCGTTGATAGGGTGGCCTAGTACTGATGGGTGATGGACCAGGCGCAGCGTTATCGCTTCACATCACCTATAACAGTTTCACTGTTCCCCTCCGGAACTCCTCCCCAACGTAAAAAGCTTAGCCAAAACGGTATGTTCCTTTCCAAATCCTCACCATGGCGTTCCACTACCACGAACACTCTCCCATGGACCCCTCATCTGAACAAGTCGGGTACTCGATTGGAAGTGGTCGACCTGAGTACAGCAACGAAAGTCAACGCCGCTGGGCTGAGCAACATCAGTCCCTCGAACCGGCGGCCTCTCTTCCCCAGTATCGACATCCTGAATACATCACCGAAAACTACACAACCAACAGCCTCGAACACAATTTCCCAGCAGAAATGCTCAACACCGAGACCCTCGCATTCGACATCCGCCCAAAGTGGACCAAGAAGCCTACTCGCACCACAGCCAAGAACGATGGTACCTTCCGCTTCGACTGTGCCCCATCCACTGATAGCCTCCATTGCATGAGCTCCCTGGCCTGGCCCAAGACATACGCATACCACGTCCTACCAGAACTCTTCAAGTTCAACGCTCGTGTATATGAGTTCGTTCCCGGGGAGACTTCCCACGAGCTCATCATCAACTGCGTTGGTGAGGGTAACATCCATACGGAGGAAAGATCACTGCCAGACTTGGTCGAGTTCCTCGATGAGCAGGCACTAGCGTGCCACAGCGGCATCCAGGTTGAAGATCTGCAGGAGCTCTGGGAGCGCGAGCAAATCTGGGCGAGCTGGTGGGCGGGCAATTGGATTGCGACTGGGCAGTTCTAGTGTGGCGCACACAGAATCGGTATAGCCGAATAGTCGTCGTTGTAGAAGGGTAGTTTTGAATCGAGTTGATAGAGCATTGTCGAATCTTACCATCTCTTAAGTTGCTCAAATGACTGTGAAGTATACATGGGTTATATATGAAGATAAGAGAAAGGTTGAACCCTAAGCAGGCAAAGATCTGTAAGCGAAGGATAGAGACTACCAAAGACGAGAAGTCGGGGTGCCACTTCATGTCTGAAAACCAGATGGCATGCTAAAAGCCTTCACCACATCCACCATTTCTTCACTGCAGCAAAATGATGGAGGAGGTGGCGACTGAGTAGCTCTCATGCCACATCAGGTTCGCGAGCTGAACAGGCTATAAAGATGGTCAAATGTACTCGTAGCAAACCTACAACCGCCTAAGTCTTTTCGGTACCTGCTCGTGGTTCCAGAAAACCGTAGACAAGCTTAGAGAAATCATGAAATGGCATCTGTTGCGCATTTCAGACCTTGCTGAGCATGTCATGTTAATGAGCTTCTGAAGTTCGGGAGGGAATGATGGAGGCGTTGTTGGTGAAGCAAGCATGGAGATGGAGCCGAGGGAGACAATGAACACTGCTCGATATCAATTTAGCGATGAAAGACGTGCGACACGTTGCCAGTAATCCTTGTTCAACAAACTATCTTTGTTCGGCAAACAATCACAACGCGCATTCCCGACACCCTGGCCTAGAACTTTACAATTTGACAGAACACTGTACCACCCAAGAAGTAGCACACACAAATTCGCCATACGAGTCATATATGTTCGAGCCTAAAAGCCTTCTACAGAAACACTCGGTAGACTCCAGACAAATTTCCTAACGAAGAAAGCCAAAAAAACCAAATAAAAAACAAAAAACGAAAGACTCAGCACCGCCACAGTCATCAGAACCGTTTATCTCATGTCGTAAAAAAACTTTCGCCAGAATGCAGGAAGTGATTGTAGCGCGGAAGGAAATTACTAACGACCGATCCCTTCAGTAACATATTGTAACCTATCGTCAACTAAATTGCCGGGGTTGTATCTGCAGAGACGTCAAACGAAGAAAAAACTCTCTTCACGGACGTTTGATTCATGTGGACTATGCCTCAGGAACCTGCGATGGGCCAAGCTGGGCTTCCTTGCAGAAAGCATCGTAGCAAGGTACGTTGGGTGTGTTGGGTGTCCTATTCTTATCGGCCATGAGCTTGAGGATGGCATTTCCTCGCATCGTACCGCCCTCCGGGATAGCAGGTGCCTCGACGATACTCGAATCAGCAGGCGCGGCCTCGTTGGCCTGGGCCGCAACTCTGAACTCACCCGCATCAACAGCGGCGGTTTGTGATGCCTCAGGGGCCGGAGCGGATTCTGATGCGTTCGGCATCTCGGCCATCACCATAGCTTTGCTGTCGTCTGTAGCGGGGTTGACGCCGTCTGAGGCGGGCTTCTTGGTGTACGCTTCTCCGGGCTCAGGAGTCGGAGCGCTGATGGCGTACTCGGTTGGAGTGACGGTTGACGAGAGCGTGCAAGGGGGTGACTCGAACGGTGGGGTAGAGGAACACGTATCGAAGCATCTGAACGTGGTCAGTAAATGAACTATAGGAGAGTCCATGCCTTTCTGAGGGATCTGAATAAGCTAGGACGGGAGAGAGTGGAGATGACTAACCCGCCCCACATCTGAGACTCTTCCCCGCAGACAGCCATATAGTCGATACAAAGCCACAGATCAGAGCAAGTGCTAGAAGCACTTATGCCCGGGAGAGTAGCAGTTGTTGAGGTCAAAGAAGGTGGCAGTGTGATCGAAGTTACTAAGTCACTATCCGTAGATGACGGGATGCCTTGCACGGGGTCTGAAGTCTGCGTAGGGTAGCCAGCATCAACGTTGATAGGTGAGATGGCACTGGAAGAACATGGCGGAGCTGTGAAGGTGGGCATGTTCGTGACGCCGTCGGCACATTCAGTCCAACAGCTGTATGTAGATCAGACAGGAGTCATCTCACAACTGACGAACGATGGTCTTTGTTATTGAAAAGGAAAGTAGTAACATACCCGCCGTATGTCATGCCGCATTCGTTAACGGGATTGTAGCACTTTTCCTGACCGCAGTCTCGCCTGGCAGGGCCGGACAGGACTACGCCTGACAAGGTAAAAATGATGAAGAGTTCCACCTTCATTGTGACTGTGGTAGAATAACGAAAACAGTAAGTCCACCGAGTCGCTGGCTAGTGCTGTATAGGACAAGGCGACCCTAAGGAAGTCGGAGACCCGCAATTGGTTGCGGAGCTTTAGACCGCTTGGAGAAGATGACTTGATACAAAGATATGTAAAGAGTGAGATTTTTCGTCGATTCAAATACAGTGGGCAAAGCCAACCTGAGTAGCCGTTGACACAGCATTAAATAGGCGACTGTTGCTGATGCATCACACCAGCTTTTGCGAATGCTTCCTTAGCTGGAGGATCGAAAGATCTGCGCCGATTACAGCGCGTCGACCCAAGTTCGTTGCGTCCAGTCTGGAACTTACGGTGATAGCCGCGCACGATGGTGCCATTGATCAAGGTCGTTTGCCATATCTCGAAGATGCGCTTTCTGGATTTGGGCATACGTAGCGAAGGTGGAGATGATGTGCATAGAGCCAAAAGGCACCGCGACAAGTCATGGCGATAAGGAGAAGGCTGTTTGGTCAGATCCAGCTGCAGTGTTCGGAACTACCAACGACATTCCAGCAGTCGGTCGGATGCCATTGGGCTCAGAAAGAGGCCGGCTTGGTGCCGTACACATTCCAGATTTGGATCCTACGTAGTGAGCTAAGACACAGAAGATCTTCCCGCTGTGGTAGGGCGTGTTTGGGAGTTGGGCCAAGGTTGATGTAACGTACCATGAACCTCCTGTGCAGTATCTTCATTGTGTCTTCGTCAGGGCTTTGCATCTGCCGTCACCGTTGTACCGCATGGCAGCTTTCGAGAAGCGTCAAGAAACGGCGGACATGGGATGAGTAGTGTGAGAGCATGTCGACCTCGATCATATGACCTAGTGCACTGATACATCTTCAACGTGAGACAATCAGTCCAGGACGAAGCAGTCACTTCAATGATGATCAGGCCCAGAGTCACCAAGCAGACGTGTCTCAACACAAGTACAATAGAAAATGGCCGTGCACAAGGCCGTTTGTCCCAACTTTAACCCTCAGCATTGAATCCAGCATGGGTCGCCAACACATGCTGAGAATCAGGGTGTTGTGAGATGCCCGAAGAGCCGAAAAGAACCACATTCTGTATCACCGAAAGTCCACAACAGCAGTTCTCGTAGAAAACATAACCGCAAGTTGGTCACCGGGGATCTGTCGTAGCGAAAAGTAGAACTGTCTTGCAACACTCCACGAAACGAGTAAGACACACACCCAACACGACGTCGTACTCACGCGGCGGGAATCAGTTCCGTGCGGGCTCCCTGGTCCTACGAAATTGGACGCATGACACCCAGCACAAAACAATTAGACAAGCCATGTGGTCGCTATCGTTTCACGTGGATCCTTCGTAGGTAATGTCAATAGGCACAAGAACCGGACCGATTGCGATAGTGTCGTTCGAGTTTCACTAGTATGTAGCCAACTTATGATGCACCTGGCGGAAAGCAATACTGGTCAGGGTTTCGCCTGAATGGTGATGATCAACGATACTGGACATCGTCTATCAGCCAGCAGAACTTATCGAATACTTGACGGTAGGAACGTCACCTCCTTGAGTAACATTGTGATACTGCCTACTTGGCCGCGCTTATGTTAGGCATACCATCTTCGTAGGCCGTCTCAGTTGACTTCACCCTTTGGTCTTTCGTACCAGCTTTCATGGCTGTAGTCCTTCTTCGGACCGTCGACTTCGTAGGTAATGCTGAACGCCTGCAGTGTCGCACCGCGAAACTTGAATTCGCACCCGCTCTTATACGTGTCCGGATCGCACCAATGATGCCCTTTGGCCATCCACCCATGATTCTCATCTACCGGAGGGTAGAAGTTCCACGAGTTGAAGAACGACCCAGTAGATTCTCCATCCTCATCAGCGAACCAAGCTGTGATCTTATCGGTTGCCTCATTATAGCGATAGACGTAGCGGCGCGTAGCAGGGAAAGAGAAACCATTGTCCATCTTGAAGATCCCCTCCTCGATATAAAGATACTCGGCGGCATATGTGGGATCGGTGGGATAGCGCGGGTGGAAGTGTGCAGTACCCGTGAGTATGCCACCTGGCGTGGTGTTGCGGGTGGCGATCTTTCGATGAAGAGACCAGACTCCTTGCATTGCTCGAAAGACTGCTGCTGCGACAAATCTAGCGTCTTGGTCCGAGGACTTCAACACAGCAGTGACCTCTTGCACAACGGTAACAGCCTCTGCATCAGTGCCAACGCCTTGGTAGCGAGATGGGAAAGCAGGGCCTTTCTGGCCATCAAACCCTGTGTCCACTCGCTTAACGCCGGCTTCTCGTGCGAACTCTTCGACAAGACCAATGTAGTCAGCCATCCAGAATTGTGGAACTTCCAAAGACCCCTCAAACCGCATATTGTGTCGCATACGCTCTGTTGTGTCGAGTTGGTTCAGCGCAGCTCTAGTAGGGTTGTCAATGTCTGGAGTGGATTTGAACCATGTGTTGGCAATGAAGCGTGCCTGCATCTCCATGACACCCCAGTAGGGACCTTCGTAGAAGCCGACAAATCCAAGCGTAGAAATGTCTGAGAGAACAGAACCGCGAGTAAGAAGGAAAGGTATGCGCGGACAAGTGGCATCGGGATAGAGGAAGCCTTTGGGTTTGTCATGGATGTAATTGAGGCCCACCTTGTAACCTGTGGCTTCGATAATACCGACAACGCTGGAAATCTCGCTCGTATCCTGCTCGTCGTTAGCAAAGTAGTCTTTGACGATGTAAAAGTAGCCAACTTACCCCTGGATGCTCGGACCACGGAGCTTTATGCCGCAGCACGATGTCAAACAAGTCGCCGCTGTCCTGCTGCTGAACCTCATCTACCCAGCCTTGTACCGGTATGATGAGACCACTCCTGACGAACTCTGTATATGTATCGGTGATACCACAATAACCGGGGTATTGAGTCTGTTCCGGCGCGTACACAAGTGCTGAGCTGCCGTATTCCTGCTGATCGCCGCCGATGAGAGACCTCATGTAGTCATGTCCCTTCTTTGCCTTCTCCGGCGGCACAGTGGTGATCAAAGCAGATATTTCGCCTTGGCCGCGACGCGAAAAGTTATAGAGGACAAGATCGATAGGAAGGAAGGTTGGTGCTAAGTTGGCATTGTGTGATGATCCCATGTAAGGGTTCTGAGGTAGGTAGCGGGGAAGACAATAGAAAGGTCGGTTGACGATGTGATATATTCTGCTTTCCGAATGAGCAGGCTTACTCTTACCCGGCGAACACTTGGCGTTCGAAATCTGTAAGGCAGCTTGAGCTGCCGCTTCTGACCCGCTGATGCCCCCGCCAATGACGGCAATCTTGCCAGGCTGTTGTGAGAGAGAAGGAAGGTCCCGAAAGACTGAGGAGTGCTGTATGTTTGGGAGATTGCTGTGAGGTGAAGGAGTGAAGGTTTGGCCAGGCTCATCGAAGAAACCGCTCGCAATGATAAGGTAGTCGAACGTTTGCGTGCTCGATTGATGCGTTGACATATCGTATGTCGAAATCTGCCAGGTCTTCATGTCGTCAAGAATTTCCGCATTAACAACTTTGCGGTTGAGAAAGATGCTTGACCTGAGGCCGAACTTCTCAGTGTACTTTTCAAGATACCGTCCAACTTGCCATGCTCTCGGAAACATTGGCGGGGTAGCAGGAGAAGGTGCTCCAGTGACAGGATCTGAGAGATCTACGGATGACCATGAAAGGTCCGGGAAGGCGACGGTGAAGCGACTCAGATTAGTCCTCATGTCTGGACTACATTTGTGACCGTACTCGCTAGGCTGCGCTCTCCACATGCCGCCGACACGATCTGCAGCCTCGTACACAGTGACGGCGTAGCTGCCGTGCTGTAAAAACGTCTTCGCCGCCACCAAGCCTGAGGGTCCTGCACCCACGATGCAGACAGACCTCGTGAGCGCCATGGTGCTGCTGACTGTCGCTTACGATGTTACACCTACCTTGGTCAGTCTAATCACAGCGTGACCCAACGCACTCCATGGGGAATTAGACATACAGATGAAACTACAAAACCAATGGGCAGAGTGTTATGCGTGTGCGGACGAGTTGAGATAAGAGGCGTATGGCGTTGAGGACCTCGAGATGTGGGCAGGTGCATGGGTGGGGCGTAAGAAGCGCGCTAGCAGAAGGCCCTCGGTTTTCAGCCAATGAGGAATGGCAGGCAAGTAGAAGCTTGAGATGGAGGGAAAGGAGAACGTGTACATTTGATTCATTCTGTAAGAACTCCAGAGTTGATCAGGGTGCCTTTCATTGTTTGAAACTGAGTTTTGCCGGTCTGCCGTGGTCAGCTAAGTGCATAATAATTGCACGGGGGCATATCGTACAGAAAGAAGATAACGTATATGATCCTACACAGAGACAGTCAGCAGAGAAGTCCTCGGTATGTATGACGGATCGGTACATACCAGGTCGTTGACATGACGGTGTTGTTCGAATTCCACTCTGGCGAACTGTCTCATGTCGGCCCTGGTGGCGGCATCAGGTATGTTGTTGGTGCTGCGAACGATGTCGCGCCACAGCGACAGCACTTTCTGTCGTTGTATGAACTGAGTACTAGTATCAGACCTGTCTGGTTGCCAGAGACGGGACGGTGCTCACATGGTCGAGTCCCAGCGGGCTCTTTCCTCGTGCGCCGAACCGTGAAGGCGGCTTTGCGGCTATTGTTGCATACCTGCGCAACATCCCCTATTCAACGTCTGAACGAGACAAGATCCACGATGCAGGGATAAGACAAGGCAAAAGACTTGCGATCTGTGATGCTTCGAGACCATGCGCACGATGAGGCTCTGTCTCGCGATGCAAGCTGACGTAATGACAAAACTAGACCCTTGGTGTCTTAGACCACAAACACAGCCCTGCCGGCCTTGCCAGCGCGGCCAGCCTTGTGTTTGTTGCCCCGCTGGCGCGTCTTCCCTGAGGCTCGACGCGTTCACTATCGCCCACTTCTTCGCGTTTCCATGGTTGGGCCTCGCAACAGCAAATTTGGTGCAACTGGAGGACGTCATGTGTTTCGGACAGTCTGAATCGGACGGAGAGGGAGAGCAGCCCTGTACTCGCAGCAACATCCACAACCCAAAGCTTAAGAGGAGGAGAAGCCACGCCGAAGCAGACCATGCAGAGTTGCAGGATCCACGGAAACTCTCTAAACTCGACTCTACCGTCTCCACTATCGCCAGCAACCAGTCAATCTGCCCTGTAAAGGTGCTCGATCCACAACAACTTCCAAAGCTGCACGCTCCGCCCACCAACGTCGCTGACAATGCCTCCTTGCATCAAGGGCTCCAGATCCCTCAGAGCCTCCGCGAACGCACCTCGCTGTCCTCAGAGCGTACCCTGCCTGTTCTCAGCATTAGCGAAGACACCCCTCTCGATCGTCGCACTGCGCTTATCGAATGTCACCATGCGTCCGACAACGTCGATCTCTCCTTCCACCCCGCTCTGCACTTCCAGCTCTTGCGGTCAACGCATATGAAGAACGATGAGTTGGGTTTATGCTTCGACCTTATTTCGAAGACGTCACAACAAGACTACCAGGCGTCAAGCCGGGGTTGGCAGCCCACCTACAAGATGGAGGAAATGCAGGACAACGAGATGATGTACCTCCTGGTGCGACAGACAGAGAGCTACCTAGGCTTCGAAAAGATTGACGTTCAGAAGTCGAGTGCAGACTGTGCAGGCGCTATCCTCGGCTTCCTGTCTTTCAAGTTCGAGCCCGAGGACGAAGAGTTGCACAAGATGAGGCCTGTGCTCTACATCTACGAGGTCCACCTCGATGACCGCTTGCGCAGACAAGGTCTTGGCAGACAAATGATGAAGTGGGTAGAGAGCCAGGCTCGCTTGGCCAAGATTTCAAAGACGATGTTGACTGTTTTCACGGCGAATGAAGGGGCAAGAAGAATGTATGAGAGAGAGGGCTATGGGAAGGACGAGAGTAGTCCAGAGGATAGGGTGACAAGGAGGAAGGTGATAAAAGCTGACTATATCATCATGAGTAAGGAGATTGAGTAGTTCTGCAGTCATCACGGTGCATTTTCGGCGTTCGCATTAGATACCCACGGTCTGGCGAGAGTTCTCCAGCAGCATATAGCTTCACAATCACGATGCAAGTCAGGGACTCAGTTGTCCACAACATGGCTGAATTGCAAATCCAGTTGCTCATCGCATGCTGCTACGGTGCCGACCGAGCGTTTCATCACGCCCAGAACGCTATCAGTATACCACTTGCAATCGCCGAACCTATCCCACCTGCCAGCACAGGCCTAGACGCCAGCTTGATTGCTGTTGACACCTCGTGCTTCCAGCCACTTCCCACCTCCCCCACCAACCTCGTCTGATTTCCATCCTTTGAGCTCCAGTATCTCGACAAGCGCGTCATTGCTATCCAGAGCAACTGCAGGACTGTGAAGTATATCCCCAGAGTCATCTCAATCGCTAACAAGCAGGCTAACCACAGTGCAAGGAACAAATCGCCAGCCAATCTTGACTCCGACACTTTCATCTCCTCCAATATGCAGGAGGTGAGCTTTGCGTCCGGAGAGGCCTGCCATACGCTGTAGAGCGTAAGTGCTGTTGTCAAAGCCCATATCGCAGCGACGAGACAGCATGACCACCATGACCGCTTCGTCTTCGTTTCTTCTACAGTCACCACAGCTGGTGCTGCAGCTGGATTTTCCGAGCTGGGCGGACGAGCTTGCTCAGATGATGATCGCCTAGCAGCGTTCTCATCTGAGGCACTCATAGCGCTATTTCGCCTCGATGGCCTGTTCAGATTGACCGGAGAAGAATCGATCTGAGTTTCACTGTCGACTTCGTTCAGAGATCCACCCAGTCTGCCACTATGTTCTGAAGCCATCATCCTTTGGGATGACTGTTCACTAATCCTTGTGGTAGCAACGGCGGTATCTGATGATCTCTGAACATGGGGCAATGCCGGATCCTGAGAGTCTTCAGTAGGATAACTCTCCAGCCATTTCGACTCTTGGAGCCTATCACCTGTAACAGTGGCGTCCTGGTTAGCTGGTTGGATGTAGGCTGGAGGCAGTCGAGCGTTCCTGATTCGTAAGGACGCTGATCGTGAAACTGAAGGACGACCCTCTGCTGATTCTGCATCGGAATTGGAGGATGATGCCAGAGTTTGAAGTCCTTCAGGGGTTGCGAAATTGCGAGGAAAGGTCTTTGAATCGCGCGAACTGGAAAACCAATTGATTCCCTCATGGTTGCGAGACGCGTCAAAGTTCTTGCGCAACTTGAATCTTCTATGAGGTATTGCAGAAGTATCCGCGATCTCGGAACTCGCTTTAGCATCGAAAGCCTCTTTTGTAGCAGAAATTATGGAGCCAGCTTGCTCTTCTTGAGCATTCGGGAGGGCTCGTAATTTCCGCTTGATCCTCTCCACTTTCGATGCTATCTCTCTGTCCACGCTATCTATCGAGGTTCCAGTACCTGTCGAATTCCTAGTCATGGCCGCAAGATGCTCCTGGGGCTGAGGCAAGCCGGAGTTGTCTTGCCCTTGTCGCTGATGCTCGGATTCGCGAGAGATCATAGATCTCGTTGACTTTGTTGAACTTAAAGACCCGTGTGTAAGCCGTTCTGAAGCCATGAAAGAAGTGCTATCTCCATCTCCAATGTAGTTTTCGCTTCCGCTTCGGAGGATTCCAGTTCTTTGCTCGCTAAATGGGCTTTGGTATGCGTTCTCAAGGTTTCTTCCGCGATGGGAAGGCACTCCTGCCTTGGATAGTGACTTGGCGTCTTCGATATCTTGACTCGATGGCGGCCCTGTGGTGTTTACAAAACCCGCTTCCACCTCTTCAACAGCCACACCGCCTGAAAGACCCAAGTGCTCTGAAGACATTTTAGATGATAGATCAGATGGGTATGCGCTGTGAAGAGAATTTAAATGTGTAGTGCGAAGATGACGCAAAAACGATAAGAATAGAAATTTTACTCTCAAAGAATCGGACGAATAAAGATCTCAAAGACCGCAAACGCGCCTTCGAAGCACTCATATACCCCTCTATCTTGCCTTGTTTCCATCATTCCGCACATCTTCTCTCCCTAACACCCAAGTCTTCCACAAACATTGCTGACGCGCATCCATCTTTTCTTGTGTTCCGATACATTGTGGGGCCGCAAACTCTGGTTCAAACCACATGAGCGCACAATTCGCAACCCTTGAGGTCCCTGAGGCTTACAACAACCATAGGTGGGGAAGAAGCCCCTCCTGATACCAAAGTTTGCGATGGGTATGTATCGGACGGTGGTAGAGATGGGTTGCCCGAGTTTTACGCTGGGAGAGAGGGTCCAAGATATTAGGATCGTGGGTAGGGAAGCGCATTGCCCGTGGGCTGCGGATGACTTTTTGATGGCTGGATGTTACTGTACACAAGTTTTTCAATCCTATGTTACTGGCTATGCAGGATAAATTTTGGGTGTGTCCAACGACACGACGGGAACTTAGCGTGAGATCAGAAAGACTGCAGCTTGTTCAGAGGATCGAGCTCTCCGTCTCGTTTAGTGTGTGACAGCCAGTTGGGCAGTGAAGGTATTGTCAAGTCTGATGGCTCTCGACTTCGCTCTCTTGGTCTTTGTAGACAAGGCTACATTGTAGGGGTAGAATGCACACTCTTTCTGTAGAAAGAAATGAACGTAAGAAGAGAAAAAGCACATTCGACAAGTGCAACGTAAAATGTGCAGAGAAACACGAATGAGGGCAGAAAAGGTGAGGCTGACTGCGCTATCGCATCATCGTACGTTAGAGGAGTCTAGGGAACGTAAGCAGGGACGGTTGTAGTCAGACTTCGGGTGTACCCAACATCGCATCAAGGGTCCAATTGTAGACGTGGGTACTCGACCAGACTTGTGGAGATGATGCAGCGACCCACAGATTACCGGACTCTACGTGTTTGCAGACCATCTCAGAGAAATCCGTACAACGATGGGATGGCGTAGAGATGGAAAAGTGTTCGATGTATTGAAAAGACATCTTGGAATCAATTGAAGTGAAGTAGAAAGGGAAAAAAAAAAGAGAATAAGATAACAGAAAGAGCGTAACGAGCGAAAGAGGGACCAACCATGCTACTCAACTGCCCTGCCATCCTCTTCCTGCATCCACTCGAAGAATCTCGGGGTGAGGAGCATACTCTGCTCGGTAGGACTCGACTCCTCTTCGTCCCCACACAACCACTCTAGATACACCGGCGGCAGACCCAGACGCGTACCTTCAGTCCTTACACCAGAGTCAGGGACCAACACGTATCTCTCATCGCTATCGCGGAAGCGGAAGTGAGGCTGACCCAGCGCACCCATGACCCACTGCATGGACAGTATGCCGTGCAGGAAGGCGTGCGGTGGGGGCTGAAGAAGCGTACGTATGAGTTCTTCGACCCTTGGGGGTATCGGAGCAGGTATTTGAGTTGGTACCTCGAATTGACTGAAGTCTATACTCACAGCAGGGGTATGATGGTTGAAGACACACAACTTGATGATGGCTTGGACTGCGCCTTCAGATTCGTTGTTTGTCCCACCAAAATGAAGACCAGCATTCACCTTCGCAGACTGTCTGTTTGAGTACTGACTGTGGTCCGGGCTCGGCATGGCTTTCTCGCAAATGCGTTGTGGCGTAGATGAACTCGAAGACGTCTGAATAGACAGATTTTGGAAATGAGCTATCATGTGCCGGTCGCAAGATACGTGTCGAGGCGAGCGTGACGGCTGGCTGCCGTTGTGACTGTTGGACATAATCAATCACGTGACAAAGGTACTCAGTATGACCGTTGAGGTATGAGCAGGCAGATTCGAGGGTCTGTGGGAGTATGTTAGGCGTGTCTGAAGTGCAACGGCAGCGGAAAGCAGTAGCTGAAGCCTTCTTACTTGCCTTGTGCGTGAGACAACACCGTACTACGCACACGATGATCCAACACCCTGTGGTTGATTAGCATGAAGTGAATCGACGACACCAGCAGGGTGTATATGCATATGTAACTCACGCACTGTGTGCAGGTCCAGTCGGTCGATCAGCAGTAGGGATGTGTTGGCTAGCGTCGCACTTGCAAAATCTGCGTTCACCTTCTGAACAGTGCTATTGTTTGCCAACTCGCCTTTATTGAAGATGCGGCGTCCCCTACCAGTGTACGCAGCACTGCTGCCTTTCTTCTACCATATTGCACCCGCAGTTGGTGTCTTTCATCCCAACGTCTTTTTGTCTTTTTGAAACTCATCTACGTTCTAAACTTTCCTTTCGCGATGAAACAGGTCGCGGTGTCGTTCATTGCCTTGTTTCTGGCGCTGGTCGCCTCTCCTTTTGCTGAGGCACAACGAGCATGCAACAATGCCCCTGAGTTGTGTTCCATGTCGTACGACCAGATCACGCATCTCGGAGCGCATGACTCGCCATTCTTGCGCGACGTTTCGACAGGCTTTTCCTCATTTGGTAATCAATTCTTCAACAGCACCGTGCAGCTCGACGCTGGCGTCCGGCTGCTCTCAGCTCAAGTCCATGTCGCTGCCAATGCGGTTACGCAAGCTCGAGAGTTACACCTCTGCCATACATCATGCGGAATGTTCGATGTCGGACTATTCAAGGACTGGCTCTGGGAGATCCGTTCATGGATGGACATGAACCCGAATGAGGTGGTTACACTGGTGTTGGTCAATATGGACGGCATCGATGCCCATGAGCTTCAGGGAGAGTACTCGAAAGCAGACATCGCGCATTACGGGTATGTTCCTGCGGATATTAGCAAAGCACCTCCGCCGTCGACCGAGTTCAAAAAGACGTGGCCCACGCTCGGAGAAATGCTCGACAACGGGGGACGACTTGTGACCTTTGTCAACCCAATCAATCCAGACAAGGCCAATGCACCATATCTGCTCAACGAGTTCGACTTTGTATGGGAGAACGCATACGATGTACGAGACGCTGTACAGTTTGCTTGCAAGCCGGATCGACCCTCAAACACGACAACGATCCAACAAGAGCGCGATTCTGGTAAACTGTTCCTGATGAACCACATGCTCTACTGGTCGCAGGCCATGAACATCCAAGTTCCTGACATTCGCAACATCAACGAAACGAATTCATGGGACGGTATAGGTGGTCTTGGTACGCATATGACGCTGTGTGGAGGCCTCGTCGCTCGACAGCCGACGTTTGTGCTTGTCGACTTCTTCAACGTTGGGCCGGCGATCAAAGCAGTGGACAACTTCAATGGGGTGGATACACCTGTTGGACGCAAGAATGTGACCACGCAGGTCGTTCGAGGCGGCGCAGGCATGAGCTACGTCAGCAGTAGTGAGAAGAAGAAGAAAGGCGATGCGTGGGTCGCGCTGGTCGTGGCGCTAGTTGGGATCGTGGTGTGTATGTGAATCGATGAGAAGGCTGTAGACATTAGAAAACGAATACGTGAGCGCAGTATCGGAACAGTCATCCACTTGTGAGTTTGGGACGAGACGATTTGAAGCTAACGTGGAGACGCGCTGTTGAGGGGTGTGGGGGCTGCGTCAACAGCTTGCGGAGTTCTCGGGGGTGCCAAGACGAACAGATGTTTGCTTTGTTTGCACTCCTGCGTGCGCCTGCCGAAAGTTATGCCAATGACAGCATCGACCCCGTTTCCACATCAACACCACGACAATGGCTCTTCCAAGAGCATACGTCCCATCTGCAGCTCTCATACGTGCTCTTACGCGACCGCAGCCAGTAAGATGTCCATTTGCACGAGCCCTACCGGCACAGTTCGTTCGAGGCAAGAAGTCAAAGGCGGCCAAAGCACGAGAAGCTGAGAAAACGCAACTGGCGCGACAAGCTAGAAGAGATCGCCACTTGACAGAGATCGAACGGAAAGTTCTGGAGGAGGCTGATAATGGGAATGAAGGCCAGATGAAGAAAACCCCCAAGGACAGGAAGCTAGCCACAGCAGCCGGACCGTTGGACGAGCTCATAGCGAAAATGAACGACGAAAAGGAGATGGACAAACTGCTGATGCGCCCTCCAGCAGACAACGACCCTGAGGATGATGACGACCTCGACATCGACTTCTACGAGCAAGACATTCACACCGGTGCGCGGCGCAAGGTGGATAGATTCGGAACAGTTGCCGTTGGGACGGCCGCAGATAGGAAGCGAGAGAAGGAAACGCTTCTGATGATTGAGGAAGCGGACAAGAACCCCGACTTCGACGATGCCGAGCTGAACAAGCGACTGATGGATGGGCTCATGGCAGACCCCGCTTTTGCCGACCTGACAGAGGAGCTCAAAGAGATCAAGGAAAGCATTTTGACGAAGGAGGAAATCAAAAAGATGGAGGAGCAGGCCGACAAGGATGCACAACCAACGGTCAACGAATTGAATGCATCGATGCGTATGGCCATACACGAAGCAGTCACGGAACTTCTCAACGACCCTGACATTGGCGACGCAAAGGAGGATCTACAAGCAGTGCTCGATAGGATGCCTGAGATGATGGACGTCGATGACCCCGAGTACCAGGCACTTATCGATAGGGCCATGTCCAAGATCAACAACAACGAAAAGATGCAGGAGAAAATGAAAGCAGGCAACGCGAGTGAGACTGTCGAGGACAAGCAGAATTGGAACAAGTTTGAGAAGGATATGGAAGACCTTCTCGCACCTGAGGAAGAAGATTACGACGAGCACGGCATGCCGGCAATCGTGGAACCTGAAGAGCTACAAAAGGTTATGCTCCAGATGCGAGATATCATGAAGGACCTTAACGTCAGCGGAGACGTCAAATCTGAGCTCGACAGGATGGTTGCCGAGCCGTTGCCCACCGAAGAAGGTGATGGGGTTGACGAGAACGGTGTAAACTTCAGTGAAGACACAGACCCCGCCCAGCTCGCAGCTGAGCTTACCAAACTTGCCGCATCCAAACTCGAATCCTCTCCTGCGCCTGACGCCGAAGTAGAGGACGAGGAGCATATTCCAGCGGAACTCCAGGCTAAAGTTGACAAGATTATGGAAGACCCGCGCCTAATGGAGAAGCTTATGTACATCCAGAAGCTGATAGCCGAGCACACACCGAAGAAAGACCCAAACGATTTGACGCAAATCGATTACGAGCTTGCTCCCGATCCGTACGAACTGGAAGATTCACGCACGGCGACCCTCGCGCAACGCATGGCAGCCGCGCGCGCAAACCCTGAGCACTCGGCCGCCCTGCGCCGGCTTCGCGTGCGTCTCCAGCCCCCATTCAACATCTCCCCAGCCCTGAAGTCGTTCAACCAAGCGCTGGAGTTCGCATACATTGGCGCCAACGATGATGTACGGAGAGTCTTATGGCGATCATACCAAAAAGCACGCAGCCTGCCGACATTCCTATCGAATTTGAGCGACGAGGCGTGGGATATACTGTACTACAGTCAGGCGGTTACTTGGAGCGGGAATCAGAACCGCACAGCGCATCTGAAGATGCTCTTGGGGGACCTTCAAAAGGTTGGCAGAAGTGGACCGCCGACGCATCCGAGTGCCCTTGGGCAGCAGACAGGCGAGACTACTGAAACGTAGGTCCAGGAGATAATCGAAACCAGGCAGTGATGTAGCTGAGTTAGGCTGGACGAGAGTAATACTAGATGATACCCCACTCGAACCTTTCGGCTTCCTCATTCCCTGGGTCTCCGCATACACTGTGCGAAGCGAGCTTAGTATGCATCGCTCGAATACTACGAGGTGAATATCCTAGATGTAGATTTACGATTACCAGACGGACTTCCGGTGCATTCACACAGTCGAGACTCCGCCACCCGTGGTCCGCAATGCTTGCATTGTAACAAGCATGTCAAGATGCCTCCCAGCAATCCAGATACCGGGTCTTTGGCGTACCGCTAGGGCTGACAGAACGTTCTCGCTTTTGCAGGGCTGAGGTTTAAGCGAGGTCAGGGTTCAAGCCGGAAAAGGAACTAGACTTCATGGCTAAAGAGGTCAAGTTCATGACCGTTTCTTTGTTCTCGTTGCTGTAGCTGGACAACGTGGCTGATATTCGGTCCAGAAACAACGGGGCCTCGTATTCGGCACCCCGCGTGTCACTGATGTGCAGTGGTGTCGCCTCAGCGACTTCCGGGACAGGGAATTGAATATGGGGCGGGCTGTCAGTGAAGAGAAGCGTATGGTCTTGCAGCTTATTTCGCGCGACAACATAATCTCAAGTGGACTCGATCACGTTAGAGATCACGTTTTTCGCAGTTCCTCGAAAAGAGCGAGTACCAACCATGGTTTGCTCTCAGCAAGCCCTGCGAGAAGCGACTAGCGCCGGCAACTCCATCGATCCAGCCCTGCGTCTAGCTGTCAGCCTTACACTTCGACCTTGCATTTAAGCGAAGACAGTTCAGCCGCACCCCATGGGGAACAGTCTGCGAGCGTGGATTCGGTATGCTAATCTATCTGAGTACTGGACTCTCTACCTTCTAAGCTTCTACGATAGACTAATGTGGTTAGTAACGCAGAGGGTATTCGGCAGGCATGGTGTATTACCAAGCCTAGATATCGAATAGCAGCAAAGCTTGGACTGAACGAGACAAGACGTTCCCCTTCTGGTGCATTCATGAGCATCTTCGCCCTGGGCCCGAAGTGTACAGTCCAGACCTGTGAACGATGTCCTAGACATGTATCCGAAGCTGCTACATATGCTTGAGGCGTTACACTTGTGAGCTGAAGTAGCTATTGACGGCGACGATAAGGGCTTCAATTCCAGAAGGTCCAGACACATGCCAAGCTCGCTACAGGTGTCTGGAGGAGGTCGTTACAACTATATAAGTATTGAACAGCTCGCTGCAGTCGAACTTCTCATATCAGCACGAACATCAAACTCAAGAGCATAACATCTCCCATCAGCGCTCCACGGTATCCAACATGCAGCTTCTTACAGTAAGTCCCCATTTCCATTGCTGCACGAAAACGCTTAACAAGACCAAGCTTTTCTCTACGACCATTGCCCTCTGCGGCACCGCTCTAGCTGCGCCCGCCAAGGGAGGTGCTGCTGCGGCTCCCGCTGCAGCCCCTGCGACTAAGAAACCAACAGGTGGTCCAGCTTCAGCGCAAGTCACCATCTACTCTGGACCACACACATGCACAGATCCAAACATTGTGCGTTACCCTCCCATGCAGTCGTTGCAGACAGTGTTCTAACCCATCGCCAACAGCCTCCACCCACAGACGGCAGCGCCGGCAAAGCGACTGTAGTCTCCGTCACTGAGGCCCAGTGCATAACTGTCAACATCGTAAGTGGCGTCCCTCCTGTGTAGGCTGGAGTGCTAGATACTGACCCCATTAGCCCTTTGGCGGCGCAGTGACTGCTACCATGACTGCAACACCAAAGACGGGGGCTGCTGGATGCTATATCCAGATGTTCACTCAGCAAGGATGCGGTCTCACACTGGCAAATC
Organism: Phoma sp. RAV-16-625; assembly: GCA_004335185.1. NCBI lineage: Eukaryota > Fungi > Ascomycota > Dothideomycetes > Pleosporales > Didymellaceae > Phoma > Phoma sp. RAV-16-625. The sequence continues at coordinate 72,840 of SAUA01000015.1, forward strand.
AGTACCATGGGTTTCCTTTTAACGGCTTGGATGTTGGCAGTAGTGTGGGCTGTGCATCGCCTCCTGTGCAGGCTTATGGTGCTTTGGCGATTGTTTGCGGATGAGGTGGTGATGAGAGAAGATGTGTAGTATACGATTTATGAACTTTGCAATGTACAATTGTTTTCATCTAGATTTACAAGAGCGTGGAATTGAATGTGCCACATGATGAGCTACATGAGCGATATTTCAACTTCCTAGTCTTACAGACGTACAAGATCTTGACCATTGACCTCAATCAATCAGCAGTAGATCGTATCTATAGTGAAAAGAACAGCGGGGCTTTTCGCTCAGTCTTTCACAATGCTGTAGGCCAGAGTGAAGATTCGTCCGACAGGGAGCCTGAGATAGATGAAAGAAGCAACCGCGTTCAGCGTCTAATATCGGCGTGAGCACGAGGCTCAGCTGTAACCTCACCCCTTCCGTATTTAGGCCGTAACTTGCTAGATACGTCAGGCGTGTTCTTACACCTGGTCTGCCATGGAACGATCAAAAACTTGTTGGCATTAGATTTTGATGTATGAGAGGGAGATCGACAGGTTTCGTGCAAGTATCTGAGCCGCAGTGACGGCGAAGACACTGTAGGTCCGGTGAAAGGTTTTTCGATTAACCATATTTTCGTTGAACCATACAAAAGCTTGAGCTACAAGAAATGGGACTTGCAAACGATGCCGATGAACGATGTTATCATCACAGGACGTGAGTTTCTAGCTGTGGTTCAGGTAGAGGCAGAGACTTTGGTGTAGCCTCGTGGTACGATAGAAGGGAAATCCAAATCTGATCGGTTTTGTAGCTAGGTGCCTCGGGGAATGTGAGGAAAGAGAAGGCAGGTGAAATGGGCTATTGGTTGAAAAAGATTGGTGAGGAACTTGTTGACGGTAATGAAGCGGTACGTACCTGGGATTGAAGTGACAATGTATAAATGCGAACTTTAACCACCGCCTCACCCAGGCAGGAAGATACAAGCGTGATCAGGGGTCAACTTCTGAGCTTCTCGAAGCACGAACTCCATCAGCAAATTTGCTCCAAGATCAAGCAGCACTGGAGAGTTTACCAAATTAAGGATGGCTTCGCATGGTGAAATAGAGAGCACTGCCTTGTGCGGGTCCATCCCTTTTGGCCTAGCGTGATATCTGGTAAACAGGTGCAGCAGCTCAATCCCCGACCGCTTTCTCACCTTGAGACCTTATCCCTTCCCGCTACACTTTGGACACTGACTCAACTGCGGCTTCACGCTCAGCTCGAAGCAACACGTCGTCACCATGCGATTCCTCGCCTTCTCCATCATTCTCGCTGCATTCCTGCACGTTGCGAGCGCAAATCCGTACTCCCCTGCGGCTTTCTTGGAATTTCCAAACCTACCTGACTGCGCCCGCAACTGCAAGGACATTAAGTACACGATCGACAGCTGTGCTCCTCCCAACGCTCCAGCATCGAACGGCGCCACATACATCCAGTGTTTCTGCCAGTCAGAGAATCTCCGTAGCCTGTACAGCGTCGGGGAGCTGTGCCCTGACTGCGACCACAAAGCACAACTGGTAATTGGAAAGACATACAGTTCTGTCTGCGGTCTTCCGCAGAGTTCTATGGCTTCCTCTGCAACACCTGCTCCGACTCCTGTTCTAGCACCTACGCCGTCATCGAGTGTCGCTTTGACTACCTATCGTACCTCGACGTCAATCGCGCAACCGACCCAGACCTCTATATATGGTGCCGAAGATCCCCAGACGGAGCATGCATTGTCTCAGACATGGTATGTTTAACTCGTGTATTCTTCAAAGTGCTCTAAGCTCTCAAGAATGTACTCACGCCTGCTCGTGAAGAGATTGATATGAGTATAGCTCTGACCCACAACAGGATACAAAAAAACTGGAAATACCTACTGGCAGGCACTCTGGTTTTTGTTTTCATGCTCGCTATCACGCTCTATGTTCTGCTCCAGTTCATCCGCCATCGACGACGTCAGCGTCCACAAAGCGACGCAGAGCGATATGCAGAGCTGGAACGTGCCTTGCAACAGCATCTTGAGGACAGGTACGGTCCAAGAGCAAAAGGACAAATTGTTCCCCTGAAGACTATAGACCCCAAGAGCATTAGAGGGCGACTCAGCAGACTACCACTTGGTAGGATGCCACGTAGCAGCACGGCAGCCAGCGAACCGGTCATCAACCGTCGACAGATTCCACACGATCCCAGCACCAATACTCTCACCTCTCTCAACCGCGACTCACCAGCCATCATGCATGGTACGCGGACTCCGCAAAGACCTGCCAGTGCCAGGACCACTGCAAGCGGCATCGGTCAGCGCTCTGTGTCCTCCCCACTAGTGCCGGTCTCTCGAGAACTTTTTCGCAATATTTCCTACGCCCAATCATTGAGATACTATGCAGAGGAGCAAGCGGAGAGGGACCGGGATCTTGAGACGATCAGAAGCTTCAGTTCGGGTAATCTGCAAAGGACGGATGGGGCTTATGATCGGCAGTGAAAACTGTCAGGGCCTCTTGCATAGCTTTACATAGCTCATCAGGTCTATGGTTCGGTTATGATTCGACTTAAAAGACGCTTTGAAGAGATCTCACTCTCACGACAAATCACTTTCACAGCAAGCCTTGTCACTATAGTTCAATTGCAAAGCTCTTTTACTTTACCAACTTTCACCAAGAAGGAAGAATGATAGTTGCTGTTGTTTTGAGCCCACGTTAGAGATAAAGCAGATCCAAGCACTTGGCTGTCTGATCTTGAGATGCTTTTCTATTGATTGACTCAAGGAGTGTAAGGCGAAATGCTAAGATCTATGTACGCTCATAAAGTAGGCATCAGGTAATGCGATCGCACAAACTACCATCATGAGATCATAGGATCATGCTACAGTTACACATGGACATGCATGCGTAAGCAAAAAAAGGTTGCATAAGCCAAGCTTTCTGCCTTCACGTTCACCTCCGCTCAAGTTTTTTGCCGAGCTCGCGATACTACACAACCTTACAAAAACCTGCCAACACCATCCTTGTACATACCACAGACAGCTTCATAGCCAAAAGTACTCCTACACACAGAAGTAAGTGACCTATCGTCTCCCTTTCTAGCGTCTACCACTTTGTACAGCATCATTCTTGTAAGCTCGATGGTCTAGCTGGAGGTCTTTGCCTACGATCTGTTCGGCCCGTACCAACCTTTTTCGATAGAAGTCACATACACAACATCATGTCCGACAGGTTTTCGAAAGATTACCAGGCGCCAAACCCCTTTCTCATTAACTAGCTACAACGTGTTCACCGTCGGAGTGGCATCGGGAAGACCACAGATCCGATGAAAACGACTGAGCCTTATGCATCGATTTACCGAAAATCGGCGGTCGCTACGATGCTGTGCGCCGTGCCGTGATCGCTAGCCCAATCTAATGCTTCCTGTCGAGTCGTGAGCGCCGACTCGAGACTTTGATGTCAGGATGCCATTTTCCTTATCGCCTAAAAGAGCGTCTTTAGTCGACAGCCGCTATTTCCCCGCATTATCGATGGGCCATTTTCTGGGCCATGACGGACGATGATGCTTGACCAGCCGAACGACTGTGCCAAAGGCACCTTAGTCGTTGCCTGGAGATAAGTTCTTAATGCCCCTTCATCTCTGCAGGCTCCTCATTGCGACTCGTAGCAAGCTCACATTTGCCCAGGCAGCAGAATAGTTCAGTAATCCCACTGATGATTTTAAACGCCGCCATGTCTAATGACGAGAAAACGACCGTTAGTCCGCATGAGACGACCCCGAACACGCTGGAAGAACTCAAAGCCACCAAAACAATCGATACCATTCACAACGATGAGGCAATTCGTGTTCTTGTTCAGTATGCTGGAGACGAGAGCTGGACGCCAGAGGAGGAAAAGAAGCTGGTCCGCCGACTCGACAAGAAGCTTATCTCGCTGCTGGTAATCACTTACGGCCTGCAGTACTACGACAAGGCCATGCTGTCACAAGCTGCATTATTTGGCCTACGTGACGATCTCAAACTTAGCACAGGCAATCGTTATTCTTTCTCTTCCTCAATCTTTTACCTGGGCTTTATCGTCGGCAGCTACCCGGCCATTCTGATGTCTCAAAGATGGCCTATCGAGCGTGTGGCAGCAGGAATTGTGGCAGTGTGGGGTGTCTGCTTGATGTGTTCAGCAGCATGCACCAACTGGCAAGGTGTGTCGCACCACCTCCCTCCCAAAGTCCCATCTGACACAGACGAGGCTTCTATGCTCAGCGTTTCTTTCTTGGCTTTCTCGAATCCGGAGTATCGCCTATGTTCATGTTGATCGTTGGCGGCTGGTACAAAAAGCGCGAGCAAGCTCTGCGAATGGGTGCGTGGTATTCTGCAACTGGCTATGTGTCTATGGTGTCGCCACTCATCAACTACGGCCTTGGGCACATTACTGGCGGCGGCCTTAGCCCGTGGCAGTATATGTACATTGTTGCAGGCTCAATCACTGTCCTGTGGGCTGTCGTCATTCTTTTCTTCATGCCCCCAGACCCCATTCGCGCAAGGGGCTTCAGCGATCGCGAGAGATACATTGCTGTCGCCCGTATGAAAGAAAACAATTCCGGTGTTCGAAACAAGCATTTCAAAGTCGCTCAGGTCTGGGAGTCGTTGTACGACGTCAAGTTCTGGCTGATCTTTAGCATTGCCTTTTTGATGATGATCGCCAACGGACCTGTTTCCTCATTCATTCCCATCATCATCTCAGGTTTGTAGCGGCATCGAATATGTAAGTGCTGTGATTCTGACAATCTTTGCAGGTTTTGGTTATAACCGACTTAATTCGTTGCTCCTTACGATGCCAGCAGGTGCCATTATAGGCACCATCGAACTCACCGCGCCTTACTTCGCTTACAAGTTTCCCGGTATCCGAACTTGGCTTATTGTGTTATGCCAATGCGGTACCATGACTGCTTCCATCCTGCTTTGGCGGTTACCACGCGGCGAAAAAGGCGGCCTCTTGTTCGGCTGCTACATCCTTGCGAGTTTCGGCGGAGGATATGCTGTTCTCATGGGTCTCCAGATCGCCAACACTGCAGGTTATACAAAACGATCAGTGACTTCTTCGGGAATTTTTGCGGGGTACTGTCTGGGTAGGACGACATGGGTCTGAGTTCATTGTTTCGAATGCTAACAGTATATCTAGGGAACGTCGTTGGGCCACTGCTCTTCAAGCCAACGGATGCCCCCGCATACGGTCCGGGCTTCGTCGCCGTACTCGCCACTTCTATTGCCGCCGCTGCTCTTGCAATTGTTTATCGCTACGTCTGCATATGGGAGAACCGACGCCGTGACAAGTCCGGAACCATGGAGGGCTTCGACAACGCTTACGATGATGATCTTACAGACATGAAGAATCCGCAATTCAGATACACGCTATAGCTTACAGACACTTGCAAAGCAGCTGTGCATCGGTAGCTAAAAGAGAGTGAAACCACCGGCGGAGAGATTGTTCACGGTAAGTCTGTCTCTAGTTGCGAGTCTCTTTGCGCATATGCATAGATCCATCCCTTGCTGCAAATAGCACTTCTCAAATGAAAGAATACGGAAAAGCATCTGAGGTTTAAATCTACGTCGAGATATAATCTGACAAGATCGGCAATACACAGTCATCGCTTCCTAGAGGCTGTGGTACCTTCTCACAACTCTTATAACGAAACCTTTATTTCGTACATCATGACTGGCAACGACATAAATCTATATCGCATAACTTCAACGTACAAGTCTGACGATTTGAGTGTGCGGGTGTGGCGTGTATGAAGTTTCAGCGGCCCTTCACGGCGATTTTCGGCCGTTCGGTACTTTCACACAGTGACACACGCAACGTCGAGGATTTACCGGAATAATGCGCAGTCTTCAACGGAGCTTATCTTATATTTCTTCATGGGGAAATTTCTGGGGGGTGAAACAACAAGTTTTCGGTACCTTGAACAAGGGAGCCGTATGTAGGGTTTAGGGAGTTTGGCGGGCCAAGTGCCGCTACTTAGGAGGAAAACTTGACCTCTCCCAAGCCCTTTTTACAGCCGTGACGTGATCGGTGTTGGGCATGGTCCATCTGGTTTTTACCCCAGACTTCTCATAGACACTTTGTTGGAGAATAAGGTTGTATTTTTGGGAGACTCAATGTGGGGAAGGCAGTTCGACGCCATCAGAATAGTTCTATCGTGGATACATTTGCTTAAGCTTCATCTTGAATCTATTAGCAGGCTCTACGACTCCGCACCAGTATGTAAGATGATGTTAAGAGAAGGGCGAGACTTGGGTGGGCGTCTTCCACCGCTTCCCGTTCGCCCAGCGCCACATGTCCTTTCCGCTTTACGAACGCACTGGATCTCTGATCATAACCGTGTTGATGTCCTTGCCCTCGCCCCCATACTTCTGCAGGTCGAACACCTCCTCATGCCTTGGCGTGAACCCGCACCTGGCGTACAACGGTCGGCCCATGACTGAAGACTCCAAGAAACAGGGGAGTTGGGCGGCATCCGCCTGAGAAGTACCCCACCTGATGAGTTGCGCACCGGCACCGCGGCGGTGGTGTGCTGGGTCTGTGACGAGGAGATGCAGGACTGCAGAGGCATCAGCGACGAAATATACACCGAGAGTCATCACGTCGCACTTACAATAGAACGGCTTGGTTCCCATGAAATCGCTCCTCACTCTGTTCAGATACCAATAAAAGTCGATCATCGCTTGCTTGCCCTCCTCGTCCGCTCCAGGTACTGGCAGCTGGGCATGTAATTCTTCTTTCTTACGTTCTTTCTGGTTGATGCGCCATTTGGCGCCCGCGATCATCTGCCCGTCAAGCTCGGTATCGATGACTTTCAGAAAAGTAACGTCTTTCTCCTCTCGAAACGATTTGATGAGCTTGTCGATGGTTTTGTTGATGTAGGTTTCTGAAGGGGGGTATTCGACCATGAACGAAGTCATGCCGCCGCCGGTGCCGAAGGCGGCGATCTGGATCCGAGCAAACTCTGGGATGTCGGATTCGGTGCAGGGGCGGAGCTCGAGAACCATGTTGACGGCTGTAGCTGGCAGTCTCGTGAAGTTTCTCGATTTTGCTGTGCTTTCGGAGTTGAGGGTTGTGTTTTGTAGGTGCCTCAGGTCTTGTCATAAAGTCGATGAGGCTGACGTGCCTCGTCTGCACCTTCCTTCATTGGCGTAGGTCCTTCCGTATCCCTGCGTTGTGACTCCAACAACGCCCTTCCGACGCCCTTTCACCACACGCAATGACTCGAGATCATCGCGATATTTGCAAGATGTCTTCTTGGCATTTGGCCTACATCGTGATTTTCTTTCATGCGTGGGTTCTTCAGACTGCGGGGTATCATCCTGGCACCGCAGGATCGCTACTACCCCGCCATGACACAGCCATGCGGCGAAGGAGACATCAGCACTTATGCTCAGACAGTGCCGGGCCATTGTGACAACATTGAGATCCGAAACTGAAATGGTGCTCATGTTGGACCTCTCTCGCGGGTATCAACGCACAATTTTCTTCTACGAAGCCAAGGCGCATGTCTCAGCAACATCCACGCCCGCACCTGGAACACACAAGCTCACCAAGCCGCCGGCTGATCAGCGCATGGCCGTTGGGTAACGGCCAAGGCACAAAGATCAGAAGACCGTGCGCTTGGAACAACTCAGCCTCATCGATGAAACGTGTTGTGGTTTAACGCATCCGAAACGAGTTGCTGAAACTGGCCACAGAAGAGTAACACTCCTGACAGAACTCAGCGATGACGAGAGATGTCTCGCAAACGGTGTTCAAGTCTGAACCTCAACCTCACAGTTGATACAGTTGAGTGGAAGATTGTTCTAGCACGGTGTACGCAAACAACCCCGGCCACGACAGTGCAGATGAGTGTATTAAAATCGAAACGTACGACATCCTCCTCAACAAGCCCGAACTCAACTATGACCGTCTTGGTGCACACCGCATCAGAGCAAATTGCCAAGCCCCTCGTATCTACTTCAGAATGCCGAAAGAGCCGCCTCAGAAAGGACTGGATGCGCCAAGAATACGGATGCACTGTCTTGGTGAACGGTCGCTACCTGAAAAGCGGAAGTCCTCCGTACGAATCAGCAGCTCGTGTCTCAGATCTACCGGGACGTCCCTTCAACGACTGTCAAGTGTAGCCCTATCCGGTGGCGCCCCTCCTAGTCCCTCACCACTCCTGTCGAGAACATGCTTGTTGTGCATGGGACTGCCAGCGAAATGGTTGCTAGGTGTCAAAGCTTCTGTCAGTAAGTGCTATTGTCGGACTATGCATGACGTCTGATGGCACTTCAGAATGGTGCAAGTATCGAAACATGACAGATTCGTGTCTGTGGTCGGTCACCTCCATGATTTGTCTTGTGCTCTATGCCTCGGTTGACAATATCACCGTATGTCTGTGTTCATATAAGAACACATCCAGTACTTACAGATCCATCCAATACACCCAACTACTTATTCTCAACGTTCACTCCTCGGGCTAGCTCCCTGCACTCCGTCAATTACAATTCTTAATTACTTAATCCTTGCAATCGTAGCTCCAAACCACTATCACCATGAAGACCTTCGCGCCTCTACTCGTCCTCACTCCTTTCGCTTCGGCAGCTCTCACATCCATGACCCAGAATGATGTCACCAACGGCGGCGGCTGTAAGGCTATGACTGTTTTGTTCGCTCGCGGTACCACAGAGGGCGGCAACATGGGCACTGTCGCTGGTCCTCCATTTGTCTCCGCAATCGGCCAGATGATGGGTGGAGCACAGAACCTTGCTGTCCAGGGTATCCAATACCCCGCAGATATCCCCGGATTCCTCGCTGGTGGTGATGCAGCTGGAAGCAAGTTGATGGCAGCCATGGTCGGCAAGGTTATGGCGGCATGCCCCAACACTGCGCTTGTCATGGCAGGTTACTCGTAAGTCATGTCTTGAACGCCTTTGCCAAAGTCGAAGCTAACAAATTCTAGTCAGGGAGGACAGCTCGTTCACAACGCAGCTACCATGTTGCCAGCAGATCAAGCCGCCTTCGTCAAGAGTGCCGTCATCTTCGGCGACCCAAACAACGGTGACCCGGTTGGCAATGTTGGTGCTGCCAACACCAAGGTCATTTGTCACAACGGTGACTTGATCTGTGCCGGCCAGAGCGTCATCCTCGCGCCCCACTTGACCTATGGTCGCGATGCGGGTGCTGCCGCTGCCTTTGTTATGTCTACCGCCGGAGCCGCCGCAAAAGGTGCAGCTGCGGCCGCCGCAAAGGTTGTCGTTGGCAGTGTTGCTAAAAGCTTCTCTGCCTAGGTTGAACAAGCTGGAGATAAGACAGGGAGCAGTAAGAACGCATATATCTAGTGGAAAAGCGCTGCAGGTCAGCCTCGATACCCTTCACGACCATTAATTTCCAATATCGCATGTTATTATTTGCGTTGCAATGCCGAACGACGACCAGCTTGATTAATAGGGCGTGATCTCGGCACCTGAAAGCATCCATGTACCCACAAGCTATAACCATAAGCTATATGACAGCTGAATAGGCAGCAATTATCTCCAATTCTTCTAGTATACACATCGCTGTTAACTATAAGCATCTTGCAAGAGTACATCTCGTACTTCATCGTACTGTGTAGCCCATTTGCGCTATCCCGAAATGGGCTAGTTGACTCGGGCCAACGCATCTCACTACGGCCTCCACTCTTCCTGCTCGCCTTCCAACGACCATGCCCAACTTCAAGCTATCCCGAAAGCTCTTCAACGTGCAGGTCAATAGCAACACTAGCCACAACAAACAAGCTATATCCCCACCACCCGCTCAATCTCCATCTCCCCACGAACCCATAACAACTCAGCAGCTCCCCCAGGGACACCAAGCGCAAAGAACCGACATTATCAACTTCAAACAGAGCTCATTTCTCTCCCTACCAGGCGAAGTCCGGAACCTAATCTACTCGCACGCCATCTACCCCAGCCTGGAAACAATCACCATCTTCCACCACGCTGACACTTTTCTCTCGCTATCCATCTTCCACGTCTCCCGCCAAGTGCGCCATGAAGCGGTTTCCTACTTGTGCGCCGAGAAGAACCTGTATCTATCTAGTCTGAATGTCGCGAACGACTTCTTCGGCGTCGTAGGGCAGAATGGCGTGAGGAGCTTGCGCCATGTCACTGTTCGCTGCGAAAATACTTGGCATCGGGACTCGTCGAAGGCGAGGGTGGCGAGGGATGGGTTTTTGGGGTACTTGCAGTTGGCTGAGGGTCTCCGACGTTTTGCGTTTGTCGTTGGACGGTGGCCTTTCGCGGGGGAAGATGGGGTGAAACTGGAGTGTGCGCTTTCGTCGGGTGCCGGGTTCCTATACGCTGTCAGAGATATGGTGGATGGGGTTGGGGATATTGGGCGTGAGGTAGCGTCAGGGGACAAAACAGACTGGGTGTATGAGGGAGCGGGCGAGGGACATGGGGTTGAGCACTTGAAAACGAAGCATGAGAATGGTGGGATGTACGGAGATGTGTTCCGCCTGTATAAAGCAAATGGAGTCGAAGGAGAGGTGCTCGACCTCAGGCTACCAAGTCAGCTATCCACTGGCTGAGTCTCGATGCTCACTGGGCATATTCCCACTACTTTCCGGCGCTTGTATGTTGATTGTTCAATTCGCATCCTACAGAACTATATTGAAAGGTGCTTGTACTTCATGTCGCGATCACGACTTCGGAACCATCAATCGATCCACATCCGCGGCATATCCTCCGCTCACCCCAACAAACTTGATCTCGTTTGCGCCTTTGTTCAGGTCCGCGTGTAGGACGCTACTGCCAGGATCGCCTCCTCCGTGCGGCAGGAAAGCAAGTCTTTGGGTCTTCCCGTTCACACTGACATCAGCGATTCTCTGGCTCTTGTCTCCATTCAGGTGCTTGACCCTGATACTCGTCTTCCCCGCGACGTCCGACTGGACATTACTGAAGACCACAGTGCCGCCGTCAGATCCGCCAATGTAGCCCGCTGCCTTGCCACCGGAGCATGTCGAACACGTGATGGCGCGCGCGTTCTTGCTGAGAGTGGCAGACTCCCCTTCGTTCGTCGTTTCTGCGGGTCCGGAAGACGATGCGCCAGTGCTGGGGTTCAAGATCCAGTTCACCGAGTTCTTGAGTGTTGCTGTGGTGCCGGAGATTGTTAGCGGCAGCCAGACGTACGTGCTGCGCATGAGGTTGTCGCTGACCCAGCGATCGCCCATGTACACGAAGCTGTTCCCTACGGGTAGGACGAAGGTGGTTTGGGAGCTATACGTGTTAGATCCGCTGTCGGCGAACTTCGCCCATGATGACCAAGGCCCAGCAAGGGACTTTGCGGTCGCGTAGTAGTTGTCGTTTGGGTTCCAGCCTGTGAGCTGGGAGGCGAACATGAAGTATACACCGTCTTTTTTGATCACAGCGGGAGATTCGTACTTTTCGGCGAAGGTGTAGGTGTTGGACTGCACGGTCAGGTAGTCGGAGGAGAGAGCGTCGATACGAAGTCCATTCTCACGCTATGCGAGCGTAAGTCTATGCCTCAAAAGATGTACGAGATCTGAAAGTCACTCACATCTTCGGTCAATAGGTACGCCTTGTCGTCATCATCCACAAATACACCAGAGTCTCGGCTCTGGTGACCCAACGGTTGCTCACTGCGCAAGTAGGTATACTTTCCACATACAGTGTTGCCGGTGGCTACGCCAATCTTGGCTTCCTTGTAATCGCCACTGTCGATATGCATCCACATAACATACTTCTTAGTTGATTTGTTGTAGATGATTTTGGGGCGCTCAATGACACGGTTCGGTCCCGTGTCGCCCGATGCAGTCTGTGAGAGCAAAGCTCCTTCATAATTCCACTCTACGAGATTGGTGGAGGAGTAGCAGTTGACGTTGATGAACGAGGTGCCATTGGTCTTGTCTTCACCGACCCTGGTGATGCATCAGTATGTAGTCACGAGACAAGAGGGAATGAAGTCAGCATACCAGTACCACTTATCCCCATCTTTGAGAATTCCGCCGCCATGAGCTTGGATGTGTTGGCCAGTATTTGTCTGATTGACACATGAGTTGACTGTATTCGGGCGAACCCATAGCCACTTACAGCGGTCCAAGTGGCCCCAGGAACGATCTGCAGCGAAGCGCTAGCCGCGGATGCGAGTAGACCAATAACCGAGAGCGTGATTGAAAGCATGGCGGAAGGTCCTCGATACCGATCTGAAGCTGAGTGTGATTCGGATTCCAAGTAGGGCCTCGGTGAGCTTGCTCGGGCCTTATGAACGAACAGATCGTCACCAACGGGACATTGCACCCCCGTCGTATGTGGAGAAACTGGCACTTGGACCAGGACTCTATTGATGGAAACAAACTTCTCGTATCACGAGTGCCATCGTATAGTAAGCGCCACGGTGGGTATATTAGCTCGGCATTGTTTGTGAATCGAATTGCGGGGAGCATTAGCGTTCGGCTGCGGCGTTGCTTATTCGAGGTGCCTTGATCTTGTTGTGGGCTTTACCCCGACGCCCGGTGTTGTCATATATTCGCTGTTTCGAGTTGAGCTGAACACACCGCGTGGTGCGGAGCTCGTATACGGTGAGGTCGGATCAGGAAATGCGTCCGCTGACCATCCGACTACAATGTGAAGATTGTACACGAGTTCCGATAAATCAATGCTCAAAGTTGCGGACGAACTTGACAAAGGGACGTTGGCATTGGCGTAGTGTAAGCAACGCAGCCTCGTATGATATTCAAGTCCATGTCAGCCCCTGATCTACAGGTGCGGCGCTGCTTATGTCCTTTCGCTATCTGCGAGTGCTGAAACGGTGGACGGTGATTGAAGGGACAGGCTGTTCATTATAGCGCTGTCGCAATGCGCTGACGAATTGTGCCGAGAACCTGCGCCGTTCTGCGCGCTGCTATGGACCGGACTCAGAAATTGAGCGCTCGTGTTGTAGTACCCAGCCATTCTCTCGCTGCGAACGCCGCGGCGGCTTGCTGGACATCATCCGGAGAACTGCGGATGATGGAGAGGAGGCATGTGGAGATGCGCGGTGTTGCGTTGAACGTAGTCTCTTCCGGCCTTTCCGTGCAGCAGAGCAACTGTGAGTGACGGAGGAGGATGCGAAGAGAGCTGTCGCTGCTAGCCCCGCCTTCTCCTCAGGGGATTGTGGATCATCGCTCGCCTACGTGGGTAACTCCTATCAGCCCAGAAAACTTTGAGCTATTTCCAGAGACTGTCCTTGAGGTTCTTGAGCTCGTCCGGTATGTTACAACCGTTTTTTGGTGTTGCTGCAGGGGTGCTGCCGGTGGAGTCGTCCGCAGGGCTGGCAGCGAAACTCAACACCAAAGAGCTCTCACTTACCCACTCGCTGCAGCCTTACCCCCACCACTACACTACCGCGAGCGCATTTTCTTCCCGTACCCTCTCGTCATGCCCCCACGGATGAGGTAGTTGCACTCGTTCTCCGCCTGCTGTTTGCCTCACCGCTAGCCGTGTCGTTGCTGTTCTGGGTTCTTCTTTGGCGAGCTTCGTGCTTCTTTTGTTTCCTTGACCTGATCGCTCGCGACCTCGGACGCTCTTCTGCTTCGACCTGCAGTATCATCAAAGCCATCTCCAGCTTCTCCCGAGTTTATACTGTCTCAATCGAACTTATCGCTACCGCTGCCCTTATCGACGGCCAGGTTGGGCCTCCGAGCAGCTGGCAGCAGCAACGCGCCTGTTGCATGACCTCCGTGAAGAGACACAACCCATCCCAGGCACTAAGGTAAGCGCTCTTATTCTCGGTGTATCCTGGTGCCTACGCGCGATTTTCGCTGACTTGCCTGGCAAAGCATATCGAGCTCGCCGGTATAGGAAGCACAGCAGCCCCTACACCCCGCTCCTCCCATGAGTCCTGATCACCGAGCTCGTTGCATACGAGCATCCCCAATGCCCCAGCGCCAACATAACAAAGCCATACAGCACACTCCTTCGACTAGTCAAGGCTTGCCAGCAAACTCACACATAACTGGTGGATACTAATGAAGGCCACAGCTTGATAGAGGCTGCTGAAAAGCTGAGCGGCTTTCGTCGTGCCGGATTACAAGGATGATCCCATCCGTCAACTTAGTAGTAGGTAAGGCGCGAGAGTGGTCTGCTGCCATTACTGCATTGGCTTGTGGCTTCGAAAGCCAGCCACGGGCATCACCGGTGACAAGGGAGTATCCATCTCTTTCAGTGCCTCTTTCGCCCTTCTCAGCAAGCAACTATCGCAACCTCTCGTGTCGACCTTGTCGATATACTACTCTTTCATGTCGACTTCACTCAACCGATGCACGCCGTCGGATTCGTTCTTTTCAGCATCTCAACGTCTCTTTCAGTCAAGCGTCTCATTCGACCAACTCGAATCTTTTTCCATATCCTCAATATTTCTCGGCATTTCATCCTGTCGACTCAGCTCAGACGTCGACTTCGACCTCTCTTCACACCTTTTCACACCACCGTCCTCTCATTGTCTCCTTACCACACAGCAAGGTAACACGGGTGATGGCGGTCCACTTCTGCCGAAAAGGGCTGCTGCCATGAACGGTCTTCCTTGAGGCACAGCGCGCGCTTAGATGAGCAAGCTGTGCCGGCGGCTGGGGAGGCCCGGATTTGGCACGCCCCGTGTAGGCGTGTTGTCGGAATTACCGGTCCCCTGACACGTCAGCTGTCAAGTTGGCATTGAGTGGGATCGTGGCTGTGGGGGTGCCATTGAAAATGTTGAAGTCTCGTCAAGCTGTTGGACATGGCTATCGTAAGGTGCCCATGAATCATCGGTCACCCCTGGGATCTGGATAGCGACTCAAAACGCTGAAAGCCTTCTGTCCAAGGGTATGAAGAGCAACGATGCATACCTCGCGTATGAGCCGGCATCCGGTATCCAGCCTTGATCAAAACTTTGCTCGCCGACTAACATCCGGTTAATCTTGACTAACGTCTCGCCTCAACAACAGCCATCGGTTATATTGTGTTTAGTGTCGGATAAGCTTATGTCGATGCTCGCCGACGATAGAGATGTGGCTCGTGTTCAGTCAAAGTAAGTGGCGCGGGAGACCTGTTTGCGGTTAACCGTGAGCTCAGAAACGCATACGCACTTCCCATGCCAATGACCTTGTTCGGGACGTGTGGTTGCACGCGACATGGCAGTCTTGGTCGTCAAACCACCACCTTCCCCACGGATCCCCCGTTTCATTCCCTGCCTTACCTGCTGTGGCATTATCTCTGTGCCTTTCGATGTCATTGCTTGCTTTGTCACATTCCAAGTGTTTGGTGTACCTCAGCACCGCGCTCACCTCCCTCATGCTATTCCCTTCTCATCCTAAGCTCCTTCATGTTCCCGTCCTTCCGAATCACCATTTCTTACCGTCTCCCATCTTTGCCCATCAGTATTCATCTCACATGCACATTACCTTTTTCAGAATGTCCCTCGCTATCTCATACTTACGCATTCCGCTTCGTCCGTCCCTACTCAGTCTCGATTTTACCGCAGGTTCTTTCCAGCTCGTCATCGCTTTTTAAGTTCATTTATTAGCAGTCGCTGTTCTTCCTACCCTTTTTACCCATCTTGACGACATGTACGATTGACGTTGCGCCATCTTCAATGGCCTCTGCTTGACTTTCCGCAACACTTGTTTTCGAGGAGTTTCTCAATCTGTGTGTTGCGTATTATCAAATCTGTAGCGTTGTGTTTCTCTCGTATAGGATTCGGCTGTCGTTACTCGTTAGCACACATACTGCGGGGATGTGATTGGATGTAGTTGATGCTGGGACGGTTCAATGTACGGGGCGCACATCGTATTGGCAATCAGCTCAAGAGTCGGTCCCATCACAGGCTCTCAGGGCTATACTTTGGCTATTCGTCACTGCCGAAGTTTATGATGGATGGCGGACCACCAATTTTGGAGATTACGGTCGCTCTGGTGGCTGTCTGCCACCACGCAGAGCCCTCTTACACATTGTTGCTTACGAGTGTCGAGGCGCTTTGCGTGGCTGTAGTCCCCTCATGAGCCTATCCAGACTACTCCCTCCTCGAAAAGCTCGGTGCGGCTGCCACGTGCCATGGAGATATGCCGGCGACGCTCGTCTTGCTATACGGCTCCAAGGTGCTTAGTGTCTCTGCAGGATACTCCTTGCGCCATGAACCGTTCCTCGTCGACGTCGAGTCTTCGCCTGCGACATGTTTTCCGACATCGATTTGTGCGCCACGATGCTTGGCCGGGGCGGCACAGGTGTGTTTCTTTGTTGTCTCCTTGCGTAAGAGACGGCCGCAAGCTGATCATCCGCCATTGTCGTCCCGAAAGAGCCAGCCCTTGTGCTCTCAGATTGTTCAAAACGCATGCCAGGCCACCCTGTCTCTTTCAAGCTTCGACAGCAATTTCTCGACTTCCGCGTCCGGTCTCGCTCTGCCTCGCACAATTCAGCCTCAAGCGCGAGCCCCCATCAGCCTATCCGGTGCGCTCGCCAGGAATGATCAGCGTCGTTACGGGAGAAAGGAGCGTGCGTAATGGAGGGCGGTGCGGTTCGAAGGTGCCTGTCAGACTGTCACATCGAGCAAAAACAAGGAGGGACTCGAAAAATAGTTCGACAACTAAAGCAACCTCATCTTTCTTTTCCGAGCAATACAGCAGTGGAAGTACGAGCGACGAACAAGACCAATCGAAGCACAAGACGTCGAAGCGGGAGAGATGAGATGCGCTTGGAGATGCAACACCTCGTGTCTGGTGCAGACCCTCGTCGAAGTGCAACTGGATGCAGTTATCGGGTGGCGTCGCAAGGGCAGGGGCGATGCCAGCGGCTGTTTGTGGTGGAACATCATTCGAGAGACGAGAGAAGCTCTCAACGCCAAGAATCCACGATTCGGACTTCGGGAGTTGCGTCCTTTGCACTCCAAGTCGTTCGAAGATCTGCACTCAAGCCGAAGCATGCGCTAGTGTCCCTCCGCAAGACTCCCGTTCTGGACGAGAGCAAGTGAGTTGATTGCGAGAGGACCGTGGGGCGCTATCACCCAACGACTCTGGCGAGCACCAGGGCTTCTCGCGTACTGAACGGTCTCGAAGATCGTCTGTCATGCTGAGTCTGTCGCCATGACCAAAATTTGCAATCGCATATCCCGCAACCTTGAATGCGACACCGGCTGCTGCTGACAGCCTTGTGTTATTGACCCCCTCGGATAATCTCCTTAGCCCAGGGAGCGACCACATGTGTGTCGAGACGGAGGCACCATTGTGCAAGGTGACGTTGCACGACGTACGGCTGGTTCGAGGAACACTCCAAATTCAAGCACAAGAGATGTTGAGACGTCGATGCTCTTGGAGGAGCTCAATGAGATCGCTTAGCGGTTTGTCTCAGCTCAGTGTCGCGCCCCAACTCTGTCTTTGGTGTGGAGAGACAAGAAGTCGAGCCGGCGTCTTTGAAAGCGCCGTACCGGGGACATGGCTGTGACCCTAGTGCACCTCCCAATGAGGGTAACGGTGTATGAAGCTTTGGAAGTTATCAGTCTTCGGCGGACTCATGATCGGTTCCGACATGACACGTCCTGTGCTACGAAGGTTTGGAGTTTGTCTGGCAACTGGAGATATCTTGGATGCAATCTGAGCTAATCGGGTAGGCGTGCCTTGAGGTCCAGGTCATGAAGATGGTAACAGCCATTGGCTTCACATCATGACCTGGATGACTGGCACCAAAGTCGGGTTCGTTCTCGGGCGCAAGCTCGCTCAAACTGTGATCTGAGGAGCAGCCCGGGGCCGTCATGAAGCAGCGGGAAAATTCTCTCAGGCTATTTCCTCAGCTTGTGGCCACTCACAAGATGTCATAAGCGTCATCGTCCAAGGCTATGAGCTCCTCGAGATGCCTGGCACCGCGTCGTAGGCACAGAATCAAACTCACTGCGTTGGGTCTGCGCAGAAGTGCTGCGGTGCGTCGTGTCAGCGATAGAAATCCTGCTCTCGTCCCTTTAGGAACATGCGTCTTGTCGTTGCGCAGACCCAACTCTTCGAAGCCTTGTCGAAGGTAGACGAGGAACGTGGACGACCGCCGAAGTAAAGGGCAGCTACACGCTGGCGCTACACTGTGAAATCTGCACCTCATCTACCTCTCACTCTGTCGTTTCCGTCCTCGTATGGTATTACCAAGCTGTTATCGATGCTCGAGTCGGAAAAGGCGGGCGGGGTATTTGGTATCGAAACGATATTTCCAAGTCCGACTACAGGTAGTCTGGACTAGTAGGCCAAAGTACGGTGCTGAACATCCTCCCTCGCTTTGTTTTCTCAATCATCGGTATGTCTTCCTTGTGTGGTGATCGCGGTTTGCGGTGGGGGAAGATGAGGAGGGGTCGCTTTCAAGAGAACGAACGCCATGTCGGGGCGGGTAATGAAATGGTCTGCAATGCACGTCAGTTCGACCCAGCGGCTGTGAGAAGATACCTGGACTGTATGTCTTACTCCCAGTGTTTCCCGGACCTGGTACACGCAGTACCCAGTGGGCTCTGCCGCGCTGTGCTGCCCCCAAAGTGCACCCTGGCGCCTGCTACGGCATCGTGTGCCTACAATGCGGGTGCAGGCTCTAGGGAAAGAGCGAGACTTATCGAAGAGCTGTTCCAACAGCCCCTGGTACGTAGCGCTGCGTATGAGCTACTCGCCGGTTGTTCAGTAGGTGGGGTGAGAGGGAGCTGTCGAATAGAAGCTTGCACGGCCAGATCGAAACTCGAGGGTCCGAAAACGTGCGAAGAGCCCTCATATCGAATTCGAGGCATGAGCAAAGACGTATGCGTGACAGGCGCCGTGGTGGTGTCGTGGCTCAGTGGAGCTCTTGGTCCACGAGACAGACTATCAACACTGCGTCATCAGGAACACTGCATCGACAGCTGAACCGCAATCCACAGTGCACAACCAGTGGATCTAAACGGACATACTCCTGCCAACCAAAAGTACTGGTGAAGGCTTTTCTGTGTTTCTGGATTGCACGCCTTCGAATCGTTTCTAAAGCATGAGGGATATCAGGTGTGGTAGTGCATCGAGCCCAAGGCCGCCGCAAGGAAGCAAAAGAGTTGATTATCACGAAAACGGAACTACGGAAACCTCCTCGGTGCCATCTTTGAGTCGACATCCAGGCTTGTAAGCCATCAAGGAGACTCTCGGCGTTTCAAAACTCGCAGTCGCCGCCATCATCGTCCACCTTGTTGACTAAGTAAACCCCCAACCCAAATCTCCCAGGCCATACATACATGCATCCCAAGGTCAAGCCCCGCCACGCTCGACCCAGTCGTCTACTCCGCTTGTGTAAGACGTCCTACCTCAGGTCTGAAAGTACGCCTTTGGGTTGAGATTGCCCTCATCGTCTCCTACTTCTCCAGCCCCTCCTGGGCGCCTCAACTCCACGAACCGTGACTGCGTCTACTCCTCCATCTTTTCCTGCTCGTCCATGTGCTCGAGACTCGCGAGGGCGGCCTCCAGCTCGCGACGTAGTTGCGCCAGGTACTCTGTGCCCCTCCTGGCAGGCATGGCAGGTTCTTGCGCCTCGATGACCGTCTCAAAGCGATGGCCATTCATCGTCTCCAGCCACTCGCGGTTGTGTTGAGCGGCGGCGGCAAGGGCTGCGCGACGTTCTCGTTGCTGTTGCTGTGCAGCGTGAGCAAGTTGCCATTCGACAACAATGCGGAGGACGTAGAGCAGGGTTTGCACCCAGATGAAGGCGACGACGAGGAAGAGGGCAATCTCGCACCAGGCGAAGGAAGAAGTGTTGGTGCTTTCAGACATTGTTGTAGTATGTTGACGGCGTTTGAACGCGAAGTGCGGAGTAGGTGAACAGTGTGGAGGATGCTAAGAAGAGTCGAGGGTTGGCTTGACTTGACAATGAATTGAGATAAAGGCAAGGCAAAGGGGTATGAGTGACAGATAGAGTCACAAGAGGGAAGTTTGGAGCGCTCAAGAAATTGCACGGGGTATGAGATTTATCATTACGTTCCTTCCACCATCACCTCGACTCGGAACCCCAACCTTTTCACTGACGAACGTTAGATGGGGTTTGAACACATTGTGAGAGAAGACGGTGAAAGAAATTTCTGGGAGGCACACTCACAGGCTTGTTGTACTATCGCTTTGCACAACCACGTGTAGGCGTGCCTGATAATGGTGACCCCATGGTCTAAGCTGGACTTCAGAAAGGTCAGCCAGGCACATCGCAAAGGGTGAACACGACCTACTTCATTCGGAGGTTCACATGAAATGCCATTGAAGAGTCAATCTGAGAAGAACCGCAGCCGCCCGGCTCGTCGTGGGCATGAGCTACGAGCGGGGCGGCCGCCGGCGCGCATCATGCATGATTTGGCCCGCGCGATCTTAGGTGCAAGTCAACACAGTGACCAAACCGATATTTTGGGGATCACGAACTCACTTGTTGTATCGAGGCGCAGAAATGCTGCCACCCAGTCTCTATGATGACAACTTTCGAGGATTCAGGGGGCGAGACCACGTCAAGTACTCGCTGATCAAGGTTTTCCGCTGTCCGAAAGCCCGCTGGTAGGAGTGACAGGCGAACCTGGGAGCTCAAAGAACTGGTTGGGATGATGGAAAGGAAAAGCCATGAGGGTAGCCTGCTTTTTGTACGTCCATGACAGCACGCTACGGCGGTCGGCGGTTTGACCATCGAAAGAGCTATGACTGGGGTGGGTAGGCACGTTGAGTCGAGTTATGTTTGTGGTAAGAGCGACTAGGCATGACAATCTCAGATCGATTCGGTGCGCAGCTCGAGTTCAATGTCTTAGTCTAGGTTTGCAGCGATATTACGATGCATATTTGAGACTACTGATGGGGTACAATGGATGCATTGTACATTTTGTCTTCAGGTAAACTTGCCCGGTCATTTTTAATTCAGTTATTGTTGATATTAGAAGGTTGATCAGAGCGTGACTCAACATGATCTAAAAGGGTCATCCTTGACAGCCATTTGCAGTGTCGTCCGACAAGCCTAATATCCACATACACGCTCCCTATCATCTACTCTCTTTCCATGTATCTTTGTAGCGACCGTGGGCTTCAGAGGTCTATGCGCCTTCTAGTATACATATCCTTGGAAGTCTCTAGGCTGCTTGACATCGTATCGAACGCCCAAGTTGTACGTATAGACGAGAATGATCAGCAGTCACTCAAGCTCTTCTCCTTGACAAAACAACCCCCTAGTAGGATGCTCCTCCGTAACCTGGTCGAATGTTGCCTCTCCAGTCGCAAGAGCTTCATTCCAGGCGGCGGCATGGGGGAAAACCGCAAGCACTTTGTTCCAGTCGCGTCAGTGTTGTTCCTCCATCGGGATGTGGATTGCGTAGACGATGCTCGAGATAATAGGGTCGATTTGAATAGGAATGTGCAGATCCTCTCCCATGTGCTCATCGATCCAGACAAGGATGGGGTGCAGGATCTCCTTCATTGCGCACTGCCCGCGGATCATCTTGAGGGGGCCGAGCAGAACGAGGCGATGTGGGGTCTGTAACAAGTCAACAATTGCTATAGCTCATTTTGAACCCATACTTACTTTAGGAGGAGGGATGATCACCTGGATCTGGCGGGTAAAGGCAGGCACATTGGCGCTCGGCATTAGTACTGGGAAAGCACCAGTAGACGAGACCTGGCCAGAAGGCGTTTCAAAGACACTGTACTGCTGAGCGACTGGCCCTACCCCACTTGCAGAACCTCTGTGCACCATGTTGTGATCGAACGGGCTCCGATAGCTGCCAGGTACGATACCAATTCTGAACCCAGCGGAGCCGCGGACGTTGTAGTCATCAGGGATGATGTGCGAAGAGCTTACGTAGCCAGTCGTGACCGAAGACTGAGAATTTGAGGCAGGTGTGTTCAGAAATTTTGGGTCGCGTAAAGCATCCTCGGAGGGGCTTTGAGGTGGGGCCGTATTTGGGACATCGGAGTACTCAAGGCTGCGGGCGTTGGAGAAACGGCAAGGGAGGTTTTGGAAAGGATGATGTGCCTCAGATCGCTGCACATAGTGTGATGGGCCTGTTTCTGAGGCCGAAGTTGGATATGGAGACGAACTGTTTGCAGGTTTTGCTTTCGGTGTGGTAGGAGAGGAATTGGTGGACATGATGGGACAGGATCGAACAGGAGAGAGCAGGACCTTGCCGTTTAGTTGAACTGTGGCGTCAAAAGATGATTGAGTTCGCTCTCCCGACCAAGGGTTTGGAAGAAAAATCACACAGGTTGGCGGCTTGACCCGTTAGCTCGGACACACGTGACGCATACATTCACTGGCTTTCGAGCATCCCCACCAAGCTATGGAGAACCCTACATCACAGCCTATACCTACACAATCACGTATTTACCCACTACCGGCGTATATGGTACTCGGAAGCCTCCACTGCCACTACGAAGCGGCAAAGACGAAGCGCGCTGAGAGGCGCCAACACGACGAGCTACAGGCGGTCTTACAAAGGAGAGTCCACAGGCAGACTGCAGTGACCAAGCTTTTGCTTCTACCAGCCAATTTGCTAACAATCAGAAGAACATCACCGAAGACTCGAAGGTAGGCCAGGAAGCGCGTCCCTGGTGAAAGTTATGTCGAGATGTGAGATTCTTTGGTCACCCGGAGCGTCGATGACGGTACTAAGCCTACAAGCGCTCGACATGTCCAGTTGAGAGGTATCCATTTCGACAACAATATGGAGGAGATGAGAAGTGATCTGAGGCAGAGGCCAGATGATACCGCAGGCAGGAAGGAATATCTCACACAGTTGGGCAATGGACGATCGGTCATGGCGTGGCGGGACGTGGCATTGAGGTAGGCGCGTATTGACGACCAATTGTCTGTGCTGGGTTTGGTGGTATGGTCTTACGCTTTTGAAATCGTGGAAAGGGATTCGATAACACTGTTCATGGGCATTGTGAATGGGTCCAGACTTTTCGTTGTCGTGACACCCTCAACAGCAGACAGCTGTATACAAGCATTTTTCGTCGCAATTTAACCTCTTTTGGTTTATCGGCTCTTGTCACAGCGCAAGCCTGAAGTCCCGTGGCTTGACGTCGAAGGCATCTGATCAATTGTAGCTTCTCCATACTTTGCTCGTCTGACAAAACTATTGTGTACAATAAGCTTCGAGCATGGTTTCGATAGAGACACGAAGGATCAACATATGTCGACTACGATGTCAGCATTACCAAGGCAAGCAGAAGAGCGAAGTATGTTCCCGATTATGTAGACACTCCTATTCTACTGCGCTATGAGAGAGCACATGAACACATGAAGGCATACAGGGATTTGATGTAGGGCTTAGCACGAATGCTAAAAGGCACGAGCAAGCTCGTCAGCAAGGAGAGATAGCTGTTTTACCAGTTCCGCCGTCTACAGAAGCCACAAAGAAGAGAGAGAAGTTCTGACGGAGCGATAGGGCCTCTTTATACTGGCAGGCGGCCGCGCTTGGATCACGCGCTAGCTCACTGCCCGGTGCTTGTTCGGGTACAGCTGGTCACCCATTGCATGTGCTCAAAGAGACGGTGACATCGAAAGAGGCAAAAGCGCTATACCCGTTTAAATAGAACTGCGTGTAGCTACTTTCACGCTGCTACTCGACCTCGATAGATTCGTCGTATGCTTCTACGAGTCACTGTCTTCACAATCCACCCTTCTTTGACATCATTGACTTCCTGTCACCACTACTCACTACCTACGATCCCAATCAGAGCGAGCAGCAATGACCTCTCCCACCAATCCTCTCCTACCGCTGGACGTCCTACTTCCTGCGCTCATCCCGCGCGCCCCTGTTCGCTTCCGCGTCTTGCTCCGCCGTGCCAATGAACAATACCAAGTCATCGACGACAAGATTCGAGAGCTCGTTCCTCGAGACACCAAGGGCAACATCACCGCTTGGCTCGGCAAGCACGAAGCTTTGGTACATGAGGCAAAGTTACGCATGGAACTGAACCTGTGGGACCTGGAAGATCACATCCGTGCTTACCCAGATTCGAGCATCAAGGGTGAAGTCGAGATGCTGCGGATGCAGTTCAGCTTCCTGCACCATATTCTCGGTGATATCCCTCCGTACAGTTAGTCTTGTTGTTTCATCCGGATGCTGAATCTCCTGACTAATTCTCACAGATGGAGCGTGTACGGATCGCGACTGATCGGCGCTATTGGCAGGCGACTGCGCTCCCGGTGTGGTGTTGGCGATTGGGGTCAGCAGATCTTTCAATTTTGCGAAACCTTTATGTGCAAGACCGTTCTGTAGCCTTGATCCAGTTTTCTTCACGGGCAGATTGCGGTCTACGTAAAGCTTCCATAGCAGATTCAATCACTTTGACAGACTCTTTTCACCTGACCTATCGCGCGTGCTATGCGCAAGCAAGCCATTTGCACAGTGACTCTGTCATAAATACAGCCCCGACAGAAATCGAGACGCACACGCTCCAATCCATCAGTGAAAGTAGCTCTGTTAGTACTTGCGACGCGTTCCCTATATATCAAGCTCCGGGTCTCACCTGTTTTCTCACCACCATCACCACCTTCTATACCCCTCCACATCTTCACATCGCCATATCAAACATGATGTCCCCTTGCGTTCACATTCCTCCCATCGACGACGTCGGAATGTTACATCGCTCATTTGACACTGTCAGTCAGCGAGCTGATACACTGCATGCCGAAAATGCCGCTCTCAAATCCCAAATTCGAACCCTCGGTAGACGTATCTCCTCGCTCGAGGCCGAGAACACGCAACTGCGATCCACAGCCACCGGCATCCTCCAACATCTTCCCGCCTCAAATGCGTACACGACGGAAGGTGAAAACGCTATCTATCTGCCCGTGGTCCTCGAGAGCTTGGCGATCATGCAGGACCACTTCCGCCGCCACGGCACCCTGAAGCAATGGTGAGTCTCTGCACTCAGATCAAGAAGATCTCGCTACTGACCGTGTGTCCCAGTTCAACCCCAGGCTGTGGCCGATACGCTTTCGATCAGGCATGCTTCCGAGAAGGCCACATGGCTTGGTGCCGCACCCACAACCGCATTATCACCCGCACGTACACATCGTGTTCAGTGAGACCAGAATCACGCGGTGACTGCTTGCCAGTCTTCTGGGGTAAGTCCTCCCGCCGAGTGACGACTGTGACTAACTAGTTGGCAGAATACAGCAGCAGTTGGGGAGACATCGTGGCTTTGGCTTTCCGAGATGGCAAGATTGGCCGCAAGGGTGTGCCGAATTTTGCCCTTGATCGACTTCTGTTCCCCGAGAACGACCCCATCTTGCAGCACGGTAGCCAATCAACCCGCCTGTCGAACTCTCGTTAGGTCTTAGATGACGAACAGAAGCGCTGAGCTTCCAGTAACGTGCTTAGTTTCTGTGGGTGCTAAGGTGAACAGCAAGTATACTTCCAATGCAACAGACTGAATCTGGAGGAATTATCAGAGGCACCCAGTGGCTCTTGATATTACAGGCAATCACATGAGGGCCATAGTTCCGATAGCATAAATGGATATGTACGGTTTATTACGCGTGAAAATCTTGAGATCAAGGTGTGTAAACTTCGGTTTTTGATCTTCAAGCCAAAATATTGAATGACATTGCCGAAGCTTGTACGCCTCGATTACAGCGAGGTGCACAGTCAAGTGAGGCAAAAGAACCTTCACTGTCTTGAGAACAAATTTGAGCCGCCCACTGCGAGAGACTTTCACTCTGGCATGCTGCCGTGGAGCAGTGCCTACCGATGAGTTGAGGTCGATTTTTATCTCACCTGCAGGTCCTTCATAGCAAGCGATTGCATTGTGTAGAGCAGTTTAACCTTGTTTCCCAAACGTGCGCTTCTCTGAGCAGTTACTTCGACACAAAAGGACCACTCTTCCCAGTCTCTAGCGACGCCACAAAGCACTCTCATCATGAATTGGCCCTCTTGATACCTTCTGACGAAGCTATCGTAAGATTCAAGGCGCTAAGCGCGATCGAGCGAGGTCGCTTCACCCCAACATAGGAGCTTGGGCACACTCACATATATCGATCTGGCCCCACTCTACTTCTCCCTCTCCATCGCAAGCACTCTTTTGGCGCAATCCAATCCCCCAAAAGTCCGTTTCCAGCAGAGCCTACCAACAACAACGATGAACACGAGCCAGCTTGCCCAGGAACTCGATGCGCTTCGCCGCAACTTTGCACAGTATAGAGTTGAGATGGCCATCCAAGTCGACAGCCTTGAGCGTCGGCTCAGTACCGCAGAGAGCGCTCTCGCAGGTTTGGGCGACCCCAAAGCTATCTCGCATTTCCCACCCCTTCGCAGTGCGCCCCCAGCACCTGCACCGGGGCCCGGCCACAGCTCTACCATGCCCAGGTTCACCGAACGCCGTCACCGTATGCACGCTCCACCTCCCATCAGCATTGCGCCGGCGCTTTCCTCTCAAATCCGCACACCAGCGTATGAATCTCCTACCTACGTGCACCACCAGCATCTGTACCGAAAGGAACTGAATCCAACCAAGACTACAGCCAGTCACGAGAACGCAGCTTTCCTGCCGTTCGTCCTGGAGAAGATTGCTGCGTCGTCGCAAAAGAAGAGTCAGGGGGACAACCGCACTTGGTAGGTCACTTACAACTCTTGTGTCGGCTCGTGACTGACCGCTCTGCAGCGCTTGCGGTCGCCCGACGTTTGACGTCAAGTGCTTCCGCGACCATCATTTTGGCTGGTGCCTTTCCCATCAGCGTCCAATTATGCACGGACTCCAGAGCTGCGGTGGCAGGAATCGTGGCGACTGTCGGCTTATCCACTGGGGTGAGTGTTCTGCACCCATCCGGTGGCTCGAGTCTGCTAACTTATAAAACTCAGAGAAGCATGCAAACTGGGAGTTGCTGGTGATGACTTCTTTCGATGGCGGGCATCTGGGTACCAAGGAGGTGAAGAACTTGTACGAGATCCTCTTTCCCGAGGAGATATACCCAGAGAAGTATCAGAGCGAATGGTTTATGGGATGAGATGATGTCGACTAGAAGCCAGACCGCTATTGCGACCGGGAGGAATTTGGAGCGTCTGAAATTCAGCGAATAAATACCTGGATGGGATGGTGTTGCACCTAAACTGGCATAATGAGCGAGGCTCCGTCGTAGCATTGTTGCTGATTGATCGTGCTGTACAGATAAGTGCTTCTGGCAACGGCAATAGATGTGGTACATCTTCACAAAGAAAGTGAACGATGCAGTGTTGAGGATGTGGAGTTCATGTGAAGTCTGAAAAAGGTGGGGTCCGAGCGCAATCGGATGGCTTTTATATCTTCCCTGCCACTGGTCGACTCCCACAACAGCTGGATCCAGCTACGATGGCCTTTTCCGCATTACATGGTGCAGTAAGCCAACCGTCAGAGCTGTCTTGGCTGCGGTGGTGAGCTCAAGGGGCTCGTCGCACCTCGATGAGGACGAGCTGAAACAGGTGATGTCATAACCATCGCTCACCAATCTGGCTCCAATTAAGGACGACAGTGGCGAATATGCGATTGCCCAAAGGGAAAGATCCCAATTGAAGGTTGGTTAAGAAGGTCGATTTTACATTGATCCATGTTCCTCAGCAATTCCGCAGTGCATTGAATCGATCTCGTTAGGAGGCGAGACGCGTGAAGCGAGGCTGTGAGCGCTTTGGTTTCAGCTTTGTGGGCATGCGCACCACGTCTCAGGACCTACTGGCTGATACATGACGACTGTTTATAGGGTCAAACACTGTTTTGCCACGCCAAAGTCGTCAATACAATGCTATCGAGGTCTCCGCTCATCTGTCTCTCGTTGTGTCTTTTCTTTGTTTCCTTGCACCGGCAGGCACCGTGTCCGATCGGCGGTTTTCTCAGTCCTCCTATACCGGCGATACTATCTACGCCACCTCTTTGCTATCTTCACATGGTTGCGAAAAATCCAGAGAAACGAATATTGATAGAAGACCTGCTGGCAGGCCCCCGCGCATCCTTCAGACGCGAAATACCATGCCTGACGCAGTAACCGACGTGGACGAAGTTCGGTATCAGCATCATCTAAAGCATCGAGGCACAGCCAATCAACGTATATTTTGGGGGATATGGTCTTGTATAGCCGCTCTCTTGCTGTTGCGGCTCACCCGGAAGCTGTTGACGTGGTGGCGATGTCGACTGTAGGTCAATATTTGATTCTTCTCTTATGAGCTACAGGCCAAACTAATACCACACAGGTCCCGCGCACACCGATTCACATCGCTTTCTCCGAGTAGACCACCACTGCTCAAACGTGGACTAACGTTCGTTCACGCTTTAGCTCTACTACCAGTTCCCCAGCTAAGTCGATGGAAATCTGTGGATCTTCCTACAGGGCGAGTCATCTCAATTGCCTTGTACATGACTATTGTCGTGTCACTACTCCTTTCTGTGGACGCACCTACGTCGACCCTCCATTTCGCAGATGATGTCGCTTTCAGAGCTGCTTGGATCACCATCATCCAGGTTCCACTGGTGTTCTTCTTGTCAACTAAACGCGGACCTATCAATGTTCTTGCCAGTACGTCTTACGACAAGATTAACTGGCTCCACAAATGGGTCGGTCGGTTCATCTTCGTCTCCGCCACTACTCATGCCATCATCATGAAGTCGTCCATATCGATAGTGGACATTCTGCTTTCGCACGACAAGAGTGCAACCGTTGTGCGTTACGGAATTGTCTCCTATTTCCTGCTTGTATGGACAGCAGTCAGTAGCATCCTACCTATACGGAGATGGAGCTATCGGGCATTTTACATCAATCACTGGATCACGACACTGACCTTCTTGATGGTCGTCCTTCAACATGTGCCAAGATACGCCACAACACCTATTTATATGGCTTTTGGTTTTGTTGCACTCGATAGGATATCGACCTTTGTGGCGATTCTCTGGATCAACATCTCGGTGCGACCACTCAGATCACCATTAGCCAAGTTTCGACGAGCTCCAGGTCGAGCAAGATTAGTAACCGGCTATCCAGTCGAAATGCTTGAACCGCACAATCTTAGAGCGCCAACCGATGTCAAAGAGTCAACGACGATGATTCGTGTTTGTAATGTGCCAATAACCTGGCGCCCAGGACAACATATCAGACTGTACCTTCCGGCACTTGGCACCTTTGAGGTACACCCTTTCACACCGGCAAACTGCTCGAGCATAGCAGTACCGCCACCTGTGCCACCAAGGGGCAGCCGAGATATAGAGAGAAGAGGTTCTGCATCTTCTTCCTCATCGAACCAATCGAATGACATGTTGTTGATGATCCGTGCACATTCAGGTCTGACTAGACGTCTGAAGGATTTCCATACAGAATGGCTGAGACTTCCTTGTCCAAACGCAACTGTATCATCCATGGCAACCTCACTTACAGCCTACGTCGACGGACCGTACGGCAATCCACCTGATTGGGAGGAGTTTGAAAACCTTGTTCTGATTGCCACATCGACCGGCGTTTCATTCGCGCTGTCCATCATGGACTACCTAGAGCAGCTCTGCTTCTCGGATGTATCAAGAATGAGGACTCAGCGCATCCGATTCATTTGGATCGTGCGACACATTGATCCACAGTTCGAAGCCTCGGTGGCGGAATTGCTGAGACGTTACAGTACGATGATGCGAGATTCAGGCGTTCAGATTGAGACAGATTTCTACGTTACTTGCTCACAATCCGAAATCAAATCGAGCATGACCGAGATCGATCAATTCGCACACCTGCGCCCGAAGCTTCCCAGATACGGGTCAGGAGATCGCACGCTTACCATACGCAACCCCGACGAAATTTACGACGAGTGGGAGGAAGAAGAACGACAGTGGGCCGAGATGGAGGCACTCGAGGAGCTGCAGATGAAGGAAATCGATCCATTTGTGGACGCATATGAGACCAGCTCGACTTACAGCAAAGACGGAAACAAAGTTGGTTCTTACGAGGGTGAGGGCTATGCTTCCTCCGAGACGAGCACTCTGCTCGATGGAGGGAGTGATGAGCAGTGTGGACGGCCAAGCAACACCTTCTCGGAGGTACGGCTAACTTTTGACGAAACGGCCGCGCTCACTGTAACACGACCGCTCTCTTCTCCTCTGCATTCGCCCTTGTTGCTGCGCCGAAAGCCTTCACAGAAGACATGTCAATGTGCACTTGTGCAGTA
Source organism: Phoma sp. RAV-16-625 (assembly GCA_004335185.1). NCBI lineage: Eukaryota > Fungi > Ascomycota > Dothideomycetes > Pleosporales > Didymellaceae > Phoma > Phoma sp. RAV-16-625. Next base: position 103,019 of record SAUA01000015.1, read on the forward strand.
TCAGCGGCGAAAGCTTCGAGAACCCGCAAAGTCGTCTTTCGATGGTACTTCTTACGGGGTGCGGCCAAACATAAATCGTATCATCAGCGGAGTCGTAGAACGCGATCAGCATAACAAGTCTATGGTCGCTGTCTGTGCAAACAGCGCGGTAACAAGACAGGCAAGCAAAGCAGTGTCGCAGGCGAAATTTGCTTTCGCACGTGGGCAAAGAGCGACAGACGTCGAGATCTTTACTGAAGGCTTCAGCTGATAGCTCCAGTAGCAAAGAACGAATCGAATGATCTTGTTTAGTCAAAGTTGAACGAGGTGAATGCAAAGCAGCCTTGCGCCTTGACCACCTTTTGCATCCGTACTCTCGCGCGCTCCCACAGACCTTCCAATCCTCAAAAGCATCACAAAAACTGCCTGGTATGCGAAGTGTCTTCACATCGTCCACTTTTCGTACTTCCAGCTAATCAAGGCATTTAATTGCAGCCATCAGATCTACCACTCACGACATCTGCACACCCGCCCCTCTGCCTTATCGGCATCTACACCCTCAGAGTCGTCCGCAAGTTCGCCTTTTTGCAGACTCAACTACCTCCAAATCCTCTGTTTCCGCCGCACACACACGTGCTTCCCACCGCGTGCCCTTCGGAATGCGCGACTTTGAGGTTCTCCTCCCTCACAGCAGCAACTCAGATGTTGTGATGGCCTTCATGTTGTTGGTGGTCGTATGCAGTGTATGCATGACTACATTTAGGGCGATCTTGGTGTGCTTGGTGTGGGTTATGAGCATCTTCTTAGGCTGAAGCCATCATCATGGGACCGGGACGAGATGAGGTTGGGGGTATTGCAGACTAGAGCACAGCACAGCATCACAGGAGAGGGTGCTTGGACGAACAAGAAGATCCAGCAGCCTCCAATATGGAAGATTGAACTGCAGTTATCGCTACAAACTTGTTGTGCGCACCTCAGAAGTCGCCAGCGAGATCAAATGTCCAGAAGTCAGGGAACGTCCATCCGCTCAGATCTACGTTCATATCTTCCAAAGGGTTGAAAGATCCATTCAGCGCATCCATGCTCTTGTCCGCGCCCGTGCTTCCGCTCATCCCTGGGAAAGGCATTCCTCCTATCATAGAGTTTGCCGCAAATCCGCCTGGACCCCTACTCCCCGATGTCACACTCGGGGTACGTACATCGCTGGGACTGCTGTTACTCATCGTATTTCGCAGGCTTGTCGCAAGACTATTCAACGGATCTCTCTGCATTGCTAGGACCCTGAATGCCAAAGCCGTGAATCGATCCAAAGCTTTCTTACACCGCTCTTGCAAGTCATCAGAGCCAGTGGTGATGTGCGCGATTGACGTTACATGTGGGCGTGGTGGCGGATTAAGAGGAGGTAGCATCCCGACCGCAGCAGATAGAAGCCAGTACTCCATGTATCCGGTACCGAGGCGCATCACCTTTTTCTCAAAGATTTGCAGGGTGCGCTCTAGGATCTCGATCGAGGTTGTGATCAGTGCCCGAGGAAGAACCTCGCGTGGCAGCACTGGAAGGTTCAGATCTGGGCTGGGTGGCGCAAAGCCACCTTTATTGAAGAATGGCGCAACATTCGCGTCGGCAATGTGACGGCTGGGATCTGCAAAATGAGTCTCTTGGGCGGCTGGTAGAGGGACTGAGGCCTTCAATCTGTATCGTGCGCAATTGCAAGTGACAATCTGAGATAGTTCCATACCAACACGAATCGCGTCATTGCGAAAGTGGTTGAGGGAAAGCTTACCATTCGCATTGAGCTCGTCATGAGTGGCTATGATAGAGCTTGCTGCCTCCACGCTGGTCGTGAACGAATACATGAAGCGTCTGTTCAGATTTGCTCTTTTCGCATACGACTTATGAAGGATGAGTAGGTACTGGCGAAGTTGCAGACCAAGAAGTGCGGAGGGTATCAAGCCACGAGAGTCTGTCCAAGTAGGTAATTCGACAAGAACTGATGTGATCTGCTCATCGTAGTGGAGTACATCTTCATACTGCAGCTGGTTTGAAGGGTCGTTTAACAGCTTCGTCAAATGAATGCGAAGAGGTAGCGACTTCAAAGCAGCAATGCAGTAGGAAGTCGTTGTGAACTGTTCCACAGGTCTACTCGTCGGCATTTGTTCCGTCTCCAGAGAAAAGTCCTCGTCAGGGACGTTTGAGGGTGCCGGTGTATCGAAATACAAACTCGTCAATGACGACTGCAGGCCATTGTCAAGTGAGGACTGAATTTCGAGTTCAGCAATAGTGTACCATAATCGCTTCTTCATTTCCTTCTCGTACTCGGATATCCGCCCAGTAGCCAGTAGAGAAGGATCTCGATGCATTCCCGACGCCAAAGCCAATCGAACAACGTCACCTGCAGTAAGCCAATCTTGCTTAAGCTTGACACAGTTGGCCCTCTTGGCTAGCAGTGCCAAGCATTGTAGCTGGAAGAAGGGTAGAGTAAGGCGCTTTCTTGGCTGCCTGTTGAGCCACATCTCGCACGTCTCGATCAGATTGGATGCTGCATCCCTGTCTGAGGTGCTGTCGCCGACAAAGACATCTTCCTTGACCGTCAGGCATTTAGTAGCTGCAACGACAAGGACGAGGATCGTAGCGAAGCCAGCTTGCTTGTCGTCACCCGGCCGTCGTTCCCAGAAAATGTTGTACTCCTGCCAGAAAGTGGGCTCGTGTAAGATTCTGTACGTCGTCTCCCATGTCTGGAAATACAGCACGGCCTGAGCATCCACTTCGTGCTTTGGTGGCAGAAGTGCGAAGATCTCTTCATCGGTGCCGTAGGTTCGTGCGATCTTCTCTTTCGTGAGCGCCTTTCTGTGGTGGCGGAAACTCTTGAAATCCTTCTTGACCCGTGGCATCGAGTTATCCACGTTCAAAGTTTCTCTTGTGAAAGCTTGTAAATCGCGATACTGTATGTGGTAAGCGAGAGAGCTCAGGGCGATGAGAAAGGAAGCATGCACAATACCTGTGATATCATACTCATCACACTTGTCGAGCCGTGAAATTGGGTTTTGAAGCCTTTGCCTCGGAACATCATCTCCTCTGCAATCTCAGGGTCCTTGGTGTGTAAATTTGTCAATTGCGACGGGTTCTTGTTACCGGTGGTTGCTGCAAGCTTCTTCTCCAACATCTCGATCCTACGCTCCTGCACCCGAAGTTTCCAGCGCAAGTTATCTGAGGAGCTCTCCCTGACGTGACCCTCGGCGGACTCAGCATCATGCATTGCAAAGATAGTATTGGACGCATCGACAGTCAATGGCTGACCGCTCTGCACATGTGTTTCTTCGAGTAAGCGCGGGTCGTACGAGCATTGATCGGCTCGCCCAGTCTTTTGACAACGTCCGCAGACTGGATACACACGGTCGCACTTCATCTTGCGACTGCGACAAGCATAACAAGAGAGCACCTTGCGCTTCTTACTCGTCCGCTTTTCAGTTGACTCATCCTGATCGGGCGATTCGTCACGCGACTCGGGTTCGGCGCTTTTAGCAGACATCGAGAAGGTACACGTAATCGTACACAGTCTCAAAAGGTACTATGATGTTGACTTGGTGTTGTCTTGCGTAGAGTGGGAGGTCGGAGGAAGCGGAGATGGGAAAGGAGATGGGAAGGCGCGGCGCGGGGATGCGTTCTTTAAGTCTCGGATTTCGGGTCGGACATTGGGGGCCGTGACCAAAGTCCGAAAACAATTGCGAATACGGTGTAATGGTTTGCCTGATATGAGCGACGAATCAGTTGCAGACGACCATCACATACCTCAGCCAAATTAGCTACTCGAGCTCTTTGTTTACGTCTCACGACTGAACTTACTCTTAGAGCAAATCGCGGCGACTCCCAAAGTGGTCCATGCACATCTGCTTCGTGAATCTAATCTATACCTCAACATAGGTGATTTCGAAGTTGCCCTTCACCCAATCCTATCTCTACATCCAATTCTATCTTTTTTATCTCAGACCATCCATTAAAAACAACTGCAGTAAACGTTTTCGAATCAATGACTTCCTTCTGTGCACATGAGTCCACGATCATTGTGTACGAATATCGGGCGTGGTTCGAGTCTCTCTGGACCTGATTTCAGGAGGGACTGAAGCGCTTTGATCGGTGGTATGTAAGCTTGCGTGAGAGTTGGCGTATTGGGCTGCTCGTGACCCTTCGATGCACCATGCCGGTGTGAGACTAAGACCCCACTCCTTTTGCCTATAGTCAACGTGTTACCCAGCTTAGATTTCCCTTTTCATGCGTGCATCCGACTGAACTCGCAACGTTCAGCATGATGCGTGATTGATGTAGAGGAGAGTCCAGTGAGGGGACGCGCCGTTATCACTCGAGAATCGCACCATGCCAATTCGAGACTTAGCGCGGAAACGAGGCGTCATCTTGGATCTCTCAGAACCCACCCCTCGACTTTAAAACAACAGCGGCATGTTTACAGGCTATGGCTCTTAAGTGTACATCATCTGGTATCGAGTCGTGAAGAGAAGCTGCCAGAATGCCTGTAAAATTGAGACGTTGTCCGAAAAACGCGTGCTCATCACTTCAACGAGAGAAATTCTTGTTTAGTCCCGTCCTTCACAATCTGACCTTTCCGCACTCCGCCTATACCTAAGCTTGTCAGCAGCCACAATGACGTTGGTTGCGATCCTACATGCCCGGCAAAAGCCAGATATCTATCAGAGCTCGTTCGAACGTGTCTTGTCTTCTCTGAACCACTGAAACCGTCACCTGTTCTTCTTCTTCTTGCACAGTGTAGTTCTCGGACGATTCCGAGCAGGATAAGCACACAATGGGTTGTGGTCCATCGTCCGTCAGTGTTTCCATGATCGGGAACAACACGAACTGCACAAATTGCGAGAATTGTAGTAACTGCACCGATTGTACAGGTATGTCGAATTTGATTGCTGCACAATGTGTGACAACTGCGAACTGCGCGACCGATAGAGGTCATTCTTGTCACGCCGCAGTCGCACTAACACCACCCAGACTGCAAAAACTGCAAAAACTGCACGTCTTGCACCGAGTGCACCAACGAGAGGAACAGCACAAACTGTACAGGCTGCACAGGCGGCCACAATAATACGAATTGTGTCGATTGCGTCAACTGCCAGAACTGTACCGATTGCAGCGGACTGAAAGATGCCAAGAACCAGACGGGTGTGCATAAAAAGTCGGGTGGTAAGGTGATAGAGGATGAAGGAGAGGCACCACCGGAGTACAGTGAGAAGTGAATATTGTGATGAAGAAGAGAAGTTCATTCACCTCTTTGGGGCAAAGGATGGGCTGCTCCATGTCATTGCGTGGACCACGTTGAAAAGTAGATCTTGATATAAAGCTCAACCCCCTTCCTCATCGTCAATCTTCGCTGTGCGTTGGCCTCATTGCTGTCAGCGGGCGGCTTCGGCGTCCGCGAACCTTGGGTTTCCATCTTTCCTACTACCCCTCGTCGTGATTCTCGCCATCAAACTCGGCTCATCCTTCTCTTTCTCCATCTGAGCTTGCCATTGCGCCCCCACCCGTGCAGCATTGCGCTTCACGCGCGCAGCATTCCAGCGCATGTAGTAACAGCAGGCAGGGAAAAGGAGGGTATCAATGGCTACCCAGGCAAATAGAATGCCAAAGTTGAGACCTACACGTGGGTGCAGGTCGAAGAGGGTCGAGCGTGTGAGTTCCACAACTAAGTAGAGTAAGTCACCGCACCATCGATTGAGAGAGGAAAAGACAGCGACTTACTGTTGTGCATCGGCCAAGCGTAACCCCAGCGATAGAAGCTTGGCGCCAGATCGAGCGAGTAGAAGCCTGTGGCTACGTTGCTGATAACCCAGAAGATCAGCCACAATGCCGTCCAAGGTGTACCAAGGAGCATTGCCATATTCTCGCTGGCCAGCCCAAACGCTATCATGCCAATCCAATTCCCCATCCAATACACCATGAAAGTCGCGTGCCCGTAACTGTTGGCGTTCTTTGCAGGCCATACGTGGCTGGCGGGTTGATTGCTCATTGGCATTAGGAAGGCGAGACTGACAAAAGAGTAGACAAGTGAGAGGAAGAAGTACGACAGGACGGTAGCAATGTAGCGCCAAGCAATCAGATGGTGGAAGAGCAGCGGCGGGTGACCTTTAGGCGTGAGGTACTTCATATGAATCGGAAGGAAGAAAGTGAAGCTGAAAAACGAGATGATGATCAGGTATATCAGGCCGATACTGACTGCGGGTGTAGCAACGGGAGGGCCGAAAGGCCGCAGGTCGTAGGTCGTAAAGTCAATCCCCGGCGACAGAGCTTGCGGTGACGTGTCGACGCGTAGAGTCTGTAGATCTTTCCGGAGGAGAGGTACCCAGTAGCTACCGAAAGTCTGAACAACTCGTTTTTGCAAAGCAACGAGGGTTGGGACGATGTAGGACGACGTCGTGATTTGGTCACGCGCAGAGTTGTAGATGATTTGACAGGCTCCTGAGGGATCATAGCTTGCGTTGCCTTGTCTTATAGCGTGGTCCAGCACTGCAGTTGCGTTTGAGTTGATGATCACCGCAGCCCAGGCTTGGAAGTCGTATACGCTTTCGCGGACCTTGAGTGGGTCGTAGTCAAAATCCTCAGCTGATCGCAGAGTGTACGATGGGACAATTTCGCCCCCTTTCATCAGTTCGGTGACTGCGCGAGTCACGAAGGGTCCTACCAACGGTGTGGTGCTAGTGTAAGGCGCAACCTGGCCGTCGAAATCCACCACAAAGATCTCCAGGTGCTTGACGTTGTCATTTTGACGGAATAGAGCACCCCAGAAGAGGCACAAGAAGGCCATGATGGCGATTGCAAGAACAAGATCTGTTGGCTGGTAAGCGTACTCGTCAGTGGAGAGGACTTTTGTGACCCACTTGTTCGCAGCCATAGCTTGAGCACATGTAGTCGTACGCCAGCCTGCTACATCAGTTCGTTTACTTTCAGATTCGTGGCTATCTCACCATTTCCCAATGCCAGAAGCCTACTGGATCCTGCGGAGCATCCTTACGACTGCGTCTGGAACGTTGAGTGTTGATCTTCGATAAAGCTGGGGTGACACCACGAGAGTGCTGTGTGTCAGCTTTCTCTATAGTCAAGGCATCGTTGGCAATTCCATCCTGGAGTGGGCTTTCTGCCTCGCTCTCCGAATCCGTGCTATCGCTGTCGCTGTTATACGGCAATTGCTCGTGATCGTAGTACGGCGCAATCTGGCAGCCAAGTGTGGGCTCAGACATGGCAATATAAGAGCGTGCTGTTGTTGACGATCCGGAAGAAGTTGCTCTAGCCGGTGAACCAGAAGACGATTCTTGCGTCTTTCGGTCCTCCTCTTTTTGATGACCATGGACTACGGCCATTCTGTCGACTGAGGGCGTAAGACGGGAACTGGTGAGGGGAAGGAACAACGATTGGGCGGACACCACAGGACTGGTCACACATGACGTGCGATTGCTAAGCGTCTCACAGCATGGAGAATGTTCGGACTTAACAGTCGAGCGAAATCGAATGATCTGCCCCAAGGATGTAGAAGAAAATATTGATCGCACGAGATTACTATGACATAATGCGAGTGCACAGAGCTGCCTTGGACCAGATTGCATCGGAAGCTGCATGATCTCGCTTGGACCGCCAGGGTGCTTGTGTGAAGAGGTGTACTTACAACGCATGCACGCAGGGCACTGGCGTTGTGAATCACATGTGCGAGGTCCAACGGAAGGGGAGGGCGATCAAGGAAAGGGTACACAAATAAATAATGTAGGGCTGATTACGTCAGCATGCGAACCGTGGAAATCGCGACTTCGCGTTTGCTACGTGAAACACCAGCAACTTTCACAATGACGCGTCGTAGTAGCATTTGGTCGCTGTCGCTGCGACTACGCGAATTGCGACTAGCTGCGCATTTGGATACGCGCTCTTCTCCGAACCGCTCACCATGTCCGTGAGAGGCCCACGAGGCGGCCGTGGTCGCGGAAGAGGCCAGGGAAGCACCGTGATTGTATGAATGCGCATCTGCCTTGCTTATACGGTCCATAGCTGACACGTGAAAGTGGGAGTGGGAGACGTATAAACCTAGTCCCGAGGTGTACGACAATATATGGCACGTCCGGCAGGCCCCAACCACAATAACCCCTCGGCCTTCGAACGATTGTCCAATACCAGACGCACGCAGTCGCATTCTCGAGCGACGGCAGTCAGAAGACGGCTTTGGGCGCAATTTCTACTTCGTTGAAATCACCTACCTTGGCGGCCAAGAGCCCACGTCTACATGGGTGCAGAGCAGTGACAACAGCGAAAGGGGTGGGACCGAGGTTGAGAGAGTAGATGTGAGCCGCATACTGCAGTATGTGTCGCCGAGAGAATTGGAGCGGTTCGAGAACGAGCAGTTCAAAATCGAGGCTGAGGCCCAGGCAGTCGCAGACAGGGAAGAAGAGGCCGAACAGATTCAGAGAAGGATGCAGAAGAATGCGCGGATGGCCATGTCAGGGCGAGGAAGAAGTAACCATATGTTAGACGGGCTGGGGATAGACCCTGATTTGCAGTCAACAGCTGTGGTAAGGGGTCGGCTACGAGGGAGGGGACGAGGCAGGGGACGAGGCAGGGGAAGAGGGCGAGGAGGAGGCGGCTGGCGGGCGCGAGGTAGCAGCGTCTTGGGTGGTTTACAACGTGAATTACCACAGGATGCGATCGTGGATAGCCAGCCCAGTCAGACATCGGGTCGGAGGACACAAAGGCCATTTACAGAAATCGCAGAGACAGACGTCGAGTCGAGCGAACGCGACTCCGAGAGCGGGCTTGAATCGACATCGCCAGATCTGTTGCGCTCTGCACTCGTCGCCAACAGCGCTCTTTCGCTCTCGCCAGTTGTGCCGAACAGACCTGCTCCTCCAGTTGCGCTACAGCGAGGTCATCCCGAAGCTCTCAAAATAGGAAGCTCGAACGCCATTTCCGAAGACGGCACAGATAGATCTATGACGAACGCAGCTGCACAGCTTCAGTTCGAGGGTAGCTTTGGCGATTTTATACTAGTAGCTTCAGAGTCGGTGAGTTCGGACAATGAAGACGCCCACCAAAGCAAACGACAAAAGACGGAGAGCGTCAAACCACATCAAGAACTCATGTTTCCGCCATCATCATCTCACCAGCCATCAGACTCAGAGAGTGAGGACGGTTCCATTCCCCCAGATCCACCATCAACCATCGAGACGCACCGGCGGCACGTGGACATCGATAACATCCGACCTACTTCCACGGCCGCGCCGCCACTTTCCCATCTCGAGGAGATCGCCAACACGCCTTCCAGCTCGGGAGACGAAGACGCAGAAGAATACGTCGTGGAAACCATCATCGAGCACTACTACGATGAGGGGCGCAAGTACTACCTCGTCAAGTGGGAGGGCTACGAGGATAGTCACGACTGGCTGCCTGAGGAAGACCTCGAGGGCGCGGCAGAGATGGTCAATGAATATAATGAGAAACTGAGGAGAAGAAAGGAAAAGGCAACAGTTGAATAAACATTGTCAATTCACCTGGGCGCAACTGGTAAGCATGTTGCATTGTGCAGCATCTGCAAACATGATCAACGAGGGCCAGTAGTGCTTTGAAAAAGAAGAAAAGCTCGAGTCCAATCTAGCTACAATCAGGCAGGCGGAGTTGCGCTTGCCGATTTCCAGCTGATCTGGCACACACGACTGCGAGGTGGTTACACGAGTTCTTCCATTCTGCTCCGCACCTACGACATGGCCCATCTTTCTTTCTTTGTCCAAATATTCTGATCTTGAGACCGTTATTTGCCAAAATTGCGACGAAAACGCGCATCCTTTGTCTCTCATCCTCAGGCTTGCAGCCGTCCACGGCCCGGACACTCGACTGCTTCGCAAGTATCAATGCCTGTGCTCCCTCAACGCTTCTGGACCCCCACACTCAACTCGAGTTTGAACTTGGCCTCGCTTCCCTCTCCTGCCTCCGGATCTTCAATCAGCGTCTCCTCCGAACTAAGACGACCCTCGCCCCCAATGAGCAGCAAGCCAATACGGCGCACTTCAGTCTCGTAGGCGGTCCGCAGACCAGGAGCAGTGGCACGCAGGTCGAACTCGGCGTTGCTGATGCAGTGGATGATGAAAGACACGAGGCACGAGGCGACCTTGTCGAACCACGGGATCTGCAGCACGTACGTGGTACTCGTAGCGGCTGAGACGGCCTTGGGGACGCGGTGGTGGATGTTGAGCGTCAGGGCTTTCAGGTTGGGCAGGAGCTTGACGATCTGCGAAGGTGCTATGAAGGTGGGCCATGGTGTCATCACGCGCATGAGGGGCTCGCGGAAAGTCGGGCCACGGAACGTGTTGAATTGTTCTGTCCGGAGCGTGAGGTTGGTGACGTTGGAGAACCAGACTCGGTGGCAGCGGGTGTGGTTTAGGCGGCTTTTTGGCTCCCAGAAAAGGCTCCATTCGGCCCTTGCGAGTAGCTGCTTCAGACCTTCTTTCAGGGTGGCACTGCTACAGAGAAGCCACTGTGGCAGTCCGGCTTGGAAGGTATCGTCTGGTGTTTGGCTGTTGTAGCATAGCTCGAAGGAATCCAAACTGACGGCGTTATCCTTGGGAAGTTTGATGCGAGGCGTCTGCTCCCACAATTCGTCGTAGATCATGTCGCGGATCTCCCGGGGAATATTTATGAGAGTGTGTGAGATTTTGACCTCCAATACGTTGCCCTTATCAAGCCCTGGGCTGCTGGGTGAAAATTTAGCCATTGTATTCGCCGATGTGGGCTCTCACTTAGTAGTAGTATCCATGTACGATGTTTGACGGGAAGCGCTTCCTCAACTTCACTTCACCGAGAGCGTATGCCAATGTACGCTGTAGCCGAACAATGTCGTCCTCGGAGGGCGTTTGTAGACGTAATGACTTGATCTTGATCCCAGATCCTTCCACCACAAGTCACGGAAAACACTGCAAAACAGCGAAAAGCTTGGAGGACACTCATGATGCTGGTTGTCTACCCAAAAAGCTTTCACTGACTCTGCCTTGTTCGAAATATGTTGGTTTTGGAGTGCATACTTGCTCCGATATTTGTTCAGAAAAGCTGACTACAGTCACGAGCCATTGGCCACATGAAGAAGATCATTCGACTTAGACTTGACAGGACTCAACAATCCCTCTTGAGAAACCATTCAGCCTCACATAGTTACACCGCAGCTTCAAAACAACACCTGCGACCGCTTACGAGCGCCTTTGTTGTCTTAAAACTATCTCCCCAGCCTCACCATATCCACCGGTCACCACGTATCTGTTCGATACTGCTAACCAGCGATTCGGCTTCCGGATCCGCTATCACAATTCGATGCTGCTTTGCGACAAAACATCGGTTTACCCGCTTTCATCTCATCGTTGTATCGCCTCTCTCTTCATGGCGTCCAAATCTTGAACTCTTCAGTCTTTCTGGGGTAACAGACGGGCCTAACACACTTGTCATGGTCTATCTGATACCAAATAGCTGACATCACTCTGTCGAGTCTAAGTCCTGTGACCGATGGCTTTCTACTCCATGAACCTCGTGCATCGTTTACACGCCCTTTTCTATCACAATCTGTAAATCGATCCATCAACTCTCCATCGCAAGCCCAGCCAGCGAGATTCAAACATGAAGCCACACTTCGTGCACGTAATCTTTAACGTGCTCTACATAGCATGTATCACCACATACCTCCCTAGCACCGCAAGCTCACTTGTACGGGATATAGTAGCTTTCCGGGACACCAAACAGGCCTTTTTTGGTGTGTTATAACCGAATGTGCATGGTGTCTGGGACACTGAACAGTTTGGTCTAGTACGAGCTATGCCCGCTTTGATCTGTTCTTAGATTCATAGTCAAGAGTGTTACCACGATAGAGTAAACTCTTTTATTATTAGCCTATGACATCCACCTCTCTACCCCCAGGTCCCCTACCCTGCAACCTCGATGATGCTAATTTTGATTCATCCAAAGTTCACTTACGCATAGATAAACCTAGCACGCAGTCAAGCAAGATCAATTCAGAGAAACTAGTTGAGCCAGTGTACGTAGTACTACGCGTTCAGCATACACAGCACCAATCCTTCGTCGCCCTGCACAAAACCCACACTATAGAGACATGGCCCTTCAACGGAGTTACTTCTCACCACCTAGACTTCCTTCGTCAACTAACCAGTTACTCAGCACCACAACCCAAACAACCAACACCACACCAATCTCCACCCCGAACGAGCACAATCCCACGCAAAGGATTCGAACCCGCATTCTCCACACCTTAGCCTCGACCTCGACCTCAACAATCCAAGCCAATTACAACCACGCAAACAGCCCTGCACCAACGAAAAATCAACAGCAACACCTTTAGTAGTCACCTCCACCTAGACGTGGCGCTCTCACAAGCAATACAATCTGCAGTTCACAGTCCACCAACCCAAAAACCCCCACAAAAAGAGGAACAATAGAAACCAGTGAACAGGAGACTTGAACTCCGTCCCGTCCCCGCCCCGATACCCATCCCATCAACCACCTCTATCTCCGAACCGCGTTATCGTGATATAACGCGCATTACTAGAAGCTAGCTACATGACACGACGACCCCTTCCCTCTCGAGCAATCTACCCTCTTCCTCCTCTGAAGCAGAGACACAGCAGTCGCCAAAGCCCTACAAGAAATCCACAATAAACTTAGCTCTAGACTAAGTTATAGATCAACGTTTCCTAGCATCTATCTCTATCTCTGTTAAGAAAGCAAGGAAAGAAAGATGTTAATGATTTACCTATTGTTATCTTATGTTTGTAACGATGTACTACTGCTCTTGCGCTGCTGGTATCCTGGTACTTCTGGGACTTCTGGGACTTCTGGGACTTCTGGGACTTCTGGGACTTCTGGGACTTCTGAGGTGGGTGTAAATACAGAGGAGCAGGGGTTTTATCTTGTAATAGCCTGGGTGGTAGTAGCAAAGCGACATGTCTATCTAATATAGCAAAGAGGTGCTATTGCTGCTGTTGCTGTTGCTCTATTGGTATTAAGTAGAGACGTAAAGATTTAAATGGAAAGTGCAGAGAGAGACGAGGGTGGTAGAGTTAGAGAAGATGAGTAGTGTAGTAATATGTCAGATTTTCTCTATCTCTATCTACCTACATCTACTATCTGTTATAGTCTTCTTAACTCTTCTCTAGCACTACTAACTACCAGCATTTCTCTAACACTCTTAAAGCACACACAACCCCTAATCTACATAACAATAGTAAGAATGTTGTGCTCTACTAGCTCTACAAACATGTCTTATCTAACTCTCTTACTATTCTACTTAGCTGTGCCGTTCTCGGCAGAAAGTGTGGAAGGGGAGGGGAGGGCGGTAGGGTTAGAGAAGATAAGTGAGGTAGTAATATGTAGATTCTCTGTATCTACCTCTTCCTCTACCTACTCTATCTACTCTTATGGTATATCATTTTTTCTCCACAACCGCCAACCTTCTCCCAATACTCCCAAAGCACACACAACTACAAAACAACACACTACCTACCCACGTAACAACAGCCAGGACGTCGTACCCCACCAGCCCCACAAACAGGTCTTGTCTGACCCCCTCACCAGCCCGCTCAGCTGTGCCGTTTCCGGCAGAAAGTGCGGAGGGGGAGGGGAGGGCGGTGGGGTTGGAGAGGAAGACGAGCGAGGTTAGGACTGAGGTGACGATGAGCGAGAAGGAGAGCCCGGGTTTGCTGCGGTCGAGAATGTACCAGAGGGCTGGGTTGACCAGGGCGAGGGTTAGGGTGAGTTGGAGGGTGGATTGCCAAGGGAGGCGGCGCTGGAAGGGAAAATGTTAGTAGATGATGGAGGGTTGGGATGTTAGTGGAGGGACTTACGATGGCGAATGCGACGCCCAAAAATGCGGCAACACTACGGACTACATCATTGATCTGCTCGCTGATGGGGATATCGACCTCCCCCTCATCTCGCGCCTTCTCATCGCTCTCCTCAGTGCTGTGGTGCCGGCTCCACAGCAGGTCGATGTACGGCAGCAGGCTCCCCAGGGCAACGCCCGCGCAGCCCCAGATGGAGACGTAGAGCCAGCTCTCGCGGTCGACGCCAGCGACATGAACGGCGGCGAGCTGGCGCGTGTCGTGCAGGTGGCTGACGATCAGGCCGTAGAGGATGCCGAAGGTGAAGAGTGCGCCGAGTTTCGAGAAGAGGATGGCGTATTTGGCTGCTCCGCTGCGTGTCCGCCGGGTTGAACTGCTCCGCCGCCGCTCGGCCTGTAGCTTTTCGCTCCCAGACGCTCGGCGCGCCTTTTTCATGCTGAGCCCGGCATCTGCACCGCCTGCGCCGTCATACGTGCCTCCGTTCCAGCCCATGGCTGCGTGGCCCGGGGTCTCGGCGCCGGTCCCCCAGGGCGTTTCGGCGACGCTCTGCACGCCGTTTGTGCTTGTGCCGACGTCGTCGTAGATGCCGAAGAGGGTGCTGCTGTTCATGTTCAAGAAGCTCTTGTTCTGGCGCGGCAGCCGCGCGCTCCCGGGGCCGTCGCTGGGCGAGTCCGGCGCATCGTCGGTGCGGGCGTGGTATGTGCGGAGGAGGCGGGCGTTGAGCTGGGCGAGGAAGTCGGAGCTGCGGCTGTTCTGCAGGTTGGAGGCGGGCGGCGATTGCGGCTGCTGGGCGTGCGAGAGGTTCGAGGGACTTTCTGGCGTGTCGCGGTGCGAGCCCGAGTCGAAGTTCCGCCGCGGGATAGGGCGGTAGATGTGCGGTGGTTGCTCTGCCATGATACCGTCTCTTGCACAACCAAAACAACGTCAAGCTTCACCAACTACCAAACATGCGTCTGTGTACCAAACAGGGCGTACGTGAAGGAGCGAAGAAGAGATCGGGTCGAGCCGCCGAGCGCGCTCCTCGCGTCTCCGCAATGGCAATGGACAGACTGACTGCTTCTGGAAGGGAAGGTAGCTCGAACGGCCGTCTGCAGGGTCATCAGTGCACGTGCGGACGTCGAGCAGAACTTGGCCCGCCCTCGCAAACATACCTCGTATAGGCAATCTACGTGATAGTAGTACGACAAAAAGCAGAGGGTTTGTTCATGCTCCCCTGTGCACGAGGGGAATGTGTCGTTTTAGTCGGCTGGCTGAGACTGACGTCTGTGGTCCACACTTCTCTGTCACATGTGGCTTTCACGTGAAAGCGGGCATCTGCCTTCTCCGCACCTTGCCTGCATTGCATATCGAGACCTCAACAAACACGGCTGCACAACCGCAAAAGCTGGTGTGGATGCATGGTACATGTTCTCATTAGATCTGGCTTTTCTGCCTGCTCCTCCGGATCCACGGCTGACAGCGAGCGCCGTGGCTCTCCGGCGGACGCTGGCCTCGTCGTACTGTGGCACAAGTCGCTATCTAGACCTCAGCCCTTTCCTCTATTCTCACATGTTGCGACCGACGCCTGCCTGAAATGCTCAACAACGCAATGCACAGAGTGCTGCCATTGGTGTCTGGCTCACACGTCGTTTCATCGTCTCCACTTCCTCCTCCACTTCCTCCTCCACTACCCCAACTCCGAGCGCGTATTGTTACGCTGACACTTAATCGACGATGGGCTCGAGAATGTTACCGCTGTGACGGGTTAGTGGGTCATCATCAACAAAAACAATGCAATACTTACGCAACAATGTTGGCCCAACCAATGAGACGCCAGTGCTTCTCGATACGTCGGGACAGCGCAACCTTCTCACCGATCTCTGTGCAGGCCGGCGATGTGAGCGTCAGACGAGCAGCATCAGCCTTGACGGCGACCACCTTGGCACCTGTGGCCGTCGAACCAATGTTGACCATGAGGACTTCGTGCTTGGCGAGCTTGGCCACCTTCGCCTGCTTACCGTCGGCGGTCTTGACACCGAGCAGTCTTCGCAGGAGGAAGTAGTTGACCTCAATCTCCGTGTAGATGTTGGGGAGATGTCCACGGAGACCCAGGACGAAACCGACCAGGCGATCGGCACGGCAGAGGGTGGGGTCGACGCGGGTACCGACACCGATGAGACCACCGGGCACGGCGAACTTCAGGTCGTTGTGCTCGGCGAAGAGCGAGACGACGCGCGAGAAGATGGGCTTGCACTGGATCTTGCCCTGGCTGTCCTTGGACACGATACCGGGCCTGATCTCGACCTCGTCACCCAGCTTCAATACACCAGTGAGGATGGAACCACCAGCAACACCGCCCTTGAGCTCGTCAATCTCGGCACCGGGTTTGTTGACGTCGAAGGAGCGGATGACAATCATGTGGGGCTTTGTGGTGAAGTCGCGGACGGGGACGGGGATCTTGGAGATGAGCTGCTCGCAGACGGCGTCGATGTTGAACTTGAGCTGGGCGGAGATGGGGATGACGGGCGAGCCATCGGCAACGGTGCCACGGATGAACTTGAGGATCGAGTCGTAGTGGGAGGCGGCGCTATCCTCGCGCATGAGGTCGACCTTGTTCTGCAGGATGATGATGTGGTTGAGCTTCATGATCTCGATGGCGGCCAAGTGCTCGCTGGTCTGGGGCTGGGGGCAGGTCTCGTTGCCGGCAATCAGCAGCAGGGCGGCGTCCATGACGGCAGCGCCCGACAACATAGTGCTCATGAGAATGTCGTGGCCGGGGCAGTCGACGAACGAGACGTGGCGCTTAAGGCGGTAGGTGCCCTCGCAGCCATCGCGCTCGCAGGGGGGGTCGACCTCCTTCTCGCTCTTGTAGGAGCGGTAGCATGTGGGGCGCGGGCACTCGGGGTTGTCGCACTGGTAGATCTTGGCGTTGGCGTAACCAAGCTTGATGGTGATGTTGCGCTCGAGCTCGTTCTTGAAGCGGACCGTCTGCACGCCTGAGATGGCCTTGACGACGGTGGATTTGCCGTGGGCGACGTGGCCAATGGTGCCGATGTTGATGGTGGCCTGGCGCGAGATGATTTCGGGCGACAGCGGGCTAAGGGTGGAGAAGTCGACTGTGCTTGGTTCGGGCTGTTCGCTGGGGGGGTGTTAGCCGTGGTGTTGCTTCTCGCGCTCAAGCTCAAGCTCAAGCTATCCTGGACAATTCCTTACGGCAGCTCTGGGCGCTCCACCGGTACCGGCGCCTCTCTCGCCTTCTTCATGGCCGACTTGGGCTTGGTCTCCTCAACCTCCTCCTGCTCCGACTCGCTCTCGACATCGTTGACGTCGCGGTGCTCGTGCTCCGACTCGGAATCCATGCTGGGCGACTTTTTGTGCGTGCGATCTGGGCGGTATTCGGGGCGACGGGTCCTGCAAATGGGGCGTCCGGATGCGTGGAGAGTGGTTCGTGGGTCGTAGGTCGTGGTTTCGACTGCGAGGCGGCGGCGGCGGCGACGTGCAGCGCTTTTCCCACACCAAAAGGCGAAAATGCCAACGGTTGACTCAGCCGCCCACCGCGGGGCACCGCGCCCAGTGCTCAGTGCGCACTGCAACCCGGAGCCACACGTTGTTCCGGCCGGGCCTGCCATAAAACTTTCTCTGCCCCCGGCCCGCCCTCTGCCCTCCATATTGAACAACGCAAAATTCAACACACCTACTATAAAGCATTTTCTTTGGAGAGACCCGCCATCTACGGGTGGTGCGAGGTTTCCATGAGCACGAAAACCGTCTGTAGAGTGAAGAGCAGCAATTTGGCCGATCTTGGGTGCGGTTTCCTCCGCTTTCGAGCACATGGGGGAGAGCGCAATGATTGACCGTACATTTCTTTTCCCTCACCTGGTCTGCTATCGACTGTGTCACCGTCCTATCGCACCGACGTGGCTCGACGTAGATGGCAGTGCGAGCTAGGTGGCTTTTCCTTTTCTCCCTTACCGCAACTAAATATCGTCGAGACCGCGTCTCCATGTCTCGGCGACATTGTACTTGCGGCAGATCAACCCAATGGTTCTTATAGACGTCTAGGATATACTCCCCGTTCCAAACGCGTTTCGATGGGCCATACATGCTTGTTGGCCATGGCTCACCTCTAGGCTGCAGCGGCAGGTTCTCACAGTGATTGGGGATTAGTTTTGACGACCGTCAATGTGAGATGGACGTCTTCAACTCAAGACAAGACCATCTCAACTCTGATTGGCCAGATGCAGCACTTCACTCTCATCCACTCACAATGCTGCACGTCTCTCATGCCATGTATGCTATAGTACTACACAATGCCACTGTCCTCCACCTAAACCATACTAAACCCACCACGACAACCTCACCTACTCCCCAAAACCTAATTCAGCAACCACACCATGCCACAAACCGACACCCTCCGCCGCTGCGCCTTCAAAGTCCCCAAAAACGGCAGATACCAGTGCCAGAAAGCCGGCGACAAGCACCAGCTGCACGTCGACCTGTGGTATTGCCGATTCCACGACCGTCATGCAAAGGACAGGTGCCAGGCTCTGATTGAGTGGGCGGGGAAGGGCGCACAGTGCGAACAGCTGGGGGCTTGGGACGGGGTGCTGGGGATGAAGGTGTGTGCTTGGCACAGCGTGAAGGGGAGGGAGGTTGTGATTGACGACGACGACGAGGTACTTGATACAAAGATGCAAGATTGTCTGGCACAAAGGGAGTCAGCACTCTTGTCGTCACCGCCTACAATGGTAGACTCAGACTGCGAACCGCATATCCAACCCGCGTCCACGAGCCTTGAGAACGAAGAGCAGCCATCTCACTCCCCTGCAGCCAAAGAGATTCCAGACGAGATCGACCCTGATCCAACGACGGTCGAGACCAAAAAGTCCAAGCTCACCACAGACGGAGACGATGGAAATCCACACACTGAGCCTTCTTCAAACAATAATGACATCGTCGACACGCACCATACATCGATTCCTACACCTTCACCCAGCTCCGTCGAAACCGCAACAACACCACCACCCAACCCCCCTCTCTCACCCACCCAACCAACCCTCCCCTCCATCCACAAAACCTACACCCACGTCCTCTCTTCCCTCCTCACCACCTTTCCCCCCCGTCCACGCACCGACTCCCTCTCCCCGCTCCCCTCTTCACCTCCCCGCACCCCGGCACAATACGCCCAATGCTGCATATGTCTGGAGAAGCACAGCGAGAGCGTCATGCGGCGGGTAGGGGCGTGCGCGCACCAGTACCGAGAGCTGTGTTTGCGGAAAGTGGGCAGGGATGCTGGGGGTGCGAGACGGAGGTATAATTGCCGGGGGTGTGGGGAGATGGTTGGGAGGGTTGGGTAGGAATATCAATCTATCAATCTTATTCTGTTTACGGTGTATGAGCCCCCTCGTCCGTCTCGCGCCAATGCCCCCCTTTCCCGAACCTCGCCCCCGTGAACCCTAATCTACAAAGCCCATGGTCTATAATCTCCTCCCGGTGCTGCTCCATCTCCTCCAGATCCCAGTTCACACTGACCATACACCCCCTCAGCCACTCCGCTCTTTCCGTGGCCAAATACAGACTCAATCCCCCGCTCAGCATCGGATCGTCGCGCGCATACTCCAGATACTGCCGCGGCGGCATCTCGGTTGCGACCAAGCCGGGGAAGATGCTGAAGCAGCGCACGAGGGGTTGCTCGGCGTGCAGGAACTCCATGACTTTCGTGGCCGCGAGTTTGCTGGGGACGTAGGAGGAGAAGTTGGGGTAGATGTCGCCCAGGGTCCCCGTGGAGAGGGTTATGACGGTCCCGCTGGGCGAAGGGGATTGGGCGAGGAAGTGGTGGATGTTGAGGTGGGGCGCTTTGATGTTGACTTCGAAGTCGTGCCACCATTTCGAGGGCGCGTCTTGGCCCAGCTGGGCTTGCGTGAGGGAGCCCGCGTTGTTGATTAGCACGTTGATGGTTCCGAGCTCTTTCGCTGCTTGTTGCCATAGTTTCTCTACTGAGTCCTCTTGCGTGATGTCGGCTTGCACTACCACCACCTTCGTTCTGCCCTGGCTGATTTCTTGCAGCTTGGATTCCAGCTCTTTAAGGGCTTCGAGTCTTCGGCCTGTGATTACGATTCCTCGGGCTCCGGCTGTGGTCCATGCTTGTGCGATCGCGCGCCCAATGCCGCCTGAAGCGCCAGTGACGAGGACTGTCTTGCCGGCTGCGGAGAGAGATGGGTTGCTGGGTTCGAGCAGAGGGTACATGGAGCGGTGCACGCCTTTTGTGAGCTGTGAAGGCCATGTTATGGCGTCGTAGTCGATGTCTTCTGTCATGCTGGTGTGGCTCTCTTCGGGGTCGTTGATGTAGCAGTGTTCAGGCAAGTTTATGCCAGGTTGAGGAAGAATACTACAGCACCTTCGTCGAAATACGGGAGCTGCCTCACTTTACTACTCCTAACCAATATCTCAGGGCTCGTGAACTTTTGTGGATCCATGCGGCACAGTCGTCTAGGGACGGAGAAGCGATGCTAGAACGGGAAGTGATCCATATCTTGCGCAGCTGCAAATCTCACCCGTCATTCGGACGAGGAGATCTACCCCAAACTGATTCGAAGACGATCGTTCGCTCTTGTATCATACGACGCGAGATATGTGTTATCGTCAATGTGGTCCGGAAGCGAGGACATGCGACCAGGGTTGTTGGCCACCTCACCAACAGATTCTGTGCCGAGGCTGCATCAGATAAAGTCACAATATGTCGCAGCCTCCGTACAATTGAGTGGATATTTGTCGCGGACAAGAGATGACGCGGGTCGTAGCTTGCATGAACAAGTCACCATCCTTGAAATCGATACCAGTCGGGGCACGATGTCCGAATATGTGGGTCGTGAAGCGCGGGCGGTATGGCGGCTGTGGGACGCGGGAGGAACGTGCCGTGGACAGTCGCTCGTCTAGCCTCATCTCGCATGAAGTCTATGAGGAGACAGAGTCGTGGACTTGAATACCAGGTGGTGGTGATTCGTGCTGCTCAGTCGATAGTCGATAGTCGAGAATGTGAGAAGTGAGAACCACAAGAAGATGGAGAAGATGGCATCCACAATACTCCCATCGTTGACCTTCGAAATAAACGAGGTTGATCCGCACAGCTGGTACCGAAGCATTGCGACTGTCGACATGCCTTAAAACGTTAGACAGGACTGTGCAGCGGGAAATCATCAAAATTAGTCGGAGGCTTTGGAAAAGGGTATTGCCATTCACTCTTACCGTCACGAGACAGATCAATCCATGTTGGGTGCTTTCTCAGTGTTTACCTCCAACAATCATATGCACCACCTTGCTCTGTATAACCAGAGGACATGGCGACAACTAGCTCAGTCACCACGCCCGCCATGGCGCCACCACACGGTTTACAGTCAAACTTCGTCGACCCTCCTACCATGATGTCCATCGCCGTCGCTGGGACAGCTGTCATCCATCTCGTCACCATACCCTTCGTCCTCGCACGCGCATATGTCAATGTTTTCGTCTCGAAGAAACTGCACATCGAGGACTACCTCTGCTACTTGTCGTACACTGGCTGCATCGCCTATACTGCGGCAATAGTATATGCCGAGTCCATCGGTATGGCGCGACACATGTGGGACATACCGCTTTCCACCTTCACGGAAATCTTGTACATCTGCAATATCGTCTTTGTATGCTATACCGCAACAGGTGGTTTGGCAAAGACAATGGTCTTCCTGCAGTTGAAGAAGATCTTCACCACCGGAGCTTATGATGCCGTGTTCTGGGTCATTGTTGTTTCTTTAGTGGCGAACGCCATCTTCTATACGGCGATGTTGTTCCTGTACATCTTTACTTGTTGGCCTCGGGAGAAGATCTGGAACTCGACGGTAGAAGGACACTGTCTTGACAGTAACAAGCTGAACATGGCCATGGGCACGCTCAATGTAATCAGCGATATGGAGGCTTTTGCAGTACCAGTCTGGGCCATCTGGCACCTGAGCATGGAGCTGAAGCGGAAGATCGGCGTGTTTGCAGTGTTCAGTGTGGGCGCTGTGTAAGTGGTCGCGATCGTCGACCCGTTCGAGTTATTGCTAATTTTTTATGCAGTGCGGTTGCAATTGGCACTGTTGGCTTATATTATCGGATTGTTTTGTTGGAACAGCCGGACTTTAGCTGGCTCTTGACGCAGGCTGGGCTCATATGGTAAGTGGAATGCGTAATGTAGCGTCCGCTCAGAATGACGGCTAACGACCCACAGTATGGCTGAGCTTGCCATCGTCATCATTGTAGGCTGCTGTCCATATGTCCCGCGTTTCCTTTACAGTGTGGGGTTGCAGGGAGCTGGCAAGAGCGATACAGCTGATAAACGTTCTTCGTTACCGTCGAAGCCGACTGCAAGACTGAACACTTTCGACAAATATCTGACAACCAGATCTGGTATGACGAAGTTGGAGCCCACGTACTCAGAAGAGCATTTAGAGATGCATCAGTACAAAGACGTTGTATTGCGAAAGCCAGGCTGCGTTACAGAAGACAGCGCGGATGGCAGGTAGCAATGGAAGCTTTGAGTTGCACTCGCTGGCACACGCTTTTGGCATATGTAATGCGGGAGTCGCAAGCCATCGAATGACGTTGTTGCGGTGATGAGAGAGGAGTGGAAAGCAGTAGAATTAGCGTAGTGACGTCATCGCATTGATGTGTTCCAGCGAGCACGAATACGAAACACAAAGCGACAGATTTGTTCATGTATCGTATTTTTGCTTTCGAATACCGGAGCTATCTGACTGGAGCCACAAAGACTTACAGCTGCACAGGGTAGTCCGTCGATTCGATCTTTGAGGGATACTCAAGGCCGCCCTGCTTCCTGACTTCATCCATGACCTCCATGATCAAGATACTCTCGGCAAGATTTTCGAACTTGCCCTCCTTCCTGCCCGCGATCACTGCCTCGGCAGCCTCATCAGCTTCCCAAAACATGCCCTGACCTTCACCTTCTGGTTGCAGTGAGCCACCGAATCCGTTGTACCAGTTGCTGCCCTTACCGGGCCCCGGAATTGGCCAATCTTTCTCCTCAACTGTACCGTCGCTGAGGATGACCTTGGTCTTTGTCGGGCGGAAAGAGGGAGGGAAGACTTGAATCTCGCCCTTGGGGCCCTGGACGCGTACGCACGGCGTATCCTGGTTCTGGCCAGGACTTGTGGCGACACGAAGGGATGTTGTAGCAACAGCGTGTGCGTCGCCACCTTCTTCCTTTGATCGTGGAAAGTTGAGGATCATCGTGCTGTGCTCGTCCGCCTTTCCTGTAGCCTCGTAGTTCTTGACAAAGGCAAGCAGCTTGGGTGGCTGGCGTGTCTTTTCGGGCTGAGTGTGGTACAGGGTCTGGAACACCCATGTCAACGCATAGATACCAAGATCCAGCAGCGCTCCACCAGCGAGTTCAGGGTTGACCATGCGGTTCTTGCCATCGGCGAAGTTGTTCTCGGGATCCAGAGCCATGCTGTTGTCTGAAATGACGCGCGCAACAGGCCCAATGCGGCCAGACGTGATTTGCTCGCGGACGTAGATGGAAAGTGGGAAGTAGCGTGTCCATACAGCCTCCATCAGGAAGAGGTTCTTCTCTTTTGCGATCTCGACCAGCTTGCGTGCCTGTGCGGCATTGACAGTGAATGCCTTCTCGCACAGAACGTGCTTGCCAGCCTCAAGGCAGAGCCTGGCATTCTGGTAGTGATGCGAGTGTGGCGTGGCGACGTATACGATGTCGATGTTGGGGTCCTTAACGAATTCCTCATAGGAGCCGTAGGCCTTTGCGTCCGAGGGAGAGCCAGTCTCCTTCAAGAACTCTTCAGCGCGTGATTTCGAGGATGAAGAAGCGGCAGCGACAACAGTGTGTTTCACGGACTTGACACCACGGGTTGCTGGGTCGACCAGTAGATCCTTGGTGCTGTGCGCGTCAATTGGGAGCTCATGGTGGGGTGAACCGCGGGGTACTTACAACGTGAGAGCAATGCCCCCAGTCGCGAGGATGCCCCAACGGATGGTCTTTGGGTCTGACATGTTTTCAATTGATACTTGTATATGTCTTCGGTATGAACGGGTACGTGATGAACAAAGTAGGAGTGGCAGAGCGGATAATATAGCTATGTACGCTGCTGCACAGCTCGAACGTCACGACCGGCGACCTTGCCGCTATCGTAAGCCCGCATTAACCCCACTCTTGCCCCTCTCCACACAAGCTTGCAGATGCCAACCTATGATCAAGGGCGGACGGCCCGTCTATTGCGAGAAACGCACGTTGTTCATTGGTAGCCTTAGTGTCCGTACCAAACTGAAGAGTGAAGTTTGCGGAGGACAAATTGCTCTGATTGGGTCGACTCTTGCAATTGCCGCATCGGGCAACGACAACAGCCCTGGCTTGAAGCTCTTTCTAACAGCACCGTTTGTTCGAAAAAGGTTGATTGACTAAGCAAAACGGCATTAAGGTTGAAAGCTGTAACATTTCCGTCGAGAGCAAGATCCCTCTCGGCCTTCTGCCCGGCCGGTAGTATTGATTCACGCAGGATTTAGTTAAATCGATTGGATGTCTTTCTCAAAGGAGCACGTTGGCGTACGTTTTCTTGTCATCAAGGCTCTAGATGCGTGGTCAAATTTATATTCATAGATGCCAGAGAGCGCAGACTACAAAGAAGCCTCAATCTCATCCAGCCCAGACACTTGGTTGACGACCCACTTCCTCTTCTCCTCGTCCGTGTACCGAGGGTACGGCCTCCTGCAGTCGGCGCTCGACTCTGGATATCCTCTCTTATGTGCGACCACATACTTGGTGCCGTTGATGCCACTCTTTCCGAACCCCCATTCGGTGACTGACAATTTGACTTGGAGAGCAGAGGCCTCAGCATGCTTGCCAGATTGGTAGAGGTCGAACATTTGTACACAGGTCTGGATATTGTTAGGGCTGGCAAGACCAAAATCAGATACACTGATCTCACCTTGGGGTACAAGTTTGCAACGCCAGTGATTGTGCCCACACCACCCACGCTCAAGGCTGGAATCAACCAGTCGCTCTGTCCGGCCAGTGCAACGAAGTCAGACTTCTTGAAAGAAGCAGATATCCTTGCAACCTTAGCAATACCACCACATGTGAGCTTGACAGCTACGATGTTGTGGTGCTTGCCTAAGATATCGAGCATCTCAGAGTTGATGTCCAGGCCTGACACGACACCTGGGAAGTTGTAGAGGACGATAGGGATAGGGCTTGCATCTGCCAGCTCTTGAAAGAAAGCAACAATTGCGTCCTGGTTCATCGCGAAGTGGAAGTATGAGGGCACGAGTGCAAGGAATGCGCTTGCACCTGCGTCCTTCGCCTCGATGGTCTGTTGTATCGCATCGCGTGTTGAGCCTGCTACGCCGCCGAGTGTGATGGGCAGGTCCCCGCGACCTAGTCTTTGTGCTGTCTTGCGTGCCCTCTGGACTAGTTCTGTCTTCTCGGCAGACGAGAGTGTCGCTGCTTCGCCGTTTGTGCCTGCAATGACGATGCCGTGGAGACCGTTGGAGATCAGGAACTCGAAGTGCTTCTCTTGAACGTCCCAGTCGATGTCTTGCCTCTCATCGCTCTTAAACCAGGTCAACGAAGGAACATGAATACCAGGTGGGAATGAGTATTCCTGGGAGAGGCCGTTGCCATTGGAAAGAGTCTCGTTTGAAGGCATGTCGTATGATAGCTCACTAATAACTCGAAAGCAGATTGAAAATGAGTAACGCCAGCAAACAGCGAAGAGCGCTCATTATGACCACCATCATTCCGACACGCGTTCCGACACCCACTACAAGTTCCGGTAGCGTCCCCACGCGTGCGACAGTCGTGTAAGAGCACGCGATGCTGGTGCTCGAGATACCGTGGGGTTCCTGAGACGATACGATTGGACGCGAGAGGGCGTCGGCATACATCGCTTGCACTTTACCCGGAAGATAGATAGCGCAAGCGACTGCCGAACTGCCGACGCCTCCGCATTATCGTCTCGCAACCCACAACGCCATCGGTGCATCTGGAGTTCCCCAGTGGAGTCCCCATACGCAATTGTCGGGAGTCTGTTTCTGTGCACCAGCTAACGACGTCGCGTGGCGGCTACGCTTGTCTTTAATGACTGTGGCCTGATCAATCTTAATTCGATTCCAAGTTCCTTGTCCTCGGATACATGCCCCAGTGAATGACCAGGTTGTTTTGTGGGGAAGCGAGTTGCAACCGGGGGCCGGCTTTATCTGAGCACTTAAAGAGACACTCATACCCCGGATTTGAGATCAGCATCGTCTCCATACACAACCTCTCCAAAATATCCCTTGATCTGTTGTCAACATGGGAGGTTTTGCAAGAGCCCCAGAGGATAGGCCTACGCCTCCAGAAGTGGTATGTCGGTAGTCTACTACATTGATGGTTATCATCCGAGATCTTGTACTGAATTCAGGGACAGTACAACTGGAGAGTATACATGGCAGCTCTGGTCATCTCCATGGGTGTCTTGGCCTATGGATACGATTCTGCATTCATCGGGACCACGATAACCCACGAGAGCTTCAAACGGGACTTTGGTCTCAACAACATGTCAACGTCCGAGAAGAACGAAGTCACAAGCAACATCACATCTATCTGTATGTCTCGAGCGTTTCCTGTGTCACCTGGATGACACACTGACACGCTTATAGACTCTGCGGGAGGTCTTGTCGGAGCCCTTCTCATGTACCCTTCACTCGAACTTCTCGGTCGTCGCATGACAGTCATCATCTCAGACACGATATTCATCATCGGTGCGATTCTTTGCACTGTCCCCACCCACCAGATTGGTCTCGTATATGCTGGGCGATTCTTCACCGGTATGGGTGTCGGTGGCATCGCTGCCGTGTCCCCTATCTACATTGCCGAGATCTCGCCTCCAGCCATTCGCGGCCGCCTGACGGGATTCTTCGAATCGTTCTATCAGACTGGCGCTGTCATTGGTTTCTGGATCAACTATGGAATTGTGCACAATATGGATAGGTCAAAGTCCATTGCATGGCGAGTACCCATGGCTGTGCAGCTTATCCCCGCTGGGCTTCTGGCTCTGATGATCCCACTACTGAAGGAGTCACCTACGTGGCTGTTGAAGCGCGGGCGCAAAGCAGAGGCTCTGAAGGTATACAGCTTCTTCCGGAATCTGCCTGAGGACCACGAGTATATCGCGCAAGACGTCAAATTCGTCGAAGCTGAGATCGCCAAAGAGCGCGCAGCACTCGTTGGAGATCAGCAGCATGCTACTTTTCTCCAAGTCATCAAGGCAGCTGCCAAAGAAGCATCTCAACCGGGCATGCGCAACCGCTTCCTCTTAGTGTTCCTTATGTTCATGTGGCAAGCTTGGAGCGGTGCAGCAGGTAAGTCTACAAGTCACAGCCCACCCAGTTCAGTTCCTGATATCTTCTAGCGATCAACTACTATTCTCCGACGATCTTCACTTCGATCGGTCTGTCCGACGTTACCCTTTGGACTGGTGTATACGGCATCATCAAAGCCGGCGGCTCCATCATCTTCTTCACGTGGTTTATCGACATGTTCGGCCGTAAATGGCCTTGGATTATCTCCTCATTGGTCTGCGCGTTCTGTCAATACTACTTGGCTATTTACATCAATCTTGGAGAACCGAAGGTGGGCCAGCCCATGTCACCATCCACAATCGCCGGAGGCAAAGCAGCGACGGCTATGATCATGATATTCGGAGCAGCTTGGTCGTAAGTGATCTCAACAACACGTGGAACGGACACAAAATTAACGGGATCTAGGTTTGGAGCCAACGGATTGCCATGGATCATCTCTGCAGAGATATTCCCGACTACACTACGCTCCGTCTCCGGGCCTTTCGCGGCAGCAAGTGTGTGGATCTGGACCCTGATCGTCACCAAGAGCCTCCCCCAGATGTACACGAGCATGGGCTGGGGCGTTTACGTCTTCTTTGCTACTTGCTTGGTGTGTGCGAGCATTTACGCTTGGTTCTTCATCCATGATACCAAGGGACTGCGCATGGACGACATGGACAGGCTTTTTGGATTTGACAGGGGAGAACAGCACGTTGTTCTTACACCCGACAGTAAGATGGACGATGAAAGCGAGCATAATGAGAAGGCTGCAGCAGTACATATCGATCACTCAAGGGTGTGATGACAATATCGCACAGCAACGTATAGCACTTAGGAGGCCCGCCGCTTTTGGCCATCCCTCAACAACATACGGCTCAGTGTTTTAAAGAAGGATTTTCTCATCTAAATACAATAATAGTACATTTATTACGCATGACAACTCGTGATGTAGCAGTTGCTGCCTAGAGCACCATACCAGTTTAGCAATTTTCCGCAGCCACTAAATTAAATTCACATTCTACTCATATGGCTCGACACGACCATGCAGTCGAAGATTCGACCACTCCTCACTGTCCTGCATCGATGACACACTACCATCATTGCCCTTAGCCTTAGTCCAGTAAACTTGACATGGGTGAGATTTTCAACAATCCCGGCTCCACATTTGCTCGTGGAGACAACGTACCATTCGAACGATGTCTGATTGCAGCTCGACTTGCTTCTCTTGTATTCCAAAGCACAGCAGCTATGTATCAAGTTCTGTATGTCGTATTGAATTATCTAGATGAGCTGTTGCTCGAGTAGCTGCTGCCAAAGCCATTGAATAGCACGGAATATGTCGAAGTAGAACGACAAGGTGCGCTTGTCAACCATCATCGATCTGGAGACTATGGTTATCCCAGATAGAGGAAAGTGCCTAGCGAAGAGACATCCATCACAATAGATAAGTTGGATCGCAATAAACCAAGAGAATTAGTTCATGATATTTTTCACATGCTAGTGATCATTCACGCTTCGAGATTGGTGAAGGGCGATGAACGACAGACAACAGCCCTAGCTAAGAAAGCGCCCCAACACCAGCGCTAAATTTAAGCTTAAATCACCCCCCTGCTACCCCACCGCATCACCCAAAATTTACTCGCGACATCCCACCTCAGTCGCGCAATTGCCCTCGCGCCCACCCAACCACCACATCCACACCCACACACCTGGCACCCATCCAAAATGAAGCTCCTAACCCTCAACTTCCTGACATGCGCCGTCAAAACCTGCAAAACGCAAGCGTCCAGCTTCCCCCTGCACCCGCGCGACGCAGAGCTCGAGATCCAAGAATCCGACATCAACCTGCCGTTTCTGAAGAACATCCTGCCGAGGCTGATGTGGGAGGAGTTGAGGACGATATGTAAAGAGGTATTTTCCCACCACCCAATACTCCCACCATCCCCCCATCCTCCAAATCTAGATCTCCCAAAAGAAAAGACAAAGCCCTAACACTCACCAGCTGAGCCTCCCCGACCTCCCCGCCACGCCCCCAACACCTGCCGATCTAGTCGACTCCTCCACATCCTCAGGAACCACAATAGCACCCGCCGCGCCGGGCGCCCAGGTGGATGAGGAGCCCAGCCAGACGGCGCTGGACCTGCACCGCGTGCTGCTGGAGACGTGTATCCAGGAGGGCAAGCTGGTGTGTGGGTGCTGCGGGCACGAGTATGCGGTTAAAGAGGGGGTTGCGAATTTCTTGCTGCCGGGGCATTTGGTGTAAGGAGGGTTTGAGGAAGTGGAGTTGAGGTTTTGAAAGGATTGGGAGGACGAAGATGGCAGAGACACGGCGTGTTGTGGCGGATGCTGGTGGTTGAATGCAGGATCCGCTCGAGGAGTACTCTTGGGAGCCGCGTCATCTGTTGAAGAGGGGAGTCAAAGACGGCAGAGGCGATGGAGGACGCGTTGGAAAAGTTTTGATACCCGTTCGTTGGAGCATTTTGCATGGCTGGAGTATGGTTCACGTTTGCATGCATAGAAGACATTGTAAAGGGGGAAGTAGACGTATGATATCATGGTATCTAACCCATCACGCGCCCGAACGCCTGCACTTTTGCTCACTAATCACTCTTTTCTGCGGTGCGGACATCTTACAGATCAAGCGCGCGGTTAATCTGTATCTTCTTGTCCTCGCCTGCACTCACAATGCCAACCTCCTTGTCCCACCTGACGCTGAACACCTTGACGCCCTCGCCGTGGCTCTTGGCCGGTCCGCTCTGTCCCTGCCGGTTGATTGTGTAAACGCTCTCGCCCGTCATGCCCTCGCCGACCTGGCCACCAGTGGTGACGTTCCTCAGATCCCAGATCTGACAGGTGCCGTCGTGGGAGCCGGAAACGAGATTGTACTCCGAGTTGGGATCTGTATCGAGTGACACGATACCGTTCTTGTGGCCGCGCAGTGTCATGACGCTGATTTGTGTGGCGGACACGCGCGGGTCAATCAGGGTGATGTGGCGCGCTGCAGTGCCGGTTGCGAGGAGGTTGCGGGCGGGGACTGCGCAGAGAGAGAGAAGCGCGTGGCCCGTTGTGCGTGTGTCGACGCAGGACTGCGTAGGGAAGTCCCATGTCTTGAGTGTGTGGTCGTGCGAGGCCGAATAGGCGACTGTGGCGTCGTCGGGTTTGAAGATGACGCTGGAGACGGGCGCGGCATGGCCGGTGAAAGTGGCTAGTGCTCCGCGAGCAGGGACGGTGCGGTCTGGTTTGGAGAGCTTTTGGCGCTTGTTGGAGGCGGCGGTCGAGTTGGGGAGGAGGTTGGAGGGCGCGGCTGGATTCTCCTTTGCGTTGCTAGAGAACAGGGAGATGGTGGAGTCGGACGAAGCAGACAAGATGCGGCTCGAGGGTCCGTGTACGGCAAGATCCTCAACGGCCCAGTTGTGGTTGAACAGCTCGAGGCTCGTTGTGATGGTGCGCGCATTGTCGTCGTACTTGTAGACGCGCACGGTGTTGTCCAGACCTGCAGCGACAAACTTCTTGTCCGACAGCCACTTCGCCGACTTCAAGCTGGTGATCCTGCCGCCGTTGCTGGGTGCTTCTGATGTCGCCAACACGTCGCCCGAGGTGTTCCAGACTCGCACCAGGCCGTCGTAGCTTGCGCTGAGGATCCTCTCCTGTCCACCCTGCACGCTTCCACCGGACCATGTGCCTGCAGGCGAGGACCGCGACAGGACATCTACAGCGGAAACCCAGTCGTCGTGCTCGAAGCTCGTGACGTTCAGCGGGGGGACCAGCGCTCTTGTGTACTCTACGTCTAGTGTCGTTTCTGCGTTGATGCCGTTCTTGGTGAGGAACTCATCGATCGAGGTGCGCAGGAACTGGCCATTGATCAGGATGTCGAAGGGAATGCGGTTTGCGTCGCGGTGCAGCAAATCGTTCACGAGGGTGGAAAGCTGGTGTCGGCTCAGGGCTATCAGTACGTCAGCGGCGAACAGCAGCACATAGCAGACATGGAATCATTTCATGCATGCCCTCTCTTCTGCACGGCTATACGCGCATGGAAGGATCAAACTCACATGTCTGCACCAACAAGACCGTTGGCTCCTCGGCAATCTGGAGACCAGGATCGCGGGTGCTGAGGCGGATCTGCACCTTGGTTTCTGCTGCGGTCGACTCCATGGCGTGCGTTGTTGTGGGTTTTGCTGTTGCCGTCGCCTTGGAGCTCTGGAAATTTTGGCCCGGGCAACTTTTCGAGAGGCTAGAGAGACGCTAGCGCGGGGAAGGAAGCACCAGTCGGCATTCCAGAAACCTCCGCTCCAGCTTTGCCTCGAATTCTGGCATACACAGTCGATCAGAGCATGCAATGTCGTGGATATCGTATCTAAACAGTCGCGGCCTATCTAATGCATGCTCGTCCTCCTGATCTCGGCAATAGCCCTGCGCCGGAGATCGCTCGGTGCGAAGAGCGCCTCGATCAGGCCTACAACCTCCTCCGCAGTCATCTCCAGCTTCAATTCGCTCTCGTTCCAGAGATACTTGATGTCTGCGAGACTGCCAGCCAGAATCTCACCCAGATACTGCAGTCTGAACCAGTTCTGCACATACAAGCTTGCTGTGTCCCTCGTCTCTCCATTCTCGTCTTGAGTCTGGAAGTGCTGATTGAGGGTCGCCAGCGACATACAGTAGCTGTGCAGCTTCCTCGACTCGTCTTCTGCAATGTCCGACATATCCATGACGTCGTTGATGAACTTTGTAAATGCTGTGCTGACCAGCGATCCAAGCGACTGGACAAGCACCCTTTGCGACACTATGTTCTGCCACTGTCGCTTTACGTCGCCGATACGGTCGATGGTTGTTGCAATAGCATCATCGCACACCGTCGCAAAAGGAACGTTAGTGCACCCCTGGAAGCCCTGTGCATCTTCGAGATGATCCTTGATGATCTGTCGCTGCGACTCCATTTCCCGTCCGTACACTCGCCGGCTGAATCCGTCTATTGTCTTGACGTCTGCTTCGATCTTTGGTGTCAAACGAACGGAAGGTCGCAGCAATTGTGGCAGACTCGACGCACGGTCCTTCTCTGCCTGCTCTTGGGCAAATGCTCGTAAGCAATCCGACAGACGCTCGCAGTCATTGTAGACAAGCATGTTACCTGCGATGTCGGTAGAGTAGTGTACGGAAGCAGTAGCTCGGTACATCGCAAGTAACAAGCTGGGTATAGCGAATAACCCTCCGCTAGCAGGCGAGATGGCAGACTTCACAAGGTCTGGGGAATTGAGGGCTTCCACATCTGCAACGACTTGTCGTACAATCTCAATGATCGAGTCGGGGATTGCTGTCACAGTGTACGTCTCTCTCAGTGTGACGTGCTGCTCTGCTGGTGGCTTCTGCTGCGACGACGGTCCGTTCGCCTTGCGCTGAGGCGATTTCCTGTGAGCCTGCGGTGAGGGTGCTGATTTAGCTTCCTCATCGTCGCCCCATTCATTCCCCCAATCTTCTTCCTCATCATCTGTGGGCTTCTCTTCTTTTGCTTTGCTCCCCGGCTCTGCGGTCTCGTCAAGTTCGTCCTCGTCTATACCCCATGCGCTCATGTCTTCTTCCTCCACGTCCCGTGGTGTAGTGTCCGTCTCCTCTTTGACCTCGTCGTCATCACCCCAATCGGCGCTCCAGCCGTTGTCCTGGTCGTCCTGCGCAGGATGCAAGGCATCGCCTTTCGAGATGACTTGCGTTTCCACCTTCTCCACCGTTTTCTTGATTTTGACTTGCTTCGGGAACAGCTTTTGCACCTTTGCAATTGCATTTTCTTTCTGCTTCGCCAGCCAAATTTCGGCTGACCTGTCCACCCACTCTGTCAAACGGTTTTGGCCTGTCCAACCGAGCTCATCGAGATACTCAACAAGACCTAAGACATATGATAAATTTTCCTGAAACTCCGGAACTCCGTCTGTGGACGTTGGAACCGCAGGCAAGAGATAATGAGCAATCAAGCGTGACGTGATGATGGGCACCAACTTGGACGAAAGCGGTACAGCAATAGAAGGAGGTAGGCGTGTGCTTATGTACTCCGCAATTGTGTGAATGTCCTCCAGGGTGACCTTAACACTTCCATCATTGACGGGACCTGTAAGCTGTACATCATCACCGTGGATCTCGAAGTTGGTTACGACTTGATCCTGTCCAATAGCCAGGCGCTTCGAGAGAATGACTTTGTCAAAATCGCGGCTGAAGCGAGTAACAAATTCGTCCAGGAGACCTAACTTCGTAAGCTGCTCAACGACTGCCGTGATGGTGATAGTCGTCTCGCGTTCAATCGACTCCTTCAACGACACCTTGTTGCTGGAAGCGTCAACAACAAGGAGTGCGTTCCACGACTCCAAGACAGTCTCCTTGATGGCGCTTCTCATCTGCGCTTCCTTGGACTTCAGTACACCCACTACCCTTGTAGTTCCAAACGGTCCTAGATTCTTGAATGCGCCGTCCACGTCTTCCAGCCGCTCGATAGCATACATGACATGTCCTCGCACAGCAGCATTTTGAGCCGAGTCCAACAATGTCGTTATGTCCCTCAGCTGTTCGATAACCCGCGACAGGCTCTCGTTGTATGCGATCTCGGTATGGAGCAGGCTGACCTTGCTCGCTGCGTCCTGAATATTTGCTGTGTTGGTCTTTCCTTCTTCTGCGTGTTGCACAATCTCCTTGGCGGTGTCCTGAGAGCGTTTGATGTCGTCTTGTAGCTTGCGCGCTTGAGATATCCACCCGTCGACGTCAGAGGCAGCTTCGCGGGAAACTTTGCGAACTTCATTCTGGGAGCACGGTCAGCTTTCGCTAACATTTGAATCATCTGCGCATACTTTGGCTTCTTCTCTTGCCTTTCCAATCTTCTCTAGCAGCTTAGGCAGTGCGCTCGACGGTACTGCCGCAGATGCCACATCTCCATCCTGAGGAAAAGACCCGTGTTCAGCAGACTGGAGGATCGCGTCGCCGAGTTGCTCGTCCGATACAGTCGAAGACATTTCGTGTGATCATTCGCAGGTCATGTCGAGATAGGAGGAGTGACGTGCGCTGTTCTTTCCTTGCGCGACACGGTCGAGCAGTCGATGTTGGCAACCATGACGTCCGTGCGTGGAGCTTCACTTCAAGTTCACATGGAGGGGCAAAGCGTTACGGAACTCGTACCCCGCCATATGCGAATTTCCGCATAAAGTTTGTATTTTGCTAGAGTAGAAGCACCTGGCCCGGCACGTACAGATCCGTTATCAAAAGCTGGCAGGCGTCCTTTGGTATGTGGATCGTGGCTGCTGTAACAGCAAAACGAAGCTAATAAACCGGGCAGTCGCACTCTTTGCCGACCAAACAACATTCTGCGTTACAACTACCAACAGTTGTTCTTCTCTTCTACTCTTTTCAACTCGATGTAAGTTTAGTTCCATGCCCTGCGATCAACCTGTCCGGTTTTACATTCAACGCCTCGTTTGTGTATTTTTCTTCGGCGGCGATCCTTTGCCACAAAGTGGTTGATCAGGCCGACATGATTCTTCTTTCGCTGTTTGCATCGTTACCTTCGCACAGAACAGTTGTCTTTCGTACTTTGACTTCTGAATCTATTGTTGGCTGACGCAACAATGGTAGCACTAATTCGGTATTGCACCAAGGGGCGCCCACTCAAAAGCAGCCGTATATTACAACCACTTCATCTGAACTTCTAGGCTGCCTTGAGACTATCAAGCATCTTCTTGGTGTAGAGATGGGGCCAATATCACAGGAATCGCACTTCAAGAAGATTCAAAACTTTAAGGCCGATTACGCAGACGCCGAGTTCACCCAGTATGAGTCGCAGCGAACAGGCCTACGAGTGACGGTGGTCGACCGAAAAGGTCCCAAAGTCTATGGTTATTTCGCTGTCGCCACAGAAATTCATGATGACTCAGGGTCTCGTAAGTGCACCATGCCGAGAGTCAAGCATTGCTGACAATTTGTAGCGCATACACTTGAACACCTGATCTTTATGGGAGGGCGGAAATATCCATACAAGGGCCTGCTGGACAAACTCTCGACCCGCTCCTACTCCGACACGAATGCCTGGACGGACGTTTCCGAGACCGTCTACACGCTTTCTTCGGCAGGTTGGGAGAGCTTCGCGCAAATCCTTCCCGTCTACTTGGACCACCTGATACTGCCCACCAACACAGATGCTGGATGCTACACTGAAGTACATCATGTTGATGGTAAGGGTGAAGATGCAGGGTACGTAGGTCTTCTACTCGTTTCTTCCAGTTCACTGACCTCAGAAGTGTTGTCTACGCTGAAATGCAAGCACGACAAAACCTGCAAGGCGATATGATGGATCTCCGCATGCGCCGTCTTTTGTATCCGGAGGACGACGGCTTCCGCGCAGAAACAGGTGGGCTGATGGAAAACCTACGCGTACTGACCGCTGAGCGCATTCGCGAGTTCCACCGAGAGATGTACCAGCCAAAGAATATGCGTCTGATTCTCATTGGTGAGGTAGATCACAACAACCTTCTCGACGTCTTGGATAAGTTTGAGGATGATATTGTCGATTCTGTACCGTCGTACGACGCACCCTTCAAGCGTCCCTGGGTCGAGTCCAAG
The DNA here is from genome assembly GCA_004335185.1 of Phoma sp. RAV-16-625. Classification (NCBI taxonomy): domain Eukaryota; kingdom Fungi; phylum Ascomycota; class Dothideomycetes; order Pleosporales; family Didymellaceae; genus Phoma; species Phoma sp. RAV-16-625. The sequence goes on from SAUA01000015.1 coordinate 138,814, forward strand.
CGTACACCGCCGCTCAGCAAGACGATAGTGGATACGCTCGAGTTCCCCGAAGAGGACGAGTCTACTGGAGAAGTTCAGGTTGCCTTCCTTGGCCCTCCATCGACCGATGACCTGGCTGAGACAGCTGTCAACACTTTACTCACATACCTTGCCGGATCCTCCGTGTCTGTGCTGGTCAATACCCTGGTGGAGAAGGAGCACCTCGCAAGTGAGGTTTACTACTTCATGAAGGACCATTACGATTCGATCATCTGGTTCACACTGAGCGCAGTGGAGACAGACCAGCTTGAAGCTGCTGAGAAGCGTTTCTTCGAAGTCCTCAGGGAGCACGTAGACGGCCCTCTCGACATGAGCTACTTGCGGGACTGCCTCCATCGCTTCAAGCGACAGGCTCGGTTTACTTCCGAGGTCAGTAACGAGGACTGGAACACCCCAATTGTCAAGGATCATATCTTCGGCAACCGCGACGGCTCCGATCTGAAGATCACAATGGGAGATCTTAAGGTGTTTGACGAGCTCGATGGATGGAGCGAAGACCAGTGGCGCTCTTTCACCAAAAAATGGATCTCGGATGCCCACCATGTTACCTTGTTCGGCAAGCCTTCGGCGTCTTTGAACGAGAAGATGAAAGCTGAAGAGGTCGCACGGGTCAAAGCGCAGCAAGAGAAGCTTGGTGAAGAAGGTCTCAAGAAGCTGGCAGAGAAGCTCAAGGAGGCTCAGGACCAGAACAACAAGCCTATTCCGGAGGAGCTGATTGCAAGCTTCAAGGTGCCCAGTACTGATTCGATTCACTTCTTTGAGACCGCCTCAGCACGCTCAGGACTTGCGAAAAAGCTGGGTACCGTCGACACCAAGATTCAGCAAATCATTGACAAAGACGAGAACGGGCTGCCACTTTTCGTTCACTACGAGCACCTCCCTACCTCTTTTGTGCACTTTGGCCTGGCTTTAGGGACGTCTAATCTGCCCACAGAGTTGAAGCCTCTGCTTGGTATCTATCTTACCAACTTCTTTGCCACACCCGTCGTAAAAGACGGCAAGCGTATCGAGTTTGAGGAGGTCATCACCAAGCTTGAGCAAGACACCATCGAGTACACACTAGGCAGGGCCACTGACATTGGCAACTCGGAGATGCTTCATATCCACTTCGTTGCAGAAGAAGAGAAGTTTGAGACCGTTGTCCGATGGCTCAAGACACTACTTGTAGACTCGGTGTTCGATGTTGAGAGGATCAAGGCTACAGTTATCAGGATGCTGGCGAACGTGCCAGACGAGAAGCGCGATGGCAACGGCATGGCACTTGCAATCGACAAAATGATTCACTACGACACTACCTCTTCGGTCCGCGCTACAACCACCCTCGTCAAGGCCTTGTACCTAAAGCGCACCCTGAAGTTGCTCAAAAGCAATCCTCAACAAGTTATCGACAAGCTTGAGGCACTACGAAAGCACCTCCTCACCTTCTCGAACATGCGCCTGATCGTTACAGCGAACCTCGAGACTCTCAAAAACCCAGTCTCGACCTTCAAACATCTTACAGACGCCATCAAGCCAGGCTCGAATCCTACCGTCAACCCTATCGATGACCGCAACAAGCTTCTCTCTGACATTGGCCGCAACCCGGGCGGCGCGCACTACATTGTCACCATGCCCATCGACACGTCCTATGGCATTTTCACCTCCAAGGGTCCCAAGGGGTACACGGCTCCGCAACTGCCATCACTTCTAGTCACTCTCGCGATTCTCGAAGCTGTTGAAGGACCGATGTGGGTCGCCATCCGTGGTACGGGTCTTGCTTACGGTACATCGTTCTACCGCGATGTAGAGACTGGAAAGCTGAAGTTTGTGGTGTACAACAGCCCGAACGTGTTCAAGGCGTTCGATGCAGCAAAGACACTGATTCAAGAGCTTGCAGATGGCACGAAATCTTTTGACAAGATGGCACTCGAGGGTGCGATTTCGACTATCGTCAGGGGCTTTGTAGACGAGCGAGACACTATGGTGGAAGCAGCCAAGAGCTCGTTCATTGATCTTGTCGTACGCGGCGTCGACAAGGAGTGGCAGGACTGGGTCCTCCGCGAAGTGCGCAAGATCACCGAGGAGGATGTCAAGCGCACCTTGAAGGAGGTTGTCTCGGCTATCTTCGAGCCCGAGAAGGTTGATGTCGTCGTCACATGCGGCGGCATCCTGACCGAGGTGAGCGGATTATTGCACTATTGAATCACAATCGCTAACGAGATGTAGAACCTGCAAAAGGAGTTTGAAAAGGCGGGCTTCAAGCCACAGACTAAGGTTCTTGCTGGTTTCTACGAATCGTATGGTCTTGAAGGTGACGAGGAGGAGGATGACGACGATGATGACGAGGAGGACAGCGACGAAGGCTCAGACGATGAGAGTGGTGATGAGATGGAAGAGTAGGGTCAGTTTCATAGTCCAACTTCACTCCACGTACAAGCAGAAGAGTCTGGTGTCAAGTTCTGCGTGATGGGCATGTATTGACACAGTAAGGCTCTGCGAGCACATCTTTCTTCGATCACATGTGAAAATCGCCTCAGAACGATCAAATGCAGGCAACAACCAACTCTGGCCGGAACATGAACGACACAAAAACCATCTCAAAGCTGTTGACCCAAGACATTGCCACACGCACAAGATCGCGATCACACTGTCGCACTCCACAAACCCATCCGTTTCAAACACCGCCAATCTTCCTCCTGATGGATCAGCAGCGATGCAATGAAAGCCTCACGCACCGTAAATAGCAACCCCAACAAAGCAACAACAAACACCCCCCTCAACAACCCCCCTGTACACGCGTCGCACAATCACATGACGGCAGCAATCCAGACTGCCTGAGCAAAATCGGACGCCCATCGGCCAAGCCCTCGTCTTGCGCAAGCCAGCTCCACGGCACGCACGTCACGGCTAATGATCTTCGACAGGGAGTTGAACTTTGTGAAACAGCGTGCTGGCGATCGCTTGTGCTCCGGCTAACAAGGTCAACGACGAGGGGGGAGGGATGAGGTCGGGTGCACTGCGGCTCGTTACAACGCTGCGCGACCGTTGGACCGAGCATGTGCCAGGCCCTGCCCAGCTCGTCGAGAAGGCGCTGGTGAGGTGACGGGCGTGTGAACGCGCCGCGCCAGCGTAGAGGGTTTGCTCAGGGCCGTGCCTAAATCGCCATCGATACAACCGGTGCGGGATTTCCGAGGCGTGGCATCATGCCTTAGCGGTTTGCCCTCACCTCGTGGAGGCGAAGTGCGCAGCGCAGCAGAGCCGCACAACGTCTGCGTGGCTATGGCTGGGCGCCGGCTAAAAATAACCCAACGCTGGCCCCATCCATCGTATCCCTACCAATCAGAGCCCCGGATGCACGACTGACAGGTAAGCGTGGCTGGGGCACCCCTGCACAGGGCTGGAGAGCGGGTTCCTTGCAGTACCTTGCAGCTGAGAGCCTGGATTTTTCGGGGTGGATGCTTACGACGTGGCAGGGGGCGGAGGTTGGTCCTGGCTGGGAGTCCCGGCGGTGGTACGTGGGCTGTGGGATTTTGTTGTGGAGGCTCAGGAGATGGGTGGGATATAAGGTAGTGTCATCTCGCTGTTTTCTGGTTATTTCATCATTCAACAAGCAAACAAACAAACAAGCCTCTCACTTCAATCTTCTCGAACACGAACATAACCTAATACCAACAATCAACCAACCAACCACTACCACACACCTCAAAATGCAGTTCTCCATCCTCATCACCGCCCTCGCCGCAACCGCCTCGGCCCAATACGCCGTCAACAGTACATCCTCCGCCACAGGCACCGGCGCCGTCTCAGCAATCCCCAGCGGCACCGGCGGCAGCACGCCCCAGCCGACCGGCAGCACCACGCCCTTCACAGGCGGCGCGAGCCAGCTGACAGGGTCGGCGCTGGGGTTGGTGGTCGCTGGAGGTGTAGCTCTGATGTTGTAAACAATGTCTTCTTTTGGCTCTGAGCCTTGGAGTTGAGGGCTCCGTGTGCCGTTTGGCAGTTTTCGCTTCACGTTATTCGACACTACTTCTGTCTTGGATATACCCTGACCTTTGCGGAACTTTGGGCTTTTTTTTTTTTTTTTCTATTTTACCGGTGTGTGTCGTTTGCCATATTTATTCAACGCCCGGCATGGCATGGCATGGCATCGCGTGGCATCGCGTGGCATAGCATTGCGTTGTAGCACCGCACAGCGTTACAAACCCTAGACGAAGGATATAGACAGTCAGTCATACAGCCAGACAGACAGGATAAGAAGGTTGCCCTATCGCAGTCATCTAATGTGCGAGGGAAAGAACCAAAGTCCAAAAATAAAAATGCAAATAAAAATAAAAATCACACATCACATCACTCCTCCACCACACCCCCATCTCTCCCCACCCTCGCCGCATCAAAAAAAACCCGCATCCCGCTATCTCGCATCTTCCGCCCGATAAGTCACAGTCACAGATATTGATCTCCAGCATGCATATCCACCGCACGCGCCTCGAACATCCAAGACCCTCGAGGCCAAGACGAGTCGAAGCTCAGGATTCCTGTTGTCCCTCTTGGACACTGTGATCTTGACTTCGATCCCATCCATCTCTTACGAACCTCCACCCTCCACAACCCGTCTCTGTTTTGCAGCTCGCGAATCACAGGGTACGAGCCAAGTGTAGTATCAAAGCAAGAATCATCTGCGTATAGGGATGGAGTAGATCTAGTAAGTAGATCGAGGTAGCTCGTGTACAGTTCATCCATGTCTGGGTCACTGCCTGGGGTTACTTCTAGCGTCTATCTTGGCGACTAGGGTTACTGTTCGTTTTGGGTGCGGCGTCTTTGCTGGCTGGTGGTAAGGTGGGCTGGGCTGCGTTGTCTTGTGCACGTGTAGTGCTGGGTTGATGTTTTGGGTTGTGGTGTGATATTTTGATGTTATGTTGTTGTTAGGTTAGATTAGGCATGGGTATCAAACAAACATACACGACGAGCCACACCAGCTCACGACGCAGGCAGCACAACCCCCACCTCCACGGCCTCGACCTCGCTCGTCTCAAGATCCAGCAGCACAAGCTGCCCGCTCTCCCTAAACCTCGGCACACTGATGAGCAGCACCTGCTGTCCCGCGGGGCCCTCAATAACCTTCTTCCCGAAGTGGTCCTGACACCCGGCGAAGTAGACGTGCGGACAGTCGTTGACGAGCAGCGGGTCGTCGTCTTGGAATGGGTAGCACCATAGTGTGTCTGGGGCTGTGGGGGCGATGCAGCGCCAGCGGAGCATCATCTCCATGACGTCGAGGGCGTCGACATCGTCGACGTATTTTAGAAGGTCGGCGACTGTCTGGCCGCCCGTGCCTAATACGCGGTAGCCCTCGATATCGCCGTCCCACGGATTTGTCACTGTGTCGAGGCCGTGTATCGTCTCGTTTGTTTTGGCTGGGGGCTCGGCGTAGAGTCTGCTCTTAGGGAAGAGGGCGGGGTGGAGGGGCTGCTGGGGCAGTGCGACGTTGGCGGGGTCGTTTGCGCCGGGGAGAAGAGTGATGGGGATAGAGGGTAGGAGGTCGGAGAGGAACTCGTCGAGTCGTTCGGCGGGCGAGGCGTTGTAGGACGAGGCGTCGTAGCCATAGGCGTGCCTCTTACTCTTCTTCTCGGCAAAGTCATCTCGCGATAGGATGGGGCTGGCGTGTGAGAGTGAGTCGCCGGCGATGACGAGGCGCGATATCGAGCTCGCGGCGGTCTGTGTGGGCGGCCCTGTCGCTTCACCTGTGAGGTACTCGAGCAGCAGGTTGAGCGCCAGCTCGTCGTCGTCTGTCCCTGTCATCTCCAGGCCCGACACAATAGCCAGTTTCCCCGCCCTCGCCCGCTTGGGTATCGGTTTCTTCGCGAGCGTCAGAGCCGCATCATCGCGTTCCCACCGCTGGGGCTGTCGCGGTAGGTCCGCATACTGCGTCGCAATCACCTGGAATGTGCCATCTGCCTGCTCGGTGCCAAGCGCCGCCAGCACACAACCCGTGACATACGTCGAATTCAAGCTCTCACCCGTGACACGCAGCCGCCCCGACTCATCCTCCAGCATCATCTCGTCCTGCGCGCCAGACACGTACGTCTCGCGGGGCGGCGGTGCAGCAATCCAGTGCTCCTTGGAGATGTCGTCCAGCACGTTTGGCTTCAGCGCCATCTCCATGTAGACGGTGCCGACGATCCAGCACAGCTCGCCCTGCCGCACATCGAGCACGCGCTCGACGAATGTGGCTTTTTCTCCTCCCAGCTCAAAGTCGTCCCAGGCTTCGTGGGCCTTTGTCTTGACGGCCTTTTTCAGCTGGGCCAGCCGCAGGAAGTACATGTCGGCGAACTGGTGGGCGTAGTTCTTCTCGGTGCCCTTGGGCAGGTCGAATGTGTGCAGTGGGTTGTATTGTGACTCGCTCCGACTCGGTATGGAAGGTGCATCCCCGCTGTCGTATTTGTTAGCTGGTGTGGTTATTGCAGGATGGCAGGGAATTTACAAGGGCGCGCCTCTGAGCATGTTGCCGTCCATTGTGTGGGAGAGTATTTGGGGAGGGGAGCGCTCAGCTGTTGTTTGTCGTTGCTTGCGTCGATGCTCGAAATGTTTGGTCGACGCGGGGAGTCGCGTCGGCTGGGAAGTCGCGTCACGCTATCCGAATGGGGTGCTTAAGAGCATCTCCACATCTGAACGTGTACTGTTGCCCAGGTGGCTCAGACTCAATTATCACTTTCCAGCAAATCAACAGTCATTTAATAGCACAAGCATGAAAGTAATGGTAAAATTTCAAATGAGCCATCTCACAGCTCCCTACTATAAAAGTCGAATCAAACCCAACACCATCAAACCCTCGTGTATTCCATCAACAAGCGCCGAACATCCAAGCGAAGAATCCAGCGAGAGTCGAGCTGGCTGGACCAGCAAAGAGGCCAAAGCCAAACACAAGCCTCCATCAGAAAAAAAGGGGTAAACAAAAGTGCCTGCGGCGAGCAAGCGGGTATGCGAAGTAGGTATGAAAGCACGCTAAAGCGGTAGGTCCCAATAACGCCAGGTGATGATGGAGCCGTCTTCGCTTGCTTGACGTCCAATGCACAAGGGGGATAATAATGGCGAATGCCTGAGCCCACAGATCCAGCCCTGGGTCTTCGAAATTAGGTTTCAGAAATTAGACAAAAGGTAGTAGATCGTGTCGTGCGTCCGTTAGTCAAACGCCATCTCTTCGCGCACCATCATCGGATTGCCGCGAGCGTCTTCGCGGAATCGTTGGTTGCTGGATCCGCTGGATCCGTTGGAGCCTTTTCGTTGACCGCCCATGTTCGCATTCATGTTCATGAGGAGCATGCCGCTCTCACGTCGACGCTGTCGTTGCTCTCGAGAGTTGCCCTGAACAGCGCTGTTGAGACTACCGTAGCCTTCACCGCCTTGGTAGGCTTGCTCGTACTGGGAAGCATCGTAACTGGGTTGCATGGGAATGAATCCAGAGTCATAGCTGCCATTGCGACCACGCTCATGCTGTTGTTGGTGCTGCTGCTGGTGCCGGTGCTGCTGCTGTGGGGGTTGGGGCGCTGGGTAGGAAGGAGCAGAGTTGCCCTTGGAATGAGACGGTCGTCTATCGAAGCGCTGCGGAAAGGTGGTCTCGTTGTAGGCGGGTGTGGGTAGATCTGAAAACATCTGTCGGCGCGGCGAGCGGATGGCGTCATCTCCCAGATGTGTCGTATTGGCGCGGATTTCATGGATAGGAGAGCTCGCTTCATCGAGAGGCGAGCCAAAGATGTCCACGTGGTCGGTCAAGAAGAAGGCAATAAGCGGGGCTGGAATGTTCAGCGTAGGTGCGAAGACGATGCCAACATTCCGGACTGTCATCTTGTTCGTGGCAGAGCTGTCGATAACCTCGATCAGGTAAGACGACAGGTGGCGCAGCAGCTCGAAATTGGCCATGGGAAGCTTGTGCACCAAAACGTTGAAGCTCTGGATCTTCTTACTGCGCTCATCCATATCTGCAGGCGTTAGCTTGTGCAACAAACACGTCGATCCACAACTTACCGAGAACCTTGAGGAAGTCCAGGTGAAGCTCTCGAGTCAAGATGGAAGAGGGCAACTCTCGTAGGTACAGCTTGAGCAGGGAAGCGACCGCGTGTACATCAGTGTATGGTCCTTCCACAAGCGGGATGTCGCCTTCGTTGTTGAACCTGTCGCGCAGGCCCTTGATGACTATGTTAGAGCCACTGAGCCTAAAGATGCCCTCCTCCTTGATGGCCTTCTTTTCCTTGAGATACTCCAAGCAGCGGAAAACCACGGTCGGTAGCTGTGCGCCAAGGCCAAGAGGCTGCGAAAACTCCACAGCTTCTTGCAACGTCATGCCGAAAATGTTGCGATTCTGTGGCAGTCCCCGAGATTCTGAGACAGCTTGTAACGGTGTACTGTTGACTTGTATGGGCGCGAGATCGGAGGAGCCACCGCGGCCTCGGAAGCCAAATATGCTACGCTTCTTATCCTTGACAGCCGTAGGGCCAGCTACAGCCTTGTTGCCCCAGTTCTCTGCGTTCTGTATTGGAGTGGCGTTGCTGGGAGCCGAGATGACAGGGAAATGGCCCATGCTGTCCTGGGAGAAGGATGCGTTCTTAGGCGATCCTCTCGACGGTTTGCTGCCCATTACATCTCGGTGATTGGGGCCGCGCACGGGAGCTTCGGCTGCCACAGTGTCGTCGTAGCTGAGGCTCTGCAATCGGTCGTTTTGTTGATCAACGTCTGGGCTGTCACGGCTCAGTGAGCGATCTGAAGCTTTCAGTTGTGGCCTTTGTAGACGCTGTGGTACGGCGGGCTTTGCCTCAACAGGCGAGGTCTCGTCGTGGTAGTCTACGTGCTGCAAAAGCGCATCGACCCAAGCATCTCGTTCTTCATCGTTCTCGGCGCAGAGGACGTGTCGCACCAGGCTTGCAGAGTCTTTGCGCTTCGGCTCCAGGATCAAGAAGGCGTGCCGGTATTGATTGTCTTCGCCGTCTTCTCGCCTTTGTGGGGACTGATTGGACTGTTGTTGTGACTGCTTTCCGATCTGAGCATTGAGCAGTTTGATGGTTCCCAAGTGGGCGCCGCCTTCGACTTCGTAGTACCTGAACTCGGACCCTTCCAGGACAAAGAATCGGGCTTTCCAGCCGCCAAAGTTCTTACCCCGCTTGGTAAGATAGCCTTCTTTGTTTCCTTTGGTACGTGGCACAGAGACAGCGGGAGCTAGAGTTGGCTCGGGCGTTAGTCTATCGCCGGTCTGCGCGCCGATGACGTCTGTGGAGAAGAAGTCACAGACTATCAAAGCTGCCTTTTCGCTCATGGGCGTCTCTAGCATGATGTCAAAGTATTGATTTAGAGCGTTTCTGCGCGCATCAATCTTGGCTGGAGCATGGCCACTGAACAGAATGCGGTCAGGAAGCCTGCCCTGAAAGTCAGACAATGATCTTAGCTGTGCGTCGAGCGCTGGAAGCGAAGCAATGTTCTTCTCCAGACGCCACAGCTGCTTGTTGTTTGATCGAGCGTAGATGGCGAGGATGAAGACGGGGTCTTCCTCTTGTGGCCTGGGGGCTAGGATACTCAGACGGGACGGGCGGAGACGCGACGAAAACACCTTGGCCTCGATCGAAGGCAGAGCGTTTGGCGGGAGCAGCAGTCCCGGGTACTGTTCGGAAACAAGCCCACGGTACACGTGCTCGGCATCCTGTATGTCGTTCAGGGTCGGGCTGCTTGATGTTGAGTCGGGGCTTGGCTGCGCGTTGGGCACCGTCAACGTATCTGGACTCCTCTTCGACTGCGCAGGTCTCTCGGCTTGTGCTCCGGGGGGCGACTGGTAGGACTGAGGCGTATGCGGTGGAAATGGACCTGGCTGTTGGAGGGTCAACGGTGCTGCGATTGCGGTGGGCGACATGGGCGGTGATGCTATCGACTGCTTGGGGAATCTCGGTAACGGCGAACCGGGAGGTCGGTCTCCAGGGCGGGGGCTCGTTGGCAGACCTGGGCTCAATAGTGGTGAGGCATAAGAACCAACACTTCTGTTTGCCATGATGGAGCTTTCTGACGTTGCAGGACTGAGCATGGCGTTCAGAGACCCAGCTGGCGGGTGACGTGGCGACAGTGGCAGACCGGCCTGGAGAGGATTGAACTGGCGAGGCGACTGCGACAATGCAGCCATTTGAGGCACTGGATCGTCTTCCAATGTTTCCACAGGCGTCGATCTGGATTTGCCCTTGCTTTCACTCTTCTTCTTCGCGGACTTGCTCCTAGTTTCCTCGTCTTTCATTACCACGGCTTCGCGTGCACGGTCGTCATCTTCGCGTGTCTTTCTTCTTCCCCGTTCTGCGACAATGGGAATCTCGTCCACCTCGAGCGTGTCGTCGTAGTCGTCATCGTCATCGTCCTGGTTGCTCGCTTGGTGCAGGTGTGCGCTGGTCGTGACCGGCTTAGACAGGTTCAGGGGGGCAGGCGGGGCTTTGCGCAGAGGTTGGGCAGGCTTTCGTGGAGGCGAGCTGAAACCGCCGCTGCGAAGCTCTGGGGTTGCCTGCGTCACTGCAAGCTGTGGCTGGGCAGTGGACGCAGAGGATGTAGCCATATCGGGCCGTGGTGGGGTCACGGGCCTTGGAGTGTGCTCCGTGAGCTGCGAGTCGAGTGTGTTTTCGTGCAGCACGGCATTCAGACCGAGCCCTTTGCTGCCAAGGGCCAGCGGTTTGACAGAATAGTCGGTGGGCGAGTTCATGACCGAATTGATGCTCGATGCGGTAGGCGACGCGACTGAGGAATGTGCGGGCGAGTTGGCCAGCTGAGACTCTGGGTACAGCTGTGTCGCGTACTGCGCCTGTGTCTGAGGTGCGGACGAGGGCTCGAGAGGCGCGGACGAGTGCTCGACCGGCGCTGGCTCGGCTGGTCTGGGAGGTTCGTCGTGTCTAGCAGGCGGCTCGTCGTGTCTGGCAAGTGACTCGTCGTGTCTGTCGCCAGGAGCCGGTGATTCGCTGTGTTCGCGTCCCACGACAGAATCAAACGTGTCGGCCCTCTGCAGTGCACCAGGCGCTGGCTGTGCCTGCTCAGCAGATTCCTTCACCTTCTTGCGGTAGCGGTCCTTGTCCCTCAGGGCGCGCTCGAGGTCCTTTTGCAGGCCAATGACCATGGCGCGCTGCTTCTCGACCAGGCGCCAGAGCTGCTGGTTGTGGCTGGCCTGGCTCTGCTTCTCCTTCCACATGGCCAGCAGGGCAGCCTCGGGGGAGCCGGCGGCGGCGATGAGGGCGGCCATGTCGGGGGGGTTGGCGGTGGAGACATCCTGCGAGGGACGGGACGAGTGGCCGGGGGGCGGTCGCGGGGCGGCAGAGGCGGTCGAGGTGACGGACGAGGCGGCCGAGTCTATCGAGGGATTGCGCGGGGAGGGCCGTGGCTTGGTGTCGGGGCGGAAGGGCCGTGACGGGGGAGGCATGGCTGGCGAGGCGGTGCTGTTCACATGCCCAAGGGCTGGTGGGGGTTGTGAGAGAGTCGTGGTGGCAGCAGCAGCAGCAGTGGCGGCGGTAGTGCTGGCCAAGTGGTGCCTCTCCTCTTGCAGCAAGAGGGCGTCGAGGTGCTCGCGCGGGCTGCGTGGCTCGTCGCTATAGGCCGGGTTGGGGGCGGTGGTGCGCGAACGAGGGCTGCCCGCCGTGTGCTGCAGCGGAGTCGGGGGCTGCTTGCGACGCCTGCGCTCGTCGTCGGTGTCTGTAGTAGTGGGCGGCGGGTCGCGGGGGGAGGGGCGCGCAGGAGGCTCGCGAAGGCTGCGGATCGAGTCGGCGAGCGAGGGCGAGGGTGAGGCGTGGGCGAGAAAAGAAGTGTGCTGCGTCTGCGTGTGCGTCTGCTGCGCTTGCTGAAGCATGGCTGCGTCGGCCTCGAGCATCGAGTAGGCGTTCAAACGAGGCTAGCTGCGCTGGACCGGGGTGAGCCCTATGCCCAACGTCGAGCGTGCAGCACGAGTGGAGCCGGTGCTGAGACCCCCGACTCTTTGCGTCTCTGGCGGGCGGGCGCGTGTCGAGCAGGCGGGCGGGCAAGCAGTCGTGCAGTCGAGTCGAGGTCGAGGTCGCAGGTCGCACGCAGAATTCGCACTCGTCGTCGCAGGCCGGCCAGTCTCGTCTGCACTGACTGGGCTTAGGCAGGGCACTGCGAGTCGTGGCTGGCCTGCAGCGGACACGACGAGCGCACCCACCGGCAACGTCGTGGAGAAATTGGGATGCATAGTCAGCTGCCCAAGCCTCGCGCTTCATTCGCCGGCCTACGCGCCCAGGAGCAGGGTCTGAGCAGTCCGGCGAGCCCTAGCACCGCAGAGAGAATTCCTTAATTCAACCTTGGACCGCTCTGTCTGCACTCGCCCACGCATATTGGAATATCCGGCCACACTAGCTGTGCGTTCCTGCATCCTGCGTGCATCCTCCCCTCAAGCCTGCCGTCATGTGCCATCTCGCCAACTGTCCGCGTGCATGCACACCCGAAAAGCAAGATGAAACCATGAATCGACCCTGAACCCTCGTCTCGCTGTTGCATCCTCACGCCGTCTGTCCATTGGCCCACACCAGCACGGCAGCTAGAACGCAGCCTCTCTCCAGGCGGCCCATTCGCGTGCGCGCCCTCACTAGCTCCCCGCCGGCGCTCCCTGCTGCGCGTCACCTGTGCGCCTTCGACACACTGCGTGCTCGAAAGCTGCTGGCCCACCCACGACTCGCGCTCGAAACACGACGAGTCGGCGCTGATTCGCCACCCACTGCTCCCCGTCTCCGTCCTGCACGCAACGCCAAGCACGTGTGCCTCGAAGCTTTCACACCCCGAGATGACAAGGAACGAAGGATTCGAGAAGGCGCGACTGCACTGAACCCTCCCCGCTTATGACGATCATCTTAAATCACTTTTCGAGCTCGTCCCCTGCTCCAACGGCTGCACCTCAGCTCAGCACGCATGCACACGCACACCGTTTACTGCTAGGTATGTTACTGCTGACCCAGGCTATAGTAAACTCTATTGCCTCGTTTGGATATCACGGGCGCATGACTAGCGTGAAGCTGGCCAACGACCAGTCGTATTGTTGATTCACATGCACATCCCTCCAGCCATCACTACATCAAGTCTCAGCCAATCCCGCCAAAGCCGTAGAGCATTTGTAACAACACTGATTTCCAACGTCGTGTAAGGAGAGACAGAATCTGTTCGCAGAATACGCTACTGCTGGGGACGGGTGGCGCATTCTGGTGTGATGAAGTCGAGGTAGATGATGTGGTTGGGCAGGAGGAAGTCACTGATGCTGATTAATCATCAATTCGACTGTTGTATGTACCTGGACATCAACGCTCAGACTCGTCCAGCAGACGCCAGATAACTTCTAGCCACACCCACCACACCACATCACTAATGGTTTGTGTACACAGGCAGACATGACCATAGAAATACCCAGCCTCTCAGCTTCAACAGTCGATGACTCACTCAACACATATCCACCTCATCCTCCATTCACCACTAGTACACATACCGAAACCGCTTATCCTCACAATCCGTCCCCGTTCCCCACGCCTCCTTGCCCACTTCCCCCTCCACCCCATCTCCACCCCTCTCCACCCCAACATCTCCCGCCGCCCTATCCCGCCTACTGTTCTGCACGTGATAGTAAACATACAACGCCACGGTAACAGCCGCACAGCCCGCCTGCGTGCCCATGACAGCCAGCTTGGCCGGGCGGTAGGCCGGGGCGTCGCGCGCGCGGAACGTCTGCGGGCCAATGAGGTTGCCGATGCTGAAGGAGCCGCTGACGACGGCCGCGGCGAAGGCGCGTTTCGTGGCTCCGCTGGTGTTGGCTGCTGTCCACTGTGAAAATATTGATTAGTGGGATGCACTGTGTGGTGTATGAGGAACGAGACGTACGGCGTATAGGACGGGCAGCGGAGCCACGACGGCGTTGACGAGGTAGATTCCTGCCAGGCAGCTGTGTTTGTTGGTTACGGGGGAGAAGGACATTAAGGCGCCGCCGAGGATGCTGGGGCTCGTTAGCTGGATTCGATGGAGGAGTGGACGGGACGAACGCGGGGATGATGCAGCAGATGATCCAGAGCCAGCGGTTGGACTGCTTTCGGATTCCGATGCCGACGAGGACGGTGAAGAAGATGCTCACGACTCCTGACGGCATGTTCATCAGCGCTGCTCGCTTCGGTGCGTAGCCTAGGTTGCGGATGAGCGTTGCTGAGTAGGTGGTGATGACGCCGCTGGATACGGACAACTGCGCTTCATCAGAATGCATAGTATCTGCGGGGATAGTGTCAAGACGCACCAGTATCACAGCGAGGACCATCAGGTACATCTGCGGATCTGACAGAGCCTCCACGATCTGCTTCGGTCGGAACACTCTGCTCTGGATGCCCGTCCGGTTCACGCTGACATGCCTGAGAAGTGCAACCTTCTCAACATCACTGAGCCACCGTGCTTGCATCGGCGTGTCTGGCACGAATAGCAGTGTAGCCAACCCAATAACGACGGTGACACAACCAAGCACAATGAACATGACCCGCCAGCCCGCGAGTCCCGACCCTGGCGCCACGTGCTGAAACCCATAGGACACGGCACCGCCGATGATTTGCCCAAAACCAAGTCCACAGTACCAGAACGAGAACCGAGGGGCTTGTTCGGATTTCGAGTACCACTGCGAACTGATCAGGAGGAGAGAGGGGCCGATGGTGGCTTCGAAGATGCCCAGGAAGACTCGAGAGACTAGAAGCGTACGGTAGGAGGTCGCTGCCGCGCCACTCGCGGTTGCAATGCCCCAGAGTGTGACGTTCAGACCCAGCCATTTGGCTGCAGGCACCATCTGGAGGAAGTAGACTGATGTGTGTTAGCAGGCCGACTCGAATCGATCCGGCGACAGCATACTATTCGGCACCTCGAAGCAAAGCAGCCCCACGAAGAGAAACGTTGCAATATTCGAGAAATCGTTGCCGGTAAGCCGCAGATCTTTCTGTATGCCCATCACAGCTGCATACTAGACATATTCAGACCAAAAGCCCTCAGTGTTGATCCCATTGCAGCTTACGTTGAGAATGACCTTGTCAAGGAACTGCATTGTGTAGCACCCAAACATCAGCGGGACAATGTGCCAGTCCACCTTCCGACGCAATTTGCGCATGTCCACGAGCTCGGCATTCGCATTGCTATCATGGTGTGTGGCAAGGAACGACCACGCATCGTCTACACTGCCCTTCTCGAGTGATGCTTGCGTCACTGTAGGCTGTGCTTCGCGTTTCGCGTCTGACGCCATGCTGGCTCAGAGCTCTACAAATTCAGCAACGTAAGAAAGCCTCTCAATTGGACTGTGATTGTGCCTGCGAATTCTATTGTCGGAATTTGGTGTTGGTCAGAGAAAGAAGAAGGTATGAGTGAAGAGCGAGCTTCGGTAAACGTTGACCACCCCAGCAGATCTCGTAAAGGTGTGTTTACCCGGCAACACTAATACAAGAGCTTGCAGTCTCATACGACCGCTAATGCCCTTGCATGGAAGGTGCCTGGCAGATTTATACATCGATGGCAGGTCATAGGTTCACGCCCCGCACCAATTGCTGACATGCGTCGCACAGCGCACAACAAATCGTAAATATGCGCAATCATAGTGAGATGTCTCTGTCTTGAGTTACCGTCCGCAACGCCCAAGGTCACATTTCCAATAAGTGGTGCCGGTCATGGTCGGTCTCGATTGATAAATCAAGTACCATAATCGAGTATCATTTGGCGCCGCGTGAGTAGAGGGCTTGCCGGTGTAAGAGTAGCCCAGTCATGGGCATCGAGGCAAGCTCGGCGAGAAGCCAATACAGCCGGGAGCGTCCTCTTAGCCACCCCCTGTTGATACTCTTGCATGGGAGAGCGAAGGTTCGTAGAGGGAGGACCAAGCCTCGACAGGACCGTGTTCTTCAGCTCAAGCACGTCTACTATAGCATGGTTTGCGCCCTCGCCACGATCTGGAGATGCAGTCAGTATCATGCACAAAGTCGCTCATGATTTGTGGCGACTTACACATCGTCATGGCATGAGATGCATCACCCACGAGTGTATATACACTCGAGGCAATTGTTTCTCTTTGGGGTGCGAAATCGTCAAGATGTAGCTGCTTCACCTCCGTGTCATCGGAGACGAGCAACAAGAATGAGCAGAATGGCTCGGCGAAACTTTGAGCGATACCTCGAATGACCTCGATACGGCTCTTGCTGGTACCCGTATCGTTTCCGGTGGTTGCTCTGCAAAACGGCTCTTTGTCTGTTGACCCTGAGATGCAAACCTGGTAGACGAACGTCTCACCACCGTTCTCAGGGTGTTGGGGGGCTTGCAAAACTGGCAGACAATTTGTAAGTCATTTGCACCATACGTTGAACTCCAGCCTTGGCGAGACTCACGACTGATGTACATGAACGCATCGGTTGCGGAGGCTGTACCCTGTAGAAAGAATGGATCGAGCTGGCGAATGGGTCTGGCTTGCTCAGCAGTCACTTGTATTGTAAAGCCAAACATCAACACCGGTATCGGACAGTTGGAACTCTCCTCAAGGGGTAGAATCTCCCGCCTTACTCGTGAATGACTGCCGTCGCAGCCAAAGAGTACGCGACCCCAGTACTTCGTGCCATCCTCGAAGTGGGCAGTGACAGATGTTTCGTAGTTTGACAGCTCCTTGAACTTCTTTCCCCACTGGACAGGCGTTCGTGAGCTTATCTTTGTTCTGTATGGCGGACGCATACCTGAATATCGATGTTCGTAGCCAATAGCCGTCGCAATCGTTCTCTAGTAACCCTGACCCTCTCATTCTCCCCGGCTCGTGGACTTGCGCCTTTCAGCTCGCCAGTGGTAAGATCGAAGAATGGAAAAGTTGAGGACTCGTCGCGCTCAACAGCGGCACGGTCAACATATGTGTCAGGAAGGCGTGACAGGAGATCTTCCGGAAGTAGCTCGCGAAGAGCGGGTAGAGACCAGTGCAAAGTGAGACCCCAACCCAACCCTCGTGTCGAAAAGTCGTCGTCACGCTCGAAGATTAGGAAGGGCTTTCCTAGTTGACGAAGCTGCTGAGCGAGCAGCAGACCGGAGATGCCAGCTCCGATAATAAGAACGGGCAGGTCCTCGCTGTTTGGTAGTAACTCGTCCATTGCGCCAAGATCGAGTTTCTGAAATCAGATGTTGAGAGTTAAGCGTGTTGATGTGTATGATGAAGCAGGTCAGCAGTCAGCCGCGCTAGGCTGTTGGCTCTTTCCTTTTCAGGTCTCTGCAGATGCGTCAATCGAGGCGTCGAACAGCTTGAACCCGGTTCACTCCAGCATTCGTACTGAGCCAACTTTTGTAGTCGACCGGAGGATATCATGTTGGTCCATCTCATGGTGTTCGTGAAGTAGTTGTCTTGATTTGTATCGTTGCCGCAATTCCATGCCCATGTACAGTGTTATACAGGTATACGTCCCCCTCCTTACATCTACATCTGCACTCGCCCAGAGCCGCCTCGCTCGATCTTATTCAACCTTCTCGCCGTCTCGATCTGCGTTCTTGTCCTCTGTCCGCGCACAGGCAGACCCATAGCGTGCCGTCGTCCCCTGTATGTACCCATATCCTTCAACCTGCGTATGTTGTCTTGCACTTCTCGCCGCGCATCGTTTTCGATCTTCATGGTCGACAGTTCGGCGGTCAGGTCCATGACGGTTGCGTTCTTCAGCGCGCCGACCTTGGCCCAGGGCTGGATGTGAAATTTGGCCATGATTCTCTGCGACACCTTGGGACCGATACCGTAGAAACTCTCGAGCGAGCGCTGCAGGTGCGTTAGATCCGCGATGCGCTCGATGCGGCGGACGGAGGTGGTGGACATACTTTGACGAGCGACGCCTCCGTGAAGCTGAAACCGTTGATAAACACCTAGACACCGTCAGCGCATGCACTTCATCCCCCCGATTGCACGCCTACCATATCGCCGACAGTCCTCAGGCAGCTATGTGCGTGGTGTTGAAGATCTGTAACTGTACCTGCTCGAGGATCGCGAATCTCGAATGTCGCCGGCCGCACGCCGGCTAACGTGCGACCGCCCCGACATGGTTTCACGCTAGACGGCCAAGGACCACGTCTCGGAAACAACGAGGGCTCCTCCATCATTCCAGGGACTTGACACCTACTTAACCCCGCTACCTCCTCTCCCTGCAGACGAGGCACAAACCGGCATCATGATTTCCCTTCAGAAGTTCGCAGTCTCTGTGCTCCTGATCCTCTCGGTCACCTTTGTCTTCTTTGCCCAGTCCGCTGAGGCGAGCAAGGGACCCAAGATCACCCACAAGGTATGTACTGCACTCCTTTTCCTGTTGCGAGAGATGTGATGTCTCTATGGCATTCTCTGCAGGTCAATTGGCAAGACAAAGTTTGTCGTGTTAGCTATTATGCTCCCACCGGCATGCTCGAACATGGTTCCAGGCCGTTTGGCGACTACAAGCTAACATTACTAGGTCTACTTCGACATCACCCACGGCGATGAGGAGCTCGGCCGCATCACCATCGGTCTCTACGGCAAGACCGTTCCCAAGACCGCTGAGAACTTCCGTGCCCTTGCCACCGGCGAGAAGGGCTTCGGCTACGAGGGTTCCACCTTCCACCGCGTCATCAACCAGTTCATGATCCAGGGAGGGTATGTCACACACAGCACACTCGGGAGGCCCAGCTGACACCCTCACAGAGACTTCACTCGCGGTGACGGCACCGGCGGCAAGTCTATCTACGGCGCCAAGTTCCCTGATGAGAACTTCAAGCTCAAGCACACCCGCAAGGGTCTCTTGAGCATGGCCAACAGCGGCAAGGACACCAACGGTAGGTCGCTTCCACATCTCAAGATGTGAAATCGGACGCTGACATGCATCAGGCTCCCAGTTCTTCATCACCACCGTCATTACCAGCTGGCTCGATGGCCGCCACGTCGTCTTCGGCGAGGTCCTCGACGGATACGACGTCGTCGACAAGATCGAGAACGTGCCCAAGGGATCTGGCGATAAGCCCGTCAAGACGGTCAAGATCGCCAAGAGCGGAGAGCTCGAGGTGCCAGCGGAAGGTATTCACGCGGAACTCTAAGCCAGCACTGTAGCTGGCAACATGCAGGAGAGCTGCTGATATTTCCTTGTTCAAGATTTGTACGGCGTCGCAGGCGATGATGGTACCGAACTCGACGTCACCGCCGACCAGACCACCGGCGCTGTTGATGTCGCAACTACCCCTGCCACCAGCCAGGGCAGCAAGATCCCCATCCCGTCCATTCCTGGTTCCGCGCTCATGGAGGAGGGACTTTCCTGGGGCCAGAAGCTTTTCTTCGTTGGCGCGATTGTCGCTGTCTGCGTTCTTTTTTTACGCTCGCGTGGAGGTGCAAGCACCTCCGGTGGGTTTAAGCAGAAGAGCATGGCTTAGATGAGATATGACGAAATGAAAGTGCGTTCGTTACAGTAGACTTGAACAGGCTGTGCTGTGACGTTAAACTCATGCATTGCACAATGAGCTGGTGGCTACACTGTCCACTTGCTTAGCAGTAGCCACTCAAGTACTGCTGGAGGCCTTTAGCATGATTGTGACTAATCTTCAAGCCCTGGGAGAAGTTGCTGGATTCTTATCACATCTTGTGAAATCACCGTTAGGTCTGCGGCGCACGGTAAGTTCTTAGGGCACCAAACTATTTGGTGTGAAGTAAACCCATTTCTAGTTTGTGGAGCACCGAACGTTCAGTGCCATGTACACCAATTTTTGACTAGTTACGCCGAACTTATTCCAGTGCTTTGAAGCTAGACTCTAAATCTATGGCAGATGAGCGTGAGACAAGTGTGGGGTAGGCACGTTGTGGTCATAGATAGGGTACTCCAGCTCTCCCGCTTCTAGCTCTGCTCTCTCTCTCCCTCTCTCTTCTCCACTACGTTGCACCTACCTCTATGCCCAGATATGTTAGAACCATCTAGACGCAGGTAAGCTTTGGCTAAATTGCGTGAATCTGGTGTAGTTAAGGCTGTGGTGCAGGTGGTCAGGGGGTAAGAGAGTACCTGTTAAATGCTAAAAATAAAGAAGTTTCCTCTAGATAGCAAGAATACTAGAGTTACATCTGATAAGCAGATGGAAGCGGAAAAGATTAGCCTTACGTAGCACCAAACACGTTTAGTGCGTAGAGCACTGGAAAATGCTAGTTTGATGTCCTGGAAACCGATCATACTCCTCAGGGGCTAGAGAGTACCTTCGGATGCCTTGTTGTTACAGTATACTTGAACTGGCTGTGCAGTGGCACTAAACTCTCGCGTTGTAGAATAAGCCGGCTGGCTACACTGTCAGCTAGCTTAGCAATAGCCTCTCAAGCAGTACTGCTGGAGGCCTTTGGCGTTACCGTGGCTGATTTCCAAACCTGAGAAAAGTTGCTGGATTCTTATCACATCTTTTCAATTTACAGTTAGGTTGGAGAGTAGCTTCGAATGCTTTCGTTGTTACAGCATACTCGAGCAGGCTATTACTACGAAGTATACTCTTGCTTTGCAGTACGATTTGGCGGCTACACTGTCCACCAGCTTAGCAATAACCTCTTAGGCATTACTGCTGGAGGTCTTTGGCGTGATTGTGGCTGATTTTAAAACTTCGGGGAAGTTGCTGGATTCTTGTTGTATCTTTCCAGTTTGCTGGTGGTTTAGAGAGTAGCTTCGAATGCCTCCGTTGTTACAGCATACTTGAGCAGACTATGCTGTGACACTACGAAGTATACTCTCGCTTTACAGAACAAGCCGGTGGCTACACTGTCCAACAGCTTGGTGGTGATGTCTTAGGCAATCTGCTGGAAGCCCTCAGCGTAATTGTGGCTCATTCCCAAACTTGGGAGAAGTCGCTGGATTCTTATTGTATCTCCTGAGTCTGCTGGTAGGTTGGAGAGTAGCTTCGAATGCCTCCGGTACTGTTGAGAACCTTTGGCTGTAGCCGGCTTTTTGGGTAACGCGATAGACGAAAGTCGTCCTGATGCATTGTTCACATGGCGACAGCAACGACGACTTTCAACGGTGGACCTGACTACAGCGATGATAAGCATGTGCTTGCTGGAAGAAATCTATTAAGATGAAGAAGTATCCACTGGTAGGTTGTGCTGACTTATAGGTTGTGCTATCTTACCTTTCTAGAATTCCTGATACGAACTTTGTAAGAATTGATCATAAGCTATGTGGAGCATACAGAGAGTAATCGAACGTATTGAATTATTTGTAAGTAGAGACCTTAAGGGGTCTCTACTACAAATCGTCATATCCTAAAGTAATAGGCGGGTAACCAAATAGCAAATATCTTCCGAGCCCAAAATGATAGACGTCTTGCTGCTATCCATGGATTGCAGCGCCGAGGCATGTCTAATCCCTCTTTTTAGCGGCAGCCTTAGCAGCAGCCCTACCCTCCGGTCCGAGATGACCATCGCGCTGGGCGTCCACCCAACTGCCTCCAATGTTGTTCAGAAAGCCCCGGTGCTTGCCAGTCACATGGCCGACAGCGTACGCGGCACGCATGTCCTTGGTGAGGAGTGTCTGCGCCCAGCGTTTTCGGCTACGATGGAAGCAGCTTACATGTCAGTCTTTCACCTGTCCATCACGTTTTGGGGAACTTACCGTGGAAGGAGTCGGCGAGCAGATTCTTGTAAGCTGACTGGAGAAGCGCGAAGTGAACTCTGGGTGGGGCTCCTCGAAGACCTCGCGCACAAGGCGCTTAAAGCCTGTGTTGTTGATGATGGTGCTGATGGCGTCCTGGTAGTGGTCGATCTCAGCCTCTACAAACCCTGCATTTTGTTAGTAAGGAGCCTGAGAGATGGTGATAGACGAAGTACCTCCTCAGTCATACGTAGACCTCGTACACCAGGGTTTCCATCCTCTTCAACCTCTCCAACCTTGGACTCGTCGTCATCTTCATCATCGCTCGAGAGGCCATCAGGCTCGATTCGGCGGAATCTATCGAGATGGAGGACGATGGGGGCAAGGTGTGAGGTACCATTGGCATGAAGCTCAGCGGCGCGAAGGTAATCCTCCTCTGCGGCCTCGGCGTTGAAGAGCACTACTTTTGGTAAGCAATTGCCTATGACACGTTTATCACGAAACTTACTGGAGTAGACCTTGTAGCCGAGAGTGTGGCGTCGGAGCACAGGACGGTCGGACATGGTGGGAAAAGGGTGGGTAGGCGGTGGGCGGCGGGTAGTAGGGCAGGTGGGTGTAGGAGTGGTGGTGGAAGTAGAGAAGATGGGGAATAGAGAAGGAAAGATATGGGTGAGGTATGAACAGTGGTACCGAGAAAGATATCAAGGAGATGGTACCGAGAAAGACTGAGGCAGCGGTGCAGGTAAAGGTAGACGCAATAAGCAGATTACAACCAATGAGAGGCCTGGACAGAGCAGGTTGAACGGGTACATAACTGTAGGAATTGTGGAGACGCTGTAGTGATAGAACAACTGCACAGTTGCATCTTACCTCTATGCTCACGCAGCTTCTATGTAGACTCTTTATTACAGATCTCAGCTGTCGTCGTCTCAGAGGCAGCCATCAACTAGGGCAAGGAGGACGGTTCCAAGAGGTATCCTGTTGGGGCCGATGACAACGTAGACGACCATGGTAAGAACTGCACCTGAAAGTTGCCGACGAGCCATTTGGCGTTCACGCTTCTGCGCAAACACTAGCTGCAGCCGACTACATAACCCTAAAGTTTTTTATTGATTCATTTGTATACTTCTTAAATACCTCCTAGCTACTCTAAGGGAGTTTAAAATTCTAGCTCTAGAGTTGTGTACACGGCGTTGATAAAACGAGTTGTATAGTGCAAGGATGTGGTGCAGTGCGTACGATAGAAGGTGATTGACGTATGCTATTGGAATTTAAACCTAGATGCTCCGCACGACTTGGTTTCCGACGA
Source organism: Phoma sp. RAV-16-625 (assembly GCA_004335185.1). NCBI lineage: Eukaryota > Fungi > Ascomycota > Dothideomycetes > Pleosporales > Didymellaceae > Phoma > Phoma sp. RAV-16-625. Next base: position 161,725 of record SAUA01000015.1, read on the forward strand.
TGAGGCGACATTTCAGATCAGCAATGAGATGGGTAAGAACAACTAGCGGACCGCCTAAGTATTTGCAGAAGGCATTTCATACGAACATGAATGCTTGGCTGCAGAGATACAGCAAAAAGAAACACCAGTGCGAGTGTGAGCGCAAGTGATGCCGGCCACGCCAACTCGTCAGCGCTGCGAGAATGAATTTTGCATGCAACCCTCTCTTTCGCCGCAAGCCGGCCGGGCCAACACGTTGGACGGCCAGTGACGCATCGTGTTTGATTGTGACGTTCACCGCCCATTTTCACGGCGTCGCCACTTGTAAGAGGCGAGCGCTCTAGCGGGCTTAGCGCAACCGCCTCTGGTCAGGGCCTTCAAATTTCAGTGCCGCCGTCCCTCCTTCCCCAACCCTCTACAAACTACAACCTTGTGTGTATTGCACGATTTCAACAACACAGTTTCTGTGAAGTCCCTCTTTTGGTCTTCACTCTCCTTTTATTCTCGTTTTTCAGGACAGAGGCGTTACCTCGTTCCTGCTCAGCGAGTTTCAGGCGCGTTTCTGCCTACGAGTCTACACGGTCGTCACCCAGACGCTCATCGCATTTTTTGTCTGTCGCCCCGAGCCAGTCGAAAAGCCACACACCACGACATCGAGTCCAATAAGCGACTACCGCAAATCCACCCATCATGGCTGAACAACTCGACATGGGTCGTCTCAACCTGAACGACTCCCAGCACGCTCCTCAGCAGAACGGCTTCGGCCACCAGGAGCGCTCTGCCTACATCCCCCCTCACCTTCGCGGTCGTCCTGGCGGCGGTCCCCCTCCTATGGACGGCCCTCCTCCCATGAACGGCGGCCCCGGTCCTGTTCCTGGCGGTAACGCCTGGGGTCCTGGCCCTCAGCAGGGCGGGTATGTCAACCCATCCTGCGAGGAAAACTCACTTTGCTAACAAACGCCAGTCGCGGCTACGGCGGCCCTCCACCCCCCATGAACGGCGGCGGCGGCGGTAACTGGGCAAGCGCCCCCAACTTCACTCCCCGACAAGGTAGAGATGCCCCCAATGACGCCGGCTGGGGCGCCAACCAACCCAGCAAGTTCGACCCAAATGCTTACGGCAAACCAGGTGGCGGCGGCGGTGGTGCTCCCCGTGGCTCTGGTGACGGACAGTGGAAGGATGGCAAGCACATTCCTGGTCCCTCCAACCCCCGTGTCGAGCGTGAGCTCTACGGTGTACCCAACGACCCCTCGAAGCAGCAGACCGGTATCAACTTCGAGAAGTACGACGATATCCCCGTCGAGGCCTCTGGCCAGGGTGTCCCCGAGCCCGTTACTCGATTCACGAACCCCCCTCTCGACGAGCACCTGTTGAGCAACATTGAGCTCTCCGGCTACAAGGTCCCCACCCCGGTCCAGAAGTACTCCATTCCCATCGTCATGGGTGGCCGTGACTTGATGGCTTGTGCCCAGACTGGTTCTGGTAAGACTGGTGGTTTCCTGTTCCCCATCCTCGCCCAGGCTTTCAAGACTGGCCCCGTCGCAGCCCCCGCTGCGCAGAACGGTGGTCACGGATACGGCCGCCAGCGCAAGGCTTACCCCACATCCTTGATCCTGGCTCCCACCCGTGAATTGGTGTCCCAGATCTTTGAAGAGGCCCGCAAGTTTGCCTACCGCTCTTGGGTCCGTCCTTGCGTCGTTTACGGTGGTGCCGACATTGGCTCCCAGCTTCGCCAAATCGAGCGTGGTTGCGATCTGCTCGTTGCCACTCCTGGTCGTCTTGTCGATCTGATCGAGCGCGGCCGCATTTCTCTCCAGAACATCAAGTACCTTGTTCTCGACGAGGCTGATCGCATGCTGGACATGGGTTTCGAGCCTCAGATTCGCCGCATTGTCGAGGGCGAGGACATGCCTCCTACAGCTGGCCGCCAGACTCTCATGTTCTCGGCCACCTTCCCCCGCGACATCCAGATGCTTGCCCGCGATTTCCTGAAGGACTACATTTTCCTTTCGGTCGGTCGTGTCGGTTCTACGTCTGAGAACATTACCCAGAAGATCGAGTACGTCGAAGACGGCGACAAGCGCTCCGTCTTACTGGACATCCTCCACACCCACGGTGCTGGTCTGTCCCTGATCTTCGTCGAGACCAAGCGTATGGCCGACTCGCTCTCCGACTTCCTGATCAACCAGGGTTTCCCTGCCACATCCATCCACGGTGACCGCACTCAGCGCGAGCGTGAGAAGGCCCTGGAGATGTTCCGAACCGGACGTTGCCCCATCCTTGTTGCTACTGCTGTAGCCGCTCGGTAAGTCCAATCCTCGAGCAGCATTCAAAGTAGCAGTTTACTAACGTTTCGCAGTGGTCTTGGTTAGTAACCCTCCGTCCCTTGTCCCCCCTTCCTTGGTCTCCTTGTTGAGTACCTTCACGCTCCGTTGTCTATTGCGTTTCTCCTTCACAACATTCATCAGTCCCCTCCATTTTTCACGCGTCTCCGATATTCACTTTCCCTCTATACACTGCTGACTCTATTGATACAGACATTCCGAATGTCACTCACGTCGTCAACTACGATCTTCCCACCGACATTGACGACTACGTCCATCGCATTGGTCGTACCGGTCGTGCCGGAAACACTGGTATTGCTACCGCTTTCTTCAACCGCGGCAACCGTGGTGTTGTCCGTGATCTCCTCGACCTGCTCAAGGAGGCCAACCAGGAGGTCCCCCAGTTCCTCGAGTCCATTGCTCGTGAGGGCTCCGGCTTCGGTGGTGGCGGCGGCCGTGGTGGTCGCGGCGGCGGTCGTGGCCGTGGCAACGCTGCTACCCGTGACGTTCGCCGCATGGGCGGTGGAGCTGGTGGCGGCTTCGGCGGCGGCGCTGGCAACTGGGGAGGTCCTCCTCAGCAGGGTGGCTTCGGTGGCGGCTACGGCGGTGCTCCCAGCTACGGCGGTCCCCCACCTCCTATGGGCGGTAGCGGTGGCTTCGGCGGCGGTGGCTACGGCAACCCCTCGGGCCCTGGCGGCAACTCTTGGTGGTAAATCTGCCACTTCATGCCGCACGATGATGCCTATCTAGGACCGAAGATGATACCCTGGAGCGTCGTGCTGCAACGATAGGCGGCCTGTCTCTTTGATTTCTATTTGTTTCGAGCATCTCCCCGCGAGTCCTTCTTGGTCATTGCGGAACGACACGGATTCCGGAATCTCATACCCCGATCAGCATATAGACAGCGAGTGTTTACTGCGGATCTGCCTATTTTCGAGCTTCGCTGCATTACGATACCCTTCGACGACAGTGCGTCGAGCTCGAGCATAGATGGCAGAGCCATCTGCCTTGCCTATGAAGGCAATGCATTACGAACATTTATGTCTTCGCTCTTCTCGCAAAGCATGCTGCTTGGGGAGTTATAGATCTCGTTTTCCGGATATTCCATGCCGGCGGCTTGTTTTGTCATTTTTTACGGAAAAGCGGTTCCTTTCCCTGGTCATACCCCACGGCGACACTTCTTCGTTGTCTCCCGTCGCACCACCCTCACAATGGAGGGCAAAACGCGACACGCCTTGACGATGAAAAAGTTTTGCTGGTTAGTCTCGCACATAGATGGCGTTCTCGAGGGTCAAGCACTCTTTTTCTAATGAGCCTTTTACAAAAGAAGGCTTGAGTGAAGGAAATACCCCTGGATCTGTGGTGACGGTCATGACTTGGGCGAGGGAATCAAGTAAAAGCAGAGTTTCGAGCAAATGAGTAGCTAGATAGACCACCACGGGCCGAGACTGACTTGGCCCGTGAATGCATGTTTATGTTCAACGTTGTTTGATTCTGCTTTCTTTGTGACCTGACAGCATAAAGCTCGAAGTGTGCAACAGAGTCCAAAAAGACGACTGGAGTAGGTATCACGTGTATAGCTGCTGAGAGCGTCCCAGACCACGTCATAGGTGGATGTGACGCACGTGAGACGTTCGTGATGCTCCCGCAAATGGGTCGGCTTACTCACTCAGGGCATCTGTTAGCTCCTAGCTCCTAGCTCCTAGCTCCTAGCGCAAGAAGCTTTGGCTCGTATCGGCGTTCCAAGGCTCCTCCTCAACGTTTCTGGCCCATGGCCCTGCGATTCGCACTGATCCACTCGGACACGTGTGATTGAGCGCTGGGCAGCTGCAACCTGCGACGCGACTTGTCCTTGCCTCTTTCGAGAGCTTGCACGACCACGACCACGATCATGGAATCGAGCGCGCCCCCGGAGCCCGACTCCAGGAACAGCTTGCGACACATCCTCGCCGCAGACCCCAGCATGGACGACACAGGGCCCTCACCGTCGCTGGCAAACACCCCCGGACCCGATGACAGCGAGACGGCAGCGCACTCGCAGGACGGCTCCAAGACAGCCACGGACCCGGAGGCCCCGCCGCACTACACAGCAACCACGACAACGACGCGCCGCAATGCGAACGGCAGCGTGTCCTCGGTCTACAGCGGAAACAAGATCAAGCATCTGAAGAAGGACGACGGCATCCCCTTGTGGCGCAAGGACATCCAGTACGACTTTCTCAAGCTCGTCTTCGAAGACGACACGCGCGCCTTCACCAAGCAGTCGGACAAGACGGGCGGCCACACGTTCGCCGACATCTACCTCGATGCCATGGCCAAGAGCAGCAAGTGCAGCAAGATCCTCAAGGACAAGCTGCTGACGGAGCGCCCGGCCGCCATCAACATGGCCATGGTGTGCCTGCTGGTCAACGTGGGGCGCATGAACACGACACTCAATTGTAAGATACGAGTGCTTGCCTGTCGCGCATGCGAGCTAACTTGCCCCAGTCTTTCCCGAGATGCGCGCACAGCTGCGAACCTACCACTCGATCCCCTCCCTCCAAGCCCACCAAGACCCAAACGCCTACAAGCAGCTACAGGATGCGCCACGATTGAAGTCTATCCTTAAAGGCGCGACTGAGGACCAGGAGCAGCCCAGTACCATTGACGAGATCATGTCAGCCCCCGTGCCGCGAACAAATCCCGTCAACCTGATCTTCGTGCTTTCCCAATATGCGCCCAAGATCTCAGAACTGCACTTCTTCCCTCCGCGCGATTTCTTCGATCTCGTCATGCGATCAAATCTGAGCAGCCGAAGTAGGGCGACCGCCTTTCTGTGGCTCATGTGGTGGTACCTGGAGAGCGACTTCTCCAAGAAAGCTGCAGAAGAGAATCCCTTTGGGCCTGGACAATACGGTCCAGCCGACGACCCAGCGACGGCCGACTTCCCGATCAAGTGTCCCGCGTTTGACTTCCTGACTCCCGAGCAGGAGACGGCAGAGAACGTTGATACCACAGACGAGAAGAACTTTGGCGAGATAAAGCGCAAGGAGAGGATAGCTATCCTGGCGAGTGATATGGCTCCTGTTGTGACGGGACCAAAGCGCACAAACAAGAAAGGTAAGGTCCGATTCCGCCCATGCTGGGCCGCTTGCAGTCTAGCGATTGAAGAATTCAGTCCAACACGTCCTTTGCTACACTGCCTTGTCAAACACGAAACAAAACTGACAGTCTTTCAGTGTTCAATCAGAACCCCGTGTTCTCCGTAGTTGCGGATGACGGCGCCTCGACACCAGGCAGAGACAGGCAATCCACGCCGAACGGTATGTCATCGCCCAACGACCGTACTCGATGACAACACTAACATCGCAGGATCTGTCAAAGGCCGTGGGAAAGTAGGAAAGGCGGCCATGGAGCGAGACTACCCTTCAGATACCGACAGAACACGCTCCGTATCACCACCTGCAAAAGCTACACCAAACATGCGAATCAACACGCTCCTCAATGACGATGCACCCATGTCCACTCCGGCTCCGAGCAAAGGCACTAGCCGTGGCAACTGGTCCCGTACCAAGACTGGCACTGGAGGGCCACGCAGCTTCCGCTCCAAGCTAGATGCAAACGCTTCCCAGGATGGCCAATCACCTTCTGGCAACGCACCAACCTTTTCTGGGCCTCATGGTTTCTATCTGCCTCTGAATGGCTCAGACCCAGCACACAAGCGCACACGACCCCTCACACAACACCAATTAGCTGTCGAACAGTACCGCCGGCGACGCGTGGATGTAATTCTCGACCGCGGGCTGCGCGTCGAGTACAAGGCCGCTGCGAGACGTCGCCGTAGAGCTAATCCTTTCATGCGCTCCTGGATCCGCTGCAAGGGCATGGCGGACGGCTATGACACGGACGAAGGAAGCCCCACTCCCGGCCCACACCCTCAGGATATGGAAGTCGGCACCAAGACCCCTCCCCCCATGCCTGCAGGCCTCGTACCCCTAGACTTTGGCGGCGAAGTCAACGACCACGGCGAGGAAAGCTACTACCGTGCCAAGATGCTAGGCAGAGCCCTGCGCCGCCTCGACCGCTGGGAGAACGGCAAGAGTGGGAGCAGCTCCCGGACCCGGGGCCAGCGATATGCTGAAGAGATGGAGGACAGAAGCGATGACGACGACGAAGATATGGCTGACGTCGAAGAGATGGAGCGGGAACGCAGGGACGATCTGGACTCGGATGACGAAGACGAGGATATGGAGAGGTACGACACACATCCACTTCCTCCATTGTCGAGAGTCGGTGTTTGAATGCGTATCTTCCGTTTCTGCGCGACATGGCAAAGCACTGGCGTTTAGCGTTTAGGACTCCTAGTTTGGATGTCTGGTTCTACTACACGTACGTGTATGCTTGACATGGTCATGCATCACTTTATTTCCGCGCCACTCTACTCTACTCTAGCATCTGTTAGTAAAGGCGAGCTGGCGTGCTTGGCGTTGAGGGGAATGATACCTGGGGTTTTTTCCTTCAGAATTAGTCGAGTTGTAGACTATACTTGACCTTCAGTTGGGCGAATCTTCTGCCGGTGATTTGTGGTGCTCTTTCTTGTGTGGTCTGCACGGTGGCTTACAGATGGTGATATAGGAGTGCATTCTAGCCGCTGTAGAAAAGTAAGAGGTGGATGTTTCCCTTCACGGTTGCTGGTGTAGACTGTGCTTAACCATAACTCGGTTGAACTTCACACTAATTGTGCTGTCGGTTTTGTTGGGTGGCTTACGGTGCACACTGTACGATGCACATGCAGATCCAGATGCAGATATAGGAGTGCATTCCCCACAGCCTCAAAAACGTGGATGCGGGCGGGGTCAGCCACACACGAGTCCCACTAGGATGAGGTTTCGGACTGAGATAGTTCTCTGGTGTGGGCTTGGTGTTGCGACGCTCTGGGGATCTTCTTGTTGGTGTGGACGGGGAGGTGGGTGGGTGGCTTTGGGGTGGTGGGTCTGGGATTGGAGAGGGCTTGGGTACTAGGCCATGGACAAGGTATGGAAACGACGATGAAGAGGGTGGTGGTATTTTGGAAATGTTCGGTTGATGGGGTTCAATTCCTGACTCTGAACTGAGAGGAGGGAAACACGTCGACACGACTGATATCATCGCACTGCACAATTCATTGTGGTCGTTCGCAGTTTACGTTTGACCCGGCTTCGAGGAGTGAGGTGGTGCTGCGAGTATATCGGTTGTTGTAAATGTTTACCTACCCAGATTTGTACAACTACAATCGAAAATACGTGAAAGACAAGCGATACGTTCTGACCACTCAGCTATAAATGGTTGATAGCACAAGTGACAGGTTGTGACAGAGTGCCGGGCAAAACACTATATCTATAGAAAACCGATCTACCCTCATTCTTGGTCTCTTTACATATACATGTACTTTGTTCCAATTTTGGATGGGTGCGTCTACTTGAGCAGCAGTTGTATACGACAATGTATGTTAACAATGGAATCATGAGAGAAGAGTATTGTACACGCAAATTGTTTGAACAGACATAATATTTGTGACGGCGGACCGCATTAGATAGCTAGCACTACCATCGATGGACTATAGACTACAATGTGTACCTGAACCCCTCAAGACCCTCGATGATCTTGCCACCAGCTTCAGCGCGCTTGTTGGCCCGCCAGAACTTGAGGTCCATAAGCAGGGCAATGACGACGATGAGGCCAGCGGCGATCATGCAGGCAGTGACACCGGGGACGTAGTGAGGCTTGTCCTGAGTGCGGAAGACGGTGCCGCCGATGATTCCACCGATGCCACCGGCGCCGACGAGGGTCGCGGAGCAGAGAGCACGCTTCCACTGGCCGCGGATGTTGTTCGCTTGCCATGTCAGGACGGCGGGGACGTTGGCGTTGGCAGCGGCGGTGGCGAGGAAGACACCGGTGTAGCGGACGCCGACGTTACTGGCGAAGCCGATCATGGGCAGACCGATAAGAGCCATGACGCCGTTGGCGATGACCCAGACGGAACGAACTCTGTATCTAGAAGATAAAGGTCAGTGGCGTTATTTAGAAGGATGCTATCGTAATACGTACTTGTCGCCGACATAAGCATAGCCCATCATGACAAAGCCCGCAAAGACATAGGGGGGCGCAATGAGGCAGTTGGAAGCAGCGGTACTGAAGCCCATGCCGTCCTTGAGAATGATGGGAAGGAAGTAGGCAATGGCATAGGTCATGGTAGTGGTGAGCATGAAGATCGAGGCGAAACCCCAGACCTTGAGGTCGAGAGCGTTCTTGAGGTACTTTCCGATCTTGAACTCTTCAGGGAGGGCATCATGACGATCTTTCTCGATCCGAGCGACGATGAAGTCGACTTCAGCTTTGTTGAGGAACTTCTTGCCCATGCCAGGCTTGTGGGCAAGCTCCGGGAAGTCCACGATGAAGTACCAACCGATAATGCCAATGAGAACAGTGAGTACACCCTGGAGGATGAAGATCCAGCGCCAGCCACTGAGACCAGGGCCAAAAGAGACAGGAGTCTTAGGCTTCGCCTTGGTCGGCCCGTAGTGGACACCGAGCCAGGGGGCAGCCTGGATACCGTGGCCCTGAAGGAGGGAGAACAGATAACCAAGGATTCCAGAGAAGGCAGACGACAGCATGCCGATGAGGTAAAAAACAGTGTTGCGCTTCTGCAATTCGAAGCGCTGATACCAGCAAGAAAGCAAATATGCAGATCCAGGCTGGCGGCGTTAGTCGCGGTGGCTTGGGTGCGCAGAGGCATTGGGGGCAACTCACAAAGAAACCAGCCTCGAAGATACCGAGCAGGAGACGGAGAGGGATGAGGGTGTGCCACTCCTTGACGAAACCGAAGCCAATCATAACTACTCCCCAGATGATGACGATACTTGGGAGGAAGATGCGAGGACCCAGCTTGCGCAGAACGACGGTGGCAGGAGGTTGCAGTGCGACGTATGTGATGAAGAAGAGCAAGACGATGATGCTATAGCGCTCGCCTGTGAGCTTGAGGTCGGTTCCCATACCAGCAACCATGGCAACACCTAGGTTGGTCCTGTCCATCAGAGACACACAGTACATGCAGCCAAGAACAGGGATCAAGCGCATGTCGACCTTGCGAATGATCTTCTTCTGCTCTTCAGGAGTGAATGTGTTGATGAGGTCATTGTTGCGCTTCGACTCCGCCGAGTCAACGCGCTCAATTTCGGTGACGCCACCCTTCTCTTCAGTGAGAGACATTTTGATGGAAAGGTTTGAAGTAGAAATATGGGATCAAGTCGGTGGATGAGAGTGATAAAGATGTTTGAGAGAGAAAGATGAGATGAGGTGGGGTGGTTGAGAGTGATTGAGGTCGACTGTTCCTAGCGAAGGAGGACAGAAGAGATGTCGACCACAAGCAAGGACGAGCAAGACAAGCTTCATATACCCAGACCCATCACTCTACCCCAACTTTCATTACCCCAGACCCGTTCCGACGCCCACATAGTCTACCCCAGACTTCGCCCCTCCCCGGCGTTCAGCGACAAGCATAAAGTGACTAACTCTATGCGAGATGTGCGTCCGGTTCTATGGCATCGGATTGTCCGGTTTTGGTAATGTACGATAGAATTCGATGGGTCTGGGTTGACGTTCCAAGACTTCCCAAGTATGATAGCAAGAGGATCTGGACCCAGCAACCTGGCGGCTGAGTCTCCGATCGTCGTGATAGCCCGGGTATGCACGTGCTTGGCGCGGATCCGGGGCGGGCTAAGCAATGTGGGCGTTGGAGTCTGGGGTGTGCTAAGATGAATGAAGAAATGCTAGGAGAGTTTGGTGCTTGTTTATTGGTGTAGTGGAGATGGATTGTGGTTGAGCTGAAGTGCACTAGTGCGGTCTGGACCCCTTGAGACCACAATGACAGAAGTGGTGCAGTCGCCAAGGTACCAGCATCATCTCTAGCGACCACGAGGGGTGCCGTGATCGAATGCCGTTCGATGTTTGTGGATGTTGATATAGGCGTATTATGCGGACTATGTAGCCGTAACAGTCGATTGCGGAGATCTCAAATCGAAAGACCACGACAGAATGGAGAACGTGAGCACTAATGAGTACACCTGCAGTGCTGAGAATGCAATCAGTGGTTTGTATGATTGTTAGAGAAGACACACTGGGGGTGTTGCAGACTGCCATGAACCAAGTACAAGATGATACTAGGGACAAGATGCATTAAGAAGTCACCGGTGCGTTCAAGCCTTCGCAAGCACCTCCGCAAATCTCGTTCATCCCAAAGACCTCTACTGGAACAACGACCTTCGTGATTGCTCACCATGGGGTAGCAGCCCCTCCCTCAACCCATCCTGAACACAGGATATTTAAAACACGTACAAGGCACACGTGATCCAGTCTTTACACGGCCCCAAATGAAGACCTCGCGACGAGGCAACCTCGATCGATCTCAAATATCAGCTCGCCGAAAAGTGCCGTTATACAAAGCATGCGACTTGGCTGGTGCCGTACGCATGCCCTCCACCAGTGGCAGTCATCGAAAACAAAGTTCCCAAGCCTCTCCCATAGCCTGCATAATTAGCCTTCACGCCTCCGACTGCATGACCTTGGGAGGCGCTAAGCCCACTATTGAAATACCTGCACGTGGGCGTGGGATCGAGACTACAATCTTACAGATCGTTGTGGTCCAGAGTGCGTTGTACTGACGATCGTCGGACTTCTGGAGCAAGGCGCAGCGTTCAGTGACGGTATTGTCTCGACCTGATCGACAAGACGATCTGCTAAACGCAAGTGGTCGAGAGCAGCTTCCGTCTCAAGATATTATCTCAGTAAAATATATCCTCTTGTTGTCCCCTAATGGCTGCACTTGGTCACCGTGCGTCTCAGAACGCCTCACCCGCAAAGCCATCCAAGTACCAGGAGTTCTGTGCACTTGCATGACCAGTCTGCCTCGGGAGGCGTAGAGATATGGGATTCTAAACAGTCACATGTGCCTCCATCTGGCGGTAGCGTTCCGCAATGTTGTGTTTGTTCCGCAGTGAATGTCTTACGCCGCCACTTTATGAAACGTTGCCTGAGTGTGTGAGCCTGAGAACACTTCGCGAGAGCATCATTGAATGAGCGTTGCTTGTTTGGCTTATTAAGTGAATTACTTAGATTAGATACAATGTTTCCAAACCCTCGACTCCTGTTCGAAAGGAACGTGTAGAAACCCCATGTCGTGCTAACATCCATCAAAAGAAAACACCAACGCTATGCCTTGTTAAAACGAAATGAGTGAAAAGCCATCGTCATCATCGTCATACCGAAGTATACCTATCTCGTTCGTGTCGTAACCATAGAGCTCCTATTCGATAGCCACCTTCCTTGACTGAGGAGCGGTAGCCTTCGGGACTACGATGCTCAGGATACCGTTCTTAAGGCTAGCCTTGACAGCATCCTGATCCACACGCGCAGGGAAGGCGAAGCTGCGGTGGAAGGATCCAACCGAGCGCTCGCTGACCCAGTACTTGTGCTTGGGCGCGACTTCCTGCTGCTCAGACTGCTTGGCGACCTGCGTGTCTTGGTTTGCAGACTCATCCTCAACGCGGGGTTGGTGAGCCTTGTCGTCCTTTGGGCTGGAGGATTCGATCTTCTTCTGCTCCTCGCCGCCTTCGATGACTGCAGTCGGACGCTGACCCTCTTCACGGACGTGTTCGTGCTTGCCGGAGATGGTCAGGGTATTGTTGTCTGTCCACTCGATGTTGACGTTCTTCTGTTCGACACCAGGCAGTTCTCCGTGGAGCTCGTAGGCATCTTTCGTCTCCCTGACATCGAACTTCGGAGTGAAGGAGCGGATGCTGTTGCTGAATTGACGATCGATGTCGCGGAAGGCCTGGCGATCGTACTCGTCGAACAGGCGGAAGATGGGAGCGAATTCCTGAGTGAAGCGTGGGAAGAGAGACATTGTTGCTGGTGTGTGTGCGAAGGTGCGTGTGGTTGTAGGCTTGCTAATGCGATTGAGTTGTTGCGGGACTCGGCGGATTGTTGTGCGTATTGCTTGCATAGACGAGCTGATGATTGTTGTTCTGATGATGGACAGGAGAGGGGTGATTGAGCTGTATATATACTCAAGAACTGAGTTTCGAGAAGGATCGTGATGTTGCTGGACAGGATTCGATGTTGCCGTCAAGTTGGTGTAAGGGAAACATGAGGATACTCGGAGACGACTCGGGTATATTCTAGAGTTTTCGATACAGCGACATTCGACGATGCCAGCAACCACGTCTCATGATCGCGATATCAGGTCATCCCAGGACTCGCCGTGGTCTTCGGACGCATCCAATCACGTCTGATTTTCGGATCGTGATCGAGGACCTCATCCAAAGGGAACCCTCTCGAAGTTTCGCCAAGGCTCACGTGACACCAGTGGGAAGTCGGAAAATGCCTCCGGACGCGTCTGGTCGAACATGCGCTGATGGAAATGCATCAAGGCGTTGAATGAGTACAACTCAGTGCAGATCACGAATGCCAGAGTCCTGGTACGTTTCGAGCTGTCTGCGGCCCCGTCTCAAAAGATACTCAATAGTACCAAAGTCTTTCTTCCCAACACCCTGATTCTTGTGGAACTCAGCTCTACAATCCATTAGCAGTGGTCGCACTCAATGCCGTAAGATGCGTGCAGTACCTTGCGAACTCTCGAAAGTGTGGTCGCGTATCCTGTGAGCGTTAGTCACGCGCGTGCGTCGAAAGCGCAAGGCTGAGAATATCATACCGAAGGCTTCTCCCTCACCGCCCGTAGACATTGACGATAGAGAGACAACACGTCTCTTTGCAGCCCTGATAGTCGCGTCATGTTTGATCAATTGATGTTGGTTGAAATGTGATGGCGATGAATGATGTCAACATTCGAGATCGAGAAGCGTCGGACCGAAGCTTGGACCAGACTTCTGGGAGAACGTCGACCCACCACAAAGGAACACATTCACATTTATCTGCTGTAGCGGCATTTCCGCTGTCAACCAATTGAGCAGCCGTTGCTTGTGCTTGCAAGCTCGCTTTGGCGTAACAGCCTCCTTGGGCTGCGTGGTTGCGGCCACATATGCAGACCCCACCTTGCCAACACCTTCATGCAGCTGCAATTTGTGGTCGACGTAGGCTGTCTTGTTACCCTCTGTACCCCGTATTCCTCAGTGAATCTCACTCCATATATCGTGACTCTCCCAGCTTGTTGTGAAAAGCTGCCTAGTACTCCAATTATTGAGTCAAAGCTTGTGTACTTCACAACCATCATCAAGGGCTTCTTACGATTCGGAAAGATCACATCGTTGTGAGATACAGGTTATGTACACAAACACTAATACTGGAGATGAAAAACTGGAAGAAGATAAATTGACATACAAGATTGTATAGCTCGATCAACGAGCAATTCGAATGCCAATTTCGAAGGCAGTCCAGAAAACCGACCCGCGTGAACGTAACTAGAAAGAGAGGTGTGAGAGATAAGACACAATTCAATAAACAAGGGACCCTCAGCAACGACAGCTGCAAATGAGCCCCTAGGAGCCATTCCTGGTCGCAGCAATGTTCCTCATGTGCCTCGGTTCAGACATCGACCGTGTCGTCTCTACCGGAGCATTGACATCGTTGTTGTATACGTCCTCTGGAAGGTAGCCGTAATCGAAAGAGTAGACGGGCTGTCTGATCGAGCTGTTCTGATCGCTCATCTCGCTGTCGTCGTCGTCGCTGTCGAAGGTTCGACGCGACAGTGTATGCCCAGCTGAGGAGACGTCTTGTATGTGATCATGACTGTGATATGCAGAGCCCCTATCATCATCGTCGTCGCTTCCAGGCTCTATAGACGTACAACTGGTGTCAATGGGCGATCCCATGGGAGTATCCTCGAGTGCTGGTCGATAAGGACCTAGTTCTGAAGTCAGCCTGAGTGCTAATGCTCGGTAGATATGCAGAAAGAGAAAAGCAAACGTAGAAGAACAACTGTGGCAGCACTGCAGCTAGAGAGAAGACCCGACCTGCAATAGGCCGACAATCTGTGCATGTTCTACCATAGCACATAGTGCAAGGCGGCGCTTGCGTAGAGGCACCATCCTGATGAAAAGAGCGCGTCTTGAAGAGATGGACCACTTACTGAAAACTTTGTAACGGCTCCTCACTGCCTCGCGCTGGCGTTGAAACTCGGGATACTCGGAAGGTGGAAGCCATGGGAGCTTCTGAATCGGAGTGAGTCTAGGTGTCGGTGGAGAGTTATGCGGTCGGTATCCATCACGTATCCAGGGAGGATGGGAAGAACGAGGAGTGTTTACGTCCGTGTCATCCCGTGACGCAAAAGCTTCGTCCTCGCTGATGTCCATACTGGTATCATAGGAACCTTTCCTTGAAGTCGAGTCGAAGAGCGTACCGACACCATCGAGACAGTGTGAGTGTAAGGAACATTGTCGCAGAGGTGGAGCTGTGTGGCTATGCCGGTCTGCGAGCGCCTCACCGGTGAAGTAACACTGCCACTCAGCCTGATCGGGAAGACAAGCCATGATGCCTTATGTAAGAGCTGAGGCGGCGGGTGCCTGTCAGGAGGCGTCAGACGGGAGGCAGAAGAGATCTGACCAACGGCAGAGGATGTTGAAGGGCACCGTGGTCAAAGCTGATTCTGTGCAAGTAACCTGGCCCACAAGAAATCACCGCGTCACTAGACAAAGGTCGATGGAGTAGTAAAGAGCTCACGATGAGGATAATAAGGACAGCAAAGAACTCCATGACGGTTTTATACCGTTTACACAGAGCCGCAGCTCTCTGATCGGCCCTATCGGAGGAGCGTCGACCTGGGAACCACTCCTGTGAAAGTTGGAACATGTGCACCGAGCTTGTGTTTCAACATTCGTCCCCTTCCGTTGCGCCGCTCGTCAGCGAAGGCAGCCGCAGGGCGAGATTATTGGCCAGAGGTCAGATTGCTTCGGATAACAATTTGGACTCCAGCACGGCGGTACCGACACGAGTGGGTAAGGCTGGGGAGGGCAAGGGCGAAGCGGGTCGTCCGCCCGCACTTGACGCCAGATTAGAGCAATGGTAGACGGACCAGTTCTAGTACGGATCATCTTTCCGTGAACACTGCATCGGTGCTCGGACGTACGCACAAAACGTGTGCAGGTGAAGGCTCCAGATCAGACGTCAGGTTCACGGCTTGCGTGCATGCATCCTGCAACACGTGCTTTGCACCTGCAGGAGAGCTTGTTTGCGAGGCTTGTCAATTGTAGTGTACCACCTGCCTCGAAGGGAGGCGGATCTCGAGCACTTGGTACTGCGGCGACCAGGCACATCCGCCACAGAAAAAAGTCCAGTCAACTTTTGACGCTGAACTTCTCAAGGCGTACGGGTCATCGCTAGGAGTAAAAATGGCCTTGCCTACGTTTTAGAAGCGCCGTCAACTTCTGCTGCAAAGGCAAGGGCTCTACGCATTCGCATGCAGCTATGTCTGCTTTGGTGATGGACTACGTAAAGCCCCTCGTGGTGAAAAGCCAGTTGTCGGTGGCGCGCTGTTTTGTGGTGGGGTTCACGCTTAATTCGCAAAAGAATCCCAAGCGGCAGCTCCGTTTGTCTGGTATCTTGAAGTGCATGTCAAGAGGACGAGCTTGATGCAGGGTCATTCACCGGTAGTGGAGGTGTAAGCGAGCTCGTGACTTCTGCGCCTCCGAGAGTCACTCGTTCCAACAAAATTGCAATTGCGAACATGCAACGACGTTGGACTCGCATAGCTGCTTATTCGTTTCCAGCAACTTTTAATGTCTGTTTTCAGATTTGAATGGAGTAAAGAGGCGCTGTTCCCACGTGAGCTCGCGCATATTTACCTACCACATACTATCAATAAGACGATCACTCTGCAAGCGTGCATTAGCATTGTCCAAATATGGACGACCCAGTGCATTCGAGGCGGAGTCCGCGAAAGCAACGCCTACTTGACGTCAATAGGCATTGTTTCATGTGTCGCACGCGCGTGGGGAGGTTCATGGTGGAGAAGGCTGTCTGGCGAGCGGTAAGGGCTGCATAAACAAGGCTCGGTGAGGCCGAACCATAACCGCTTCGACCGCCTTGTGGATAACGGCATATGCAGTGCGGATGATTTCCAGTCGATTGGATCTGCAAGGTTCACTGCTGCTATGGGTCAGGAAATGTTAGCTGATAGTCGAGCTTACCGCGCGCCGATCATTTCGGTACGCATGGCGAGCAGCAATGCGAAACGGGAAACGATTGCGCTTGTGGTAGTGTCGAGCCCTTACCTGCTTCGTACTTCCAACCTGGGGTATGCGTCATGACGACGAGGCTGACGTCGGGATTTGGCTGACTAACGGCGTCCAGACAAGCACTGCGTTCTCAGACCTGAGCTGGAAAAGTGCGGTGACTGAGGTCTTGTCACGTGTGACTGTACACATGGAGCCTGTATTTGCGAGGGAAACTTTTAAAATTGTGCACGATCGCACATATGGTATCTGATCATCAATGGGTACTCAAGCACGGGTAACGCCGGCCCGCCAAATGCTGTACTTCGAGCGTGGATAGTCATGAAAAGTGAAGAAAGCTTTTACTGGCCATTGGCGTCATTGCGAAGCGATCTCCTCTTTGCGACGGCAGTAGCCAACTCTTCGAGCACCTTCTCGGTGTCTTCCCAGTTGATACAGGCGTCTGTGATAGACACACCGTACTGCAGACCTTCTTTGCCTTCCTTGGGTACCTTCTGGTTGCCTACAGATCGCGTTAGCATGTGGCACAGTTGCGATTATGGGGGCAACCTCACCCTCATGGATGTTGCTCTCGATCATTACGCCCATGATGCCAGTCTCACCAGCAGCAATCTGCTCGGCTAGAACATGTGCGACCTTGGGCTGATTCTTGTGGTTCTTCTCAGAATTGCCGTGGCTGCAGTCGATCATCAACCTGGCATTGAGGCCCTTCTTCTCCAGAGCCTCACGCGACTCCTTGATGCTCTTCTCGTCGTAGTTTGTGCCCTTCTTTCCACCGCGCAGAATAACGAAGCAGTCCTCGTTGCCAACGGTACCGACAATGGCGACGACACCAGGCTTGGTGACGGAGAGGAAGTGGTGAGGGTGCTTGACGGAGCCAATGGCGTCGACTGCGACATCGAGAGTACCGTCGGTTCCGTTCTTGAAGCCGACAGGGAAGGACAGACCAGAGGCAAGCTCACGGTGTAGCTGGGACTCAGTTGTCCTGGCGCCAATGGCACCAACGCTGAGCAGATCGGCCAAGAACTGAGGGGAGATGGTATCCAGCATCTCGCTGGCGAGAGGCATGCCTTTCTCAGTCAAGTCAACAAAAAGCTGTCTCGAAACACGCAGACCCTTGTTGATCTTGAAGGTGTTGTCAATGTCCGGGTCATTGATCAGACCCTTCCACCCAACGGTTGTGCGGGGCTTCTCCAGGTAGGAGC
The DNA here is from genome assembly GCA_004335185.1 of Phoma sp. RAV-16-625. Classification (NCBI taxonomy): domain Eukaryota; kingdom Fungi; phylum Ascomycota; class Dothideomycetes; order Pleosporales; family Didymellaceae; genus Phoma; species Phoma sp. RAV-16-625. Next base: position 179,434 of record SAUA01000015.1, read on the forward strand.
GCATGACAATGAGGAGGTCATCCTGGTACCTCTCCTTCAGCGTGACGAGACGGTCGCAGTAATCGAGGGCGGCTTTTGGGTCGTGGATGGAGCATGGGCCAATGACTACGAGAAGTCTGCCGTTCTTGTCTCTGCCCTGGACGACCTCGACGGTCTCGTTGCGGCCCTTGAGAACGGTCTCTCTTGACTTCTGCGATTGGGGAATCTCGCTCTGGAGAAGGTCGGGGGGTGTGAGGGGGTTGTAGCCGCGAATGCGCCAGTCTTCCGAGTTGGCAGCATCGCCAACTGACTTGTTCTCGATGTAGAACTGCGTGGAGCTGTTAGAAGATCCAATTCGTGGGGTAGTGGCGGGGTAATGTGAATACTCACAGACATGACTGCTCTAACCTGTGTCTCGGAAAAAGTCTCGAGTGTGTGGTGGGGAGCAACGGCTAGAGGATAAACTTTCAACTGCTGCGATCAGCCTCCCTTTACGTCGTCTGTGGGGCATCGAGGAGTCAAGCATGTGTGAATGACTTTCCGGAGTCGGCCCTCCTCTGATTGGCTCTTGCTGAGAAATTTTGGGAAGAGGCGCAGTGCGTGGCGCGATGCATCTACTACTTCTGGTATCCAGTAAAAGTAGCGCGTGGTAGCTCCGCCGCAAGGGCAGTTTAATTACAAGCTTGTGAGAGAACAAGCCGAATTCGTATTGTATCACCTTATGTTAGAAGTTGATAGGCAGTTCATTGGAGCCACGCGCTTACTAATGTTAATTACCCGCTCATATCTGCACGGACTTGGACACTGCTTCCGCAGGACACCACGGGAGAAGCTCGAATCGACAAGCCTAGGAACACATCTGGGCATCCCTTACGAAGCAGCATCCTGGCAACTTCTCACGTTCTTACAGATGATCCGATCTCCCACCTCAATGGGTGCTGCGACTCCTTACAACATTTCAATGGGCAAATATGTCTGTGCTACGTCATTGCCTTGTACCAGGTACCGCACGACGCCAGCACCCTCTCGCAACAATACCTCTTGGTGTGGCTTCAGAGACTGACATTGAGCTGAAGCTATGTTTAAATGCAAATTACTGACAATTAGGCTGTAGTTCCGTGGGCATGCAGATATATGCGGTCATAGGAGCTACTCCACCATCGACGTCATGGGTATGGCATAGCAAAAGCTCCATCAGCATCAACAATTGTGATTTCACTTGCACGCTTTGCTGGATAATCCTTCCCATTCTATCTTGTATAAGCTTTCCACTTCGCTATTTTCACACACTCTCAATCACCTAGAACCACACAATCACCAAGATGGGAGGACTCGATCTATCGTCCTTGGCCACCATCCCAATCAGCTACGCAACCTGCTCCCTCGGCAGCCCAAACGATCCCCCGCCGCTGCTCGACCGTCTCGACGCTATCTCCAAGGCCGGCTTCGCCGCAGTCGAGCTCTCCTTCCCCGACATCCTGTCATACGGCCAGACACTTCTTGGCCATGAAGTCGAATCCAAGAACTACGACGAGCTCGTCAAAGTCGCAGAGGCAATCAAGAAGGAATGCGACAAGCGCAGCCTAGGCATCATGATGCTGCAGCCATTTGCTAACTTCGAAGGCTGGCCGCAAGGCTCGGACGAGCGCAAGGACGCATTCGAGCGCCTCGACGGTTGGATCCGAATTATGAAGGCTGCAGGCACAGACATGCTGCAGGTGGGCTCTACAGACTCGAAGCTCTCGAAGCTAGACCAGAGCCGCATTGTTCCTGATCTGCAGGAGCTGGCGGACAAGTTGAAGCAACACGGCTTCCGCGTTGCATACGAGAACTGGTGCTGGTCGACGCACGCACCAGACTGGAAAGACGTCTGGAAGATCGTGCAGCAGGTCGATCGGCCGAACATTGGCTTGTGCCTCGATACCTTCCAGACCGCTGGTGGAGAGTGGGCAGACCCCAGGACCGAGTCCGGGCTGTTAGAAGACGTGTCCAAGGAAGAGCTTGAGAAGCGATTCAAGAAGAGCCTTGAGGACCTCGGTAGCACAATTCCAAAAGACAAGATCTACCTACTTCAAATCAGCGACGGCTACAAGGTACCCCAAGCGTTCAAGGACGAGAGAGACGACGACGGTCTACTGCCGCGCGGTCGATGGAGCCACGACTTCAGACCGCTGCCGTACAACGGCGGTTATCTTCCTGTTGTCGACGTCGCACGAGCTGTGCTCAACACCGGCTTCCGGGGGTGGTTCAGCTACGAAGTCTTCGACGGCGGTAAGGACGGCAAGGCAGGAAACCCGGATATTGTTGCTTACGCACGCGCTGCGAAGAACGTGCAGAATAGGCTGCTTGCTGAGTGCGCTGGAGAGAAAATCCCGGAAGAGATTGCGACACGGTAGAATAAACTTTGGTGTGATCCTTGTACGCCATTCAGTTCCTTGTACAGGTAGACATTGAGAGCTTTGTGCAATGGCATTGTACACATAAAGAAAGCAATAATAATATTCGAACTATGCACAAAGAAGGCAACGCTGAGCAATAACACACAAGGTCTCCACAGATCCCCGCTACCCACCCACCACAGTAGCAACAACATCCGCCACAAGCACCAAGACCAGCGTCCTCGTCGCCATCAATCTCATCCCCGTCAGACTACATTCACATTAGCAAACATATCAACAAGCTTGCCCAGGATAAGGACACCACGCAGACTCTTTTGGCCCCTCATTCCCACCCATAGAAGACGTTGCATGGGTCGTGGACACCTTCTCACTCCTGGTCTTGGTGACCAGCGTCGTCGCGAGCTTACCGCAGTATACGCCTGGAAACGGATATGGACAGCGTGGATCTGCGGATAGTGTTGTGGTGTGCACGGCTGGCTTGCTCGACTCTAGTGCGCTCGCGGATTGCGAGGGCTCTGGAGTTTGAATCGATTGCATTGTGGATGAAGGCAGTATGACGGTCTTGATTAATGTCGAAGTGATTGTCAATTCCTCTAGTGATGATGTGATAGGTCTCGGTGTGGGCATACTGGTTGTAATCGTAATATGTATCGTAGACGTCCGTGTATTCGTTGGACCGATGTATACCGAGTCAAGTATACCAGCACTCGTACTGCTGAAGCCCAGACCCCCACTTACTCCATGACTGCTTTGTACCGGCGCCACAGCACCTTGCGAGGGTATCGATACCGCTATGGTGGTGCTAGACATGGCTTGAAAGGCCGTAGAAGAGTGCTCTGCCGACTGGTCAGGACGAGGTACCGCAGGCGCTGCATATGTAGATGACAAAGTGACGTGCGAGTTGTTTGCAGTCTTTGGCGTGGGCGTCACAGCGCTGCTGTTGGAAAGGCGTGACTCGGGCCAGTGAATTGGCCACAGGTCATCCCATGGATCTGTCGTTGGAGGTCGAGGTGTCGGCGCAGGACAGGGGTGGTCTGTTAAGGAAATCGAAGGGTTGCGTGTGCCGGTCCCGTGTGTAATGCATTTTGTTGTGGAGGTTGCGTTCGGGAAGTTGTAAGGAGCGTTGAATTTGATTCTACTGAACGGAGGAGCGACTAAGATAGTCTCTGTACTATGCACGGTCTTTGTTGTGTTACATGAAGCTAGATCTTGAGAGGTGAGAACGCGACTGTCAGAAGTGGGGTGTCCGGATACAGTCGTGTTCTTCGTGTAAAAAACAGTAGTCGACATCTCCGTATGACCTTCATGACGAGGAATTCCAGCTGTGAAAGCTGGCAGCGCTGAGAAAAATGCAACCAACAGCAGGACGATCATCTGGATTATTTTTCGTTTCGATTGTATCAGTTTATACAGAAGTATAGAAGAAGTGATTGATTATGTGAGGGGTTTGGGAGAATAAGGCATCTACTCTTGTTGTGTAGTTGACTCTGTTCCAAGTCTCACGATGTCCGTTGATGAGATAATGTAGTAATATTTTCTTTCAGCAGTTTCTGCGCTGTGGAGGGTAGCCACAGGTGTCGTGCACGTTAACAGTTCACAACGTACTCAACTAAGCGGTAGAGGAACGCTGTCTCAGTTTAAGCTCTCAACGACAAACGGAAGGCCATTGTATGATGATGCAGCAAGCAAACCAAATTCTCATCGCCGACTACGGGATGCAAATCGGCGACTTGCGTTTACGGTCAACGTGAAATAGACATTGTTGCGTGTGTAGGTGGGTACGTAAGCACATATCGTACACGAATTATCATTTACAACGCCGAAACGCTCACGCTACCATGCTATTCCACAAAACTGATTTTACGCCTCTGTCTCTATTCCACCACCACCGCCCCGCTCTTTGTGATGTACAAGCTCCTTCACCTTGTTCTTCCCGCGGTCCGCCGTATGCTTCATCCACGCAACGGTCCTGGGTCCTTTCCACTGCATCATACCCCTGTGTTTCCTATGCAACTCTTTGTGCTGCTGTTTGTAGTCCTTGATCTGACTCACGGTGTTCCTCTTACCGTCATCACTGAGCTTGCTATCCGTCTTTTTGTGCCTTTGTAAGAAGTTTGGTGTAATCTTCTCAATAGTCGATTGGGCTTCTCCATCAGAATCAGAGTCTGACGAGGTGGATGAGGCGGACGAGTCATCGGAACTAGTACTCTGGATGTTGGGTGCCCCTGAATCGTTCGTCTCATCCCAGTCTGAATACTCCTGATCGTTGCACACGTCGAGGACTTCAAGGACGTTCAGAAGATCTTTGTCGCCCTTAGCGTAATCGTCATGGTAGCCCGAGAGTCCGGACCAGAAGGTCAACGTCATCTCGATTTGACCCACTTTCTCGCCGTATGAGTCGAGTACGTTGTTTTTGGCACGCTTGAGGTCACCCTTCCAGACGTCAAGGCGAATTGTTTGTTCTTGGTTGTCGCTGATATCCTTCAACCACAAGACGCAGAAGGCCGGGCTATGGTCTCGTAGAGTAGCGTCTTGTCGAAACTCAACGATGAGCGGTGATGCGTAACGCTGTTTGACCGGCAGGCGGATACGACGATCTCCTCGTGATCTCCATATGGTACTGCCTTCCTCGTTCTGCCTGACCTTACCGTCTCTTCCCCTCGAGTGAAGCTTGCCACGACTGAGGTTGGTACTGACTTTCATCCTCAGCGATTGTAGGTCTTGAGGCATGTCAATAGCCTTGACCATAGATCCGATATCTAACGTGCCGTACTCCCAGCCCAGAAGCTCTCTTGGCAGTTGGACCTGCAAGCTGCGGAAGACCATAGAAATGCGAGCGCGCCCGTATCCGACACCACCAGCCAATGGGTAGATGGAGTTGACTTGACTTCGCTCATTGAACACCTTCTCTAAAGGAAGGTAGATGATGCCAAGCAAAGCATCGTCTTCATGTACGCGGGCATCGCGGACTGAGATGTGAACCTCTGTGTTGCGTACGTCTCGGATGAAGCGCTCACAACCAGCATTAAAGAATGGCTTAGAGTTCTTTGGTTTGGTACGAGTCTTGAACACCTTCTTGTGGTTGATAATGATGTTGCAGTATGCCGATGGCAGCTCGTCGCCTTCCTCTTCTTCCTCGCTGGCTTCCGCATTCTTGTCGGATTTCTTCTTGTTCAGTGTCTCCAGCTCGAGACCTGTAATTTGGTGGATCTGAACGCTGAGAATGCCAGATGGGTAGTCTTGTGCGGGTGGAGACGCAATAATGAGTTGGTCCTGACGTGCCTGAAAGTCCTGCCTCTTCTGTTGCTCTACCTCATGTGCGTGATCTGCGCTCGCCTCGCGCAGTTTATCTTCTGCCATCGCATACGACCGCTTCTTGAGCTGATCGATAGTGTTGATCTCTGGATCCTCGTCCTGTTCCTCGAGCTGGGTATCTGTGATCCTGGTCTTTGAATAGTATCCTAGGCTCCAGGAAAGCTTTCCAGGCATACCCTCGCCAGCCTTGAGAGCCTTAAAACCATCTTCGCGGTCTTGCATCTTGCCGTTGGTTTCTTGGCCTCTCATGATGTCCTTCAGAGCCAGCTCGATGCGGCCAAGGTCGTCGTCAGCACTTGTTCTATCCGAGTCCCATAACTGTAACCTCAAGCGCTCATCCACATTGAGCTCGTCAGGTGTGACCAGAATGTAGCACTCCTCTCCCCAGTATGGCTCCATATTCTTCTGCAGCACACGAGTAGACCACATGGGCTTGCCGAATTTGGCCCATCCTACGGTCACGTATGGGTCTGCAGAACCCTTCTTGAGGGGTCCTAGCCCTGCATCGCCTTCTTTGAAATCAAATGCGTGATGAATTCTGACGACCAGTATTCCCTGGGCAACTGTGTCTTTCTTGAAGTCGTCGCCCATCATCATGTCTTTGAGATTGAGGGTCAGCGACTTGGGCGCCACGTACTCAGCAAGCGCAGCATCCATGGAAGATTGAACGAAGCTTGAGATAAGCGGTACGTCCATGAGGTTAGGGCCCTTCTTGATGAGTGGTACACAAGAGAGGTTTACCTTTGGTTGGCCCAAGAAAGACATGGTACATATTGAGAAGAATGGAGGATCAGGGCAAAGCTGCAGCCGTAAACGAACAACGCCTACAACACCTGAGAGCTCTACCCAGACAGCTGCAATATGTCAGCAGATGGCCTCGATACATCATAAACCGTTGACTTACGTAGCAAGATCTTGCCAGGAAGGTAGAAAGCAAGGTAAAGATGGGCGTGGTTCGCGCGCGACTTGATGCCGCGCCCGGTTGCGGGACGGTATGCGAATGCAATTTCCATGTTGACGAAGTCGCCTTCCTCAGCCTCCATAGTATCGTGAGGCTCATCTTTTTCGCTCTCGCCGTTGTCGGCGACAGTTCTGTCTCCTTTCTCCTCAGCCGCAGTCTTCAACTTTCCTTCGGCGTTTACAGATCTTGCAGCGGCGCCTGTTGGTAGCCATCTTATGCCCAGAATGCGGATTGCTTCACTTCCCTGTCCTAAATCCTTGACTGCAACCATGCGTACCATACTTGGCAAAGAGGCTTGCATGACATCCTCGAGCGTGTCTGAGATGCTGGTGAACAGTTCAGGGTTGATCAAGGGCCAAAACGATGCGACCAGCGAGTTGAGCCACTGCGTGCTCTCTGCGGTCTCGCTCTTTGCCAACTTTTGTCCTTGCTGGCGTTCTGCCTGCCACACTTCAACGTCCCACACATTTTTGATCTTGTTGTCGGTCCACTGCCTCATGAAAAGAATCGAACCTACTGCAATGCCCACTGACGAAGCTAGCTCCATCAGATGGAAGAATTGCTTGACCCAACCTGATGAGTTTCGTGCAAACCAAAATAGCGCCCTGACGCCTAGCAGGCCAACAGCAATAATCCCTAGCCCGACCTCTACAGCTCTTCTATAAACTGCTGTGACTTCTTTTCGTGTGTTGTCGAAATGAGGAGGAGGGAACAAGACTTGCATAGCTTTATGTGAGTTCTGTGCGTCGCGCTGCTCCTCTTCGAGCATCTCATCCGTCTTCTCGATACCGCCAGTGCCGGTTCTAGTCTTCGGTTCTATTCCAACGGGTGGATCGTTCTCTGCAGTGCCCTTGAGGTCCTTGTCGGTAAAATCGTGGATGACGACGGGCAGATGTGTAATAGGGTCTGTGACTTCTCGCTCCGTGCCGTCGGCACTGTACTTTTTCATGTGCTTGCGTGCTTTCTTGGGATCCTGTTCCGTCATGATACCCTCTGTAGTATCCTCTGCTGATGCCTCAGAGTCCATGTCTTGTGGCAACTCCCTGTTGTTTGCCGTCACTGTTTTCCCGGCGTGATCTGGAGCCTCCTCTCTTTCTCGCACCAAGTTCTTGTTCTCTGCATCGTAGGGTTGGTTACCCTCGACATGTGCTTCAGCGCCGTGTGTGAAGGCAGTGTATGCGTCGCCAATTCGGTCGCGCTTGCTCCGCTCGTCTTGGCCCTCTTCGTCCTGCTCTGGGTGCCCGTATTCATCCTGTCGCTTCTGCTTTTCCTCGCGGTATTTCTGGATGGTCGGTATGGGATTGCGGCCCGTGTATGGCGATTTGTGCGACCGGCGCGCGCCTTCGACGTCCTCGACGCCCGACATGGCGTGGGGGGAGGGTGGTGGTGGAGGTAGAAGTGAAGGTTGCTATCGTGCAATACGAATCAGGTCGTAGGGAACGTCGTAAAGTCATACGGTGAATCAATTGCGCATTGTGCGGGCGGTTGTGAAGCTGTCAACTGATCGTTCATAAGCTTGGAAACAGGGAGCAAGGATAGAGCAGGTCGCAATGTCAAAAGCCAGGTCGGACCCGCAGAAGCTTGGAGATGCCTCGTCTCCAATGTTTACAGTTGACGTAGGCTGGCAGGCACTGACAGGCTTCTTCAGGATTCTCGAGCCCAGAAGGGTCATGGCACTCCACCTGCTGCAAATGCATTCGCTGCATCGAGGCCGCCCAAGTGCCGCCGTGCCGTTTCGTAGAGCTTGAGCGTCATGCAATGACGTCAGCCGCGTCCGCCTCACACCACATCAGCCACATTTGCAGGTTGCGTGCGGGGAACGTTGCAAGCTCAGACGGGCCCCGTTTACTTCTTAGAGCTTTAGTAGGAAAGTCATGAACATAAATTGAGCCATTCTTGTATAGCAATCTCTGCATCAAGATACACTCACGTGCACTCAGCACACGCGTCAGGTGTAGGGTTGCGCATTTCTCATCGGCAATCACTCGGTTAGCTCTTGCCGCTCCCTACGCAGATCAATTGTGCGAGGCTCATGTTGCACATGCAGACCCACTCACCAGCCTCAACACCAGAAATAACCGGTATTTTAGTCGCAATCGACTGTCCGAACATCAGAACAAACGAGAGGCCACGAAGCGCAGCAGAACGTAGATCGGTATCCGGAGTCTAGATGCACTAGCAAAGACTTGGGCATGCGGAGAGTAAAGCTAGTCGAATTGACGAGCATGCCAAATCGCGCCCTGCCATCCACTATGATCCTCACGCTGACCCCTCTCCAACGTTGGTAACAATTGCCGCCCTCTCTGTCGCTATAGTCACACCATATCCAATTCTTGATGGTCCACGAGTCAGTCACGTCGATGCGGCCTTTCGCGTTGTTGAGAAAGCCAACTATGACGCTTCAGCGGCAGCTTCTTGAACAGTATCGCTGGAGGCCTCCAGCGTTGCCAGTGCTCTGTAGCTTTTGCAAAGACAGCTGAAATCTTTCTGTGCCTTTCAAGCTGCAGGTAATCTGCAAAATTGGCACTGGACATCTCCTCCTGTTGAACCAAGCGGCCTATTCTGCAATACAAACGACGTTCGAGCTACCGGACTTGAACGGAGCTCCAGATTTGCTGCAGCATGCATTCTACATAGAAAGTTGAAGTCGGAACGAGTCCATCAGAGAGCGTCGCTCTGCCAATCAAGACCCCAAGGCAACAAAACGCTTACAGAAGAATCATCGCTGACTCACGTTACGCTACCGGTATCCATGTCGGAATAAACTGGCGGCATAAATCCCTACTCGGAACATAATGCCTACCGGACCATCAGTTCGAGAGCGTTGACCAGTCACGCTCCTATCTCAACACGTGTATCTTCCGTGTAAGCAAAGCTTTCTAGGTAAATATACTGCTAAAGCATGGTTACTGCCTTGAGGATGCAGGCCCACACGTTGTAGCACTTGCATGTGGCTCGCAAGCCTGCCCAATCTGACACCTGACGCGTTGCCTCTTCCGAGTCGGCATTGGATGCCTTACCACCCTGCCATAATTGCGCGATGATGCATCGGAAATCCGATGAGAAATCTGAGAACGGCTCGACAGAACCAGCGTTGATTGGTGACAAATGCGCACCAGGAACCACGGCACCAGAGAAAGAGTCATTCCGATGTCAAGCTTAGCAAGCGATGCTGGAGTGAAGGGCGTAATCGGTATTCATGACCAGAAGGCCTACCAAGTGTTGGATATAAAGTGGAAGAACGCTGAGTATCAGATCAAGTATCCAAGACAAGCACGAGACCAAACCAACTCGGTCAACAACACCCTCACAACTCCCTTCCACATCTTCACTATCCCTCCACCAATCTCCAAATCGAACCTCCATCCCACAATGTCCCCGACAACAGCACACAACGACGCCTCTACAGGGCACACATCACCGGCAGCAACATACACCGCACCCCCAGCCTACGCACCCTCCGACGCGTCGTCCATCAAGAGCACAAGTTCGACAGCGAAGAAGCATCTCGTCGAGGTCTTCACCCGGAAATGTAAGCTGCAATCCATATATCTTTGCACCAAGACGGATACTGATTGTGTACAGTGAATCATAGTAACTCCTCCACATCGGCCGTGCAGGCACCACGGAGGCAGAATGGATTGACGCTCGAAGCAGTCAGGATCAGGAATGAGGCTAGGGCAAGCTATTACTCGACACTTTGATAGGTGGGATTGAGGGGTGTGTGGACTATCTTGGTCGTTTGAAGTTTAGTATTCGTCTACGGCCGTGGAGTCATCGACCGAAAGTCGGGATGTAAAAGTAATGCATGATATCTTCCACATGAAATCCAGCACCCGCGCTCTCTTCGCAACTTGGGATGCCTCTGCCCACTAAAACAAATCCTGAGTGTTATTCCACGCCGCGCCATCCAACCACGTCAAAAAGTCCTCCGCTTGAGTAGGAATAGGCTCCATACCCTCCAACATCGGAATATCAAAGAACCCCGGCCCAGTCACGGGCGCCATGGCCTCGCTCCCTAGTGCGCTCCCCGTCGGCGGCGGCTCGTAATTGAGCACCTCGTCCAGCACTAGCGCGAGCATCTTGTTCAGCTCGGTGCAGAGCTTGTGGTTCCCGTCGCCGGGGAGAATCAGCCATTCGAGCGACGAGGTCAGCACGGACAGGTTGCGGATTACGTCGGCGCGGAAGACGGTGTCTGGGAGCGGGACGCCTTCGATTGTGGATTTGCGCAGTTCGAGGGCGAGGACGCCGGCGGCGGGGAAGCAGTAGAACATGATGACTGTGGCGAAGTGGCGACGCGTTTCGTAGGCGCCGTTGAGCGGCTTGGTGAATACGAGGGCGGTGCAGAGCAGTTTTAGAGATACGTTGAGTAGAGCTGGGAGGGCTTGCTGAGTTTGTCGTTGGAGGAGGCGTTGGGTTTGGAAGTGCGTGTGCAGGTATTCGAGGTAGGCGGATATCAGGCGGACTGTGATGCCCGAGCCGAGTCTGTGCCAGGCCGAGTCTTCATCGTACATTTCGTACCGGAGGTGGATTGGGAGGCCTTCCCAGAACTGCGTGCATTCTGCTGATATGGTTCTGAAGGTGTTAGTAAATAAGGGGGTGTGCCTAATTTGGTGGCTCACCTCATATTGTCAGCCACATCACTGTCCTTCTCGCCAGACAGAGACTGCTCTAACAGGCGTTCTTTGAAAACTGCATGCTGACATCGCAGCCTGATGCACGTCGATGGATGTATGTGACCATCAGTGTTCCAACCATTACCGTCTAGTCTCGACAGCGCCTTATTGATGACCTCAGGGTCCTCGGAAACTATGACAGCATCGCTGACATCGAGTAGTTGTTTTCGATCGCTATACCTCCAGCCTATCATTGGGGGTCGACCAAAGAAGATCGCTAGAGTCTTGTCGATTCGATAGATAGCAGAATAGAGTCTCCTTCTCGATTCACGCAAGAACAATGGTTCTGTGACCTCTCGCTCGGTGTATCCTCCCTCGCAGTGCATCCCAGCGGCGTACAGAGCCGAGACACTATCACCTAGTCGCCGCCATGTACCGTGATCTGTTGAGTGTCAACACGCTAATGTATGACATTGAGCCACAAACTTACAATTGTCTCCGTAAAAATTGCTAACTATCAGCATGTTGGTGTAGATCAGCCACACCATGATGTCGTTGACAGCTCCGTGTATCTGGCAGAGGTGTATGCAGTCGTTTGACGCGTGTATCATGTCTTCGATGAATTCATCTCTGTCAAGCCTTGATCCATCGTCTAGCGTGAATATGGGATCGTGCGGTGAAGTGAACTGCGCGTTGGAGCACACAATCGATAGGATGAGGCCTAGAGTTTCCCAACGAAGATTTTTCCCTGTGAAGAGTGTGTGGAATTCGGATGGGCGCATTGTGGCAGGCACTCGCATGGGTCGCGCAGTGTTTCTTGTCATCTCTGCATACATAGCAACTGCATCATTCTCAGTGTTTGCGAGCTGTGCCAGGTCTAGTCTCAATTGCGGCAGAGCAGATATGACGAGCGGGCCAATCAAAGCAGAAGCTTTTTGGTGCTCGAAGTATAATTTGAAGGATTTTTCGAAGAATGATATGGGCAGAAGCTTGGTCACGATTGAATGACCTATACCCACCTGGCAGTGGCGGCTTCCCAATACTGTTCTGTCGGATAAGGATGGTGTTCTACTTGTCCTCTCTGACGGCTGCTCGTGTACACTATCGGGCAGAGGCTGGTCTTCAACGAAGACACTGGCATAGCTTGTCGAGCCGAGGAAGAAACCTCGTGTCGGATCTTGGGCCGGCTTAGTACATGCTGTTCTGGTTGTGGTCTCAGGAGGTGTTGGCCATGAGGTGACGAGATCGTTCCTCAGCGTCGGCGGGCTCAATGTCAACGGAGCAAGCCTCTCAGAACCTCCAGGATGTGCACTGAGCTTTCGACGGCGAGGCTCGGGCTTCTTGCGAGGAGTCCCGGCGGGCTTTGTCATGGGATTTGGGTGGTAAAAACACTTCGTTGGTCAACAAATGCATGGTGGTGGTGCAGCTGCTCTGCTCACTTGCTCCGTGATGCCCCGCGTTTGACATTTTTGGCAAGTTGGCGTTGCGTGGTCGCACCGGATCTTCGAGATCCTGCACGGTTCGCAGCTGGGATTATGGTGAGCTTGGCTGAATGTCTCGGAGCATTCACAGACCTTCTGGGCTTTCCGTTCCTTCTGAGTTCCCTCGACATGTCTGTTATCCGAGTCTAGCCGAGCGTAATGACAATAGGTAGGTGCAACAGCATCTGCTGTCGAGAATATGTCCTAACGTTGCATTCTCATGACTCCGAGTTCTATTCCGAAGCTGAAGCGAGTGGGAGCTCAGATCATCATTTCCGATTGGTCGCGAGCCAGCACGGGTGAAATCGTCGGAATAAAGATTGCTAACGCAATCGCCAGTCGTCCATAACAGCAGTTACAAGCATTACTCGCCGTTGCCTGGTGACAACATCGCACAGTCTTGCTGGATCAGCTTGTTGCTTGTCTGGCATTTGGCAAGGCACTCTGGCAAACTTGCGGCCAGAGCACAGCTTTTGAAAAGTCGTCAGCCGCGCTTCGCAGCCTGGAACCTGTCACCCTGTGTCCCTTTCCACATTTTGGCAATTTCGAGCCTGGCTTCACAGCAGCTCCGCTACGCCTGCGACCAGCCTACTCTGCTGAACAAAGTCCTCACTTCCTGGAGCGTCCCCATGCGCATCGCATTGCGATTACGTCTTGCAGCTGTGCGCTGGCACTCAGCATCTCGATCACTGCCACGATGCGGGCGTCCATTGACTGACTGACAAGGGGAGACCCGTCGCAGATCACTGGAGCAAACCATTGGCTCCAGCTCTTCGAGCATCGCCGCCATCCTTCCACACTGCAGTAAGAACTGGCTGTGCAAGTCAGCCGGTGACTGCGACAGAGCCGCAAACATTGTACAGTCTGCACTCATCCCTCCCATCAGCACTGTGCGACTCGCAATTTACTTTGTGAACACCGCCTTTTGATGGAGCACGGCTTAGCGAGCGTGGCGCAATAATGCAGCACAGCACAGCATACTTTTCGAACATCGAGGCCTTAGGCGGCCATCGAGTCCCCGTAGTGCTCGAACGGTACGTTTCGAAATCACAGCCTTGCCACAGCGCGAAGAGCGCGACGACAAGCGCAAGCCCGGCCTGCGACGGTGAGATGCATCTTTGATTTTCAATGTCAAACTTCTTGGTGGAGCACAGCGCGAGCGTCCATTGCGGTTTGGTGCGACCCGGGTGCTATGCACATGGGCTGCAGCTAAGCCAATAGCTGCATTTCGCGCCATGCCTCTTCACCGGTCCTGTGGGGCACCGTGAGATGCGCTCAAGATTGCAAGTCTGATTGCATCTTCACTCCTCAATCTCAGCCGCGTTGCAAGTGATTGTTCTTGCGCGCCCTCCCTCGACTCGTGCTATACGTTCCTCTCTCTCTGCTCGGGCCATCCCGTGTATCATCGTCTGCCGCCCGTCCAATTTGACCTATTTCCAAGCGTCGCAAGCCGTTGATATTTGCGACTCCCTCTGTTTAGGGCAAACACCCCGAAGATCAAGTACTGGCGCATCATCCTGTTAGGCAACTCGCGAGCTAAGGCAAAGGGCGTGACGGTCCTCTGATCCTGCTCGGGCGCTCATAGCGTTCCTCTGCGCATCATGTCCACTTTCCCTCCCCAATACCCTCACCAGCCACAGCAACTTTTCTACGAGCCATATGCCCTCGGGCTTGCGCAGGATGGATCTCGTCGGTCCAAGACTCCCACAGACTCCCTCATCAACCATACCGGCGCCTCTCCAGGTGGTTACTCTCCTGGACCCCTCATCACCACGCCACCATTGTTAAGCCGCCATCCTTCACAGCAGCCAATACCGTCACGGGAGTCACTACCGGATCAATCGTTTTGGGACCATGGCAGCTTCTCGAACTCCCCAACGTCTGTAAAGACTCCGGATAACGATTCCTTTGAGGTGGAGATGCTCGACTCGGACATTGGGCGGTTCTACCATCAAGACAACAACATTATGTCGACCCAACACTCGCACAACACTATCCCAGCTGTGGACCCAAGTCTGTTTTTCGCATCTCAGAACTTGCTCAGTGACCAAGGTATGGTTTGACATGACTGTTTATGTATATGTGCTTATAAGCATAGCACTTCAAGAGGCCCTCAATACTACAATGGCTGCCAACGTTCAACAATACCAGCAGAACTTCAACATGCATGCTCAACAGCAACATAACATGATGGCAGTACAAGCGCAAAATACCTTGTACAATCAAAACTACGCAGCCCAACCACAGACGCAACCACAAACTCAACCACAGACACAGCCACACGAACCATGGAGTGGTCAGGGGCCTTCGAGGTTCGCTGCGGTTCCTCGATCCGGGCATGTCATGTTCGATCCTGTCACTGATCCTTCCTTATATACTGAATTCCTGAACGACAATGTGAACTCCTGGACCGCAAACTTTACCGACCCCGATTATCTTATGTCACCAAGCGAGCCTATGGTGCCTCCCCAGGAGTACATGTTCGGCTTCACTGCTCAGGAAGCTGCCCATCGACCACAGCATCGTATGTCTCAGGGATCGAATGCGCAAAGTCCAGTGGAGCTGCGCTTCCATGGGGCTCTACAATCACCAGCTCAATCGAACTTTGTAAACTACGACGCGTCCTCGGCCCTGATAACAGACAACTACATAACGACAAATCCTTATGTTCCATCATCACCGACCACCTCGTCAGTTGGGATGTACTCACAGCCTTTTTACCAGCCCGCTGTGAGTCCACGACACTCAGCACCAAGCCCAAGCAGTTCCAATGGCAAACATTCGCACCAGCACTCAGACTCCGAGATGTTCGACACAATGCCGGCGCAGCATCTGAACACGGGATTTTTCCCGTCACACTCGTCTGTAAGAGAGAGTGCCTCGCCTGCAAGACCTGTGCCGGAGATGTCGTTTGACGCTTCCCCTGAGCCAGAGATGTTGAGACGAGAGTCGAACTCAAAGATGATGAGCAAGTCAGGAGGACGCGCACTCGGAACTCATTTGGATCCTAATGTTGCCAAATCAGCACACGATATGCGGAAGATTGTAGCGTGTTGGCACTGTGTACTTCAACGAGACAAGTGTGGGCCTGGAGACACCTGCGAGAGGTGCCTGAAGCGCTCTCAACGCCCGAATGCTGATTGTGGGTTAGGCTGTTCGCGCATCAAGCTTGTTGATCTGTCTGCTTCATTTCTCCCTCATCTTGTAACCCAGATGCACGAGGATTCGTTCCTTACGCAGTTCGTCTCTCAGCACATCCACCAATGGGGAAACGTCGAACTCACGGTCATGATGACTTGCGGTCAGGACAGGATGCCACGAATCCCTGTCAAGGTCTACGAATTCGTCCCCAAAGGAGACAAACTATTAGTTCAACTCCAATACCGGACGGATCCTGGGTCGAACAAGCGAGTCATGTATCACAAGCAAAGCCCGCCACTAGGAATGGTCCACATCAACTACAATGAAGAGAAGAAGTACGAGAAATATGTTAGCGATATTGTCGATAACCATATGGATGCCTTCGGTGAGCTTTGCTGGATGGAAGACGACAATGACTTCCAGCAGAAGCTGTTCAGACTGATGACTAGAGTCAAGCCGAAGAATGATGACGAAGCGAAGCTGTTCCGTGAAGTCTTTCGCCTTATTGTCGTCACGTTCATTATGTCACACACGCTCACTATCGCGCCGGAGACCAAATATGCCACTCTCTCGCGCATGCACTCTTTCAACGGCCAGAACGAAACCTACACATCGCCACGCATGACCAACCGCCAGCTCAAGTACTTCTTCTCCCGTGTCCAACGAACGATCCAGAATGCGCTTTTGAACAAGCTCCAACAGATCTTCAAATCGTCAAAGGGCTGCGACAAGTGGTTGGCAGCGTTCCTCACTATCGTCGGCATGTGCATGGCTTTGGAGGATCAGCAGAAGACTATACATCTAATTCAAACAACGAAGTCCACCACAGAAGGGCTCGACGGACGTGATGCACAAAATCACGCGGACCATGCCAACCGAGAGATTGACACTCAAATGCACTTCATTCAACAGATCTTCCGTTGGAAGTACAACCGCAAGCACAACCCACTGCTCAACCCAGATCATGACTGGGAGAAAGAAGCTGGCTTTGGAGATGCGTCTAGTGTCAACTTCGTTCGTCAAGTCGCCCAGTTGGTGAAAGAGAACAGTGAGTAAGCTCTCCTAGCAAGTTTGTCAACATACTAACACTCTATAGCCGATTACCTGCAGCATCGACGAGCTGTCAGTGTCTCGTCTGACAACCAGACAAAGTACACATCACGACTTGTTGGCCAGTTTCTGCTCTCCTTCTGGATGCCGTAAAAGCCATATTGATTCTTTACCATCTCTTGTATCGCCGTTGAGTCTACTCAGAAAGCTCAGACGTATCGGCATCGTTGTACATGTTCATTGTTCGCTTCTACACCCACGTGCTGCGGCCACTCTCGCGCCGTTCCACATGGCCCCCAGGGCACATTAAAAATTCGTTGCATGGCCTACACTACGAGGCTGACGATTAACGACCACTCACGATACGGCCCTCTGTCTGCACTTTGTTTCTTATTGGTCTACGGTCTTTGCTGGTATACCCTAACATACTACCCATATCACAGCAGCCTTGCTGGTCGCGTTTGGGGTACGCACCTGTTGTCATGATAACACAGCGTACAGTATCAATAATACTTATTATCCACAGGCGCTGAACCTGTCATTAATCTCGACATGATTGTGATCTCGATACACAGCCGGCCTTCGTGGCACCGCACTGACGCGTGTTAGGCTCAACTGCACGCCTAACCGGTCACTGTGGACCCGTCCACACACCGCAACACATTCCCCAGTCTTCGAGGATAAGGCTAGACTACCAGAGGCTGAGGCGGTTCTCCCGGTGCACAGAAGGGAGGTAAGGCTGATTCGTGCTTGCAGAAATATGGTACCGCCACCACCACTTGTGCGACTTCGGGGACTATTGCATTGCTGTATGTAATAAGCCTGGCACAATGTCGGTTCGGACTGAGGTATCACGACATGTGAATCTGAAGAACAGACGATTGCGGTTTGGAACATATGAGTCCAGTAGAATATGCTTGCGTGCGAATTGTAGCAGGCTCTCTCACAGTGAAGAACGAAGCGCGGGGTATATAAGGACTATCGCCAGTTTTTGGGACTGGGGAGGGTTTAAGGAAACATGCTGAGGTTGTGAAGTGGAAGCACACGAACGAAATAATTGTGGTCCTTCACTAGACGTCTTGAAATTGAAGGCACGGGTCCCACGACAAAAGAAGAGTCCTTTGCAAAGAGTTGTAACTTGCAATCACGAACGCTACTTACTATCCCGCTGCAATAGCCCACTACAAGGCTCCAGAGACGCTTATAGCATGTAATTACATATATGATTGGCCTGCTTACACAGCACATGACGCTTCTTTAGTTATCCGGTTGAGATGCAAACATTGCGATTGGGTCAGGGAACAGGTGAATGGGGCCCTATATGTCCAAGATAACGGCTTGCAGTCAGAACACGGATTCACGTCATAACAGTCACGACCGAAAGATATCGATTTAATCTAGAGATGCTGCAGTAGGAAACACGATGGAGTCCTGCATTCAACTTAGCGTGCACACACGACGTCACATGAGGACGCGCGAAACCTCGGGACGGAAACTTTGCGTCAACGCAATACACCTGGCAGCTCGGCATGCACCTCCATCAATCACTCTTCCCTAGCCTCTCTATCTTGCATTAATTACTCTCCGACATGACTGCAAGGGTCGCACCACAACCTTACACCGTCCCACGACAGTACCCATATCCTTCGTCACAAAATCTGCTGAACCTGGACTGCAGTGCAGACTTGAAGTCGTACAGACGAGACCTCGGCCCCGGCGTCCAAGCAAAATGCTTCGAGAAGACGAGTGATACGATACGAGCGCAGCTGGACGACCATCGAGCCTTTCTACTGCGGCATCGAAGGAGCGGACAGGCTTCTGGGTTACCTAGTCCTGTTCCCCGTCTCGAGGTACTCCAGTCGTATACTGTGCCTAGCAACAATGCCGCACCACCACAGCTGACAGTGCCTAACAACCACTACCACACCGCATCTCAGCCCCGGCCGCTTCAGATCCTTTCGCAACCGCACGCGCCCCTTCAGGCGGCACCTGCTCCAACCGCGAGCCCTGTGCGTGGGAACATAGACACATACCCATTCGGCCTTCGACAGGCATTGGCGCTCGGCACTCAATACGAAAATCGCAAAGCAGGACACGTTTACGAAGTCATCGTACGCGTTGCTAGCGATGAACTGCCAACCACAAAAGACGTGGTCGGAGTGTACGAGGATCTTAGGGACGCGAACATGAAGGCGGCAAATGTCTTCCTGTTCGACGGATATTACGCATCAAGTCTCGATGAGCCCACATACGAAAATGGGGATGTAGGAGATCTCAGGTGTGCGGTCTATACAGATGGTTCTACAGGAGGGTACACAGAAATTTACGTCAAGAGAGCATCTGCCAGACGGGCTCAGGGACCACGAAGACGATGAGTTCGACATACAGACACTCGTGTTACAACTCCCTTCTTCTGTACCAATCTAGACCAAGATTTGCCGCCAGCACTGCAATGTTTAGGTTCGCCAGGCTTATGCCTTCTTCCTCTCCTGCTGGCCGCTTCTCAGGCCCACACCAAGCACAAAGGCGAGCCTCAGGAAGAAAGGACCGACGGTTGACGCCATAGTCACCCATTCAGAAGGTCTCCAAGTACCAGGAGACAGGAAGTTTCTCGTGCCCATCTCCGCCCAGACCGAGTATATGTGTCCAGCATCGCACAATGCCATTCCGAAAAGAAGCACTTTCCAGAGCCGCACTTCGTGCGCGACTCTCAACGTGACAGCTTGATTGAACGCGAACAACATGTACGTTGCGGCGAGCTGGTCATAAATAATCTGTGATTTGGGACTCCACGCGGCTGTGGCGGGCATGTACTGGTGGTACATATCCGGCATGGACCAGAGATACCTGGCACCGTTCAGCGCCATTGCAGGCTCGATCCAGAGGTGCCAGAGGCGGTAAATGAGTGGGATGTTTGGGGGGGTCATTCTGCTGACGCTTAATCGGTCCGACGTTCGTGAAGATGCCCCGAGTGACGATGCATTGGTGGTTAACACTACAAGCCAACTTGTCTGTAATGTCTTAGCGGGATGAAGAGGTCGGAGTCGACACAGACAGTTGAGTAGTGACCGTGACGTGCAGCTAGAAGGGTAGAGGGGTGTGCGGACTGCCCATGCAAGGGATACAGATAGGCGTCCAAGATGATATCAGCACCATCTTCCAATTGTACATAAGGATCACCCGTCCACAATGAACAGACGACTCGAAGAAAGCAACTAAGCAAGATTTCCCGTACCATGTTCTGAAGTCACATCAAAAACCAGTATACAATCCAGAAGATGCTACAAAAACCGCGCCATTCTGCGCCCGACAAACTCGCTCGTCCTCACTTCGGGCGGAATACCTTCTGTACCACGAAGCGCACGACCATTGGTGGGAACGCAATCTAGGTGTTCGACGGCAAGCAGCAAACCTGCTTATTCGGGAAGTCAGGGCACGGCACCAAATGGAAAGTGTTCCCACCCAATCATTCACATGTGCTTGAGGTCGTGCTCACGGGGTCGCGTTGTCTGCGATTAAGTTCTTGTTCTTGGGTTCGGTGGTTTGCGGTATCAACTAAACTTTGAGACCGGAAATGAGAACACCTGGATTTGAACGTATGTAATGCTCACCCAGGCTGGATGTCTTTCGATCACCTTGAAGACGCCTGCACATGGCGACAGTTGTGGATTCGACTTTATCCGCACGCTCTCACCGCAGACGTTGAGATCACGTCATGGCTAAAAGCTGGCTTTGAAACATTGTACCGCAAAAACAGTTGCACGGTGCCTCAGAAAGACGCCCGACTGGCATCGATACTTCGTACAGTTCGTGAACGAATATCACATCTTCCACAGGGATTTGTAGTATGGCAGAGCTGTCGGTACCGAGGAGCGTACCTATTCGAAGCTCAGGGTCCACCATGGACATTTCGAGCCTCTTCGGATATGTTCCGAGGACATCCAGCACTCAGCAAACCAGACCTGCACGAGTGGAGACAAGACGAGTCGTTACGCTGAAACAGTGAAAGACCAGGACCTACGAGACAGAGTTTTCCTTCTGCTTGCGCATCGACATCGACAATCCTGCAGAACATCGGATTGTCAGAGAATGCCATCGCGATGTCCCACCAAGGCGGTTTAGCTGGGTTCCCCACGTGCGAGAGCCTCACGCTGGCCAGGCGAAGAACGGACGCACTCGGCGACCGTGGTAGGCTTCAAAGCCCGTCGCAGCGCGAGCAGAGCTTCCAGCCAGTGCCAGTGCAACGGCCTGACGTGTGATTGGCTCGGGATGAAGTAGCACGTTCAGGTGGTGTCTCCTCTGAGCTGTCACCTTCAAGCTCAACAGTGCCGGACACGGCAACTTGCTTGGTCGCACGTAGATGTGATGCGCGAGTGACTCCCAATTGCCTGTCTTGTGGAGCGCATATTGTTTGCACGAGCGCCCGTCGGCCGTCGGCCGTGCCATGTGACGTCAGAGCGTCGCGGGGTGCTCCAATGTTTTCTTGCGCCCATCTGAAGCCTGAGGGGATGCACGTTTTGTTGGAGCCCGCCCCCTGCTTGCAAGCGCTCGCATTCGCTCAGCAAAACCAAGGAAGTCCTCTTCCGCCCGCTAAGCGCATGCCTCATTCGTTTGTAGCTACTTAAGTGGTAGGTCATGCCCTTCCGCGCGCTCATTGCCTACGTACGTGCTGGGCGAAGGTTGCAGGGTTGACCAAACCATCCACAGACTTCCAGGTCCACCGAGTTTGCGGCTACAACTTCCCCACCTATTACCTCGACACCACCTTTTGCGACATCACCTCGAACTCCTAGCGGGCCGCAACGGTCTATATACACACTCTTCGCTCAACCTAGCCTCTATATATCTAGACTATCGCCATACAAATAACCCCGCGAAAGAGGTTGCACCGCCCACCTCTCGCCCACCATGACGACTTTCGTGGTATCATTGTAAGCCAGCCCACCACACCCCTGAGTGCAGCACGCAGACTGATAGCGTAGATTTCTGCCCTACACAGTAGACTTTCACGAGTCAAAGTCAGCAGCACCGAGCCCAAAGCCTGCTCAGGCTGCCCCACCAAAGGTCATCGACATTGGGAGACAGCCCTCGAAGAACAGTCTTCAAGATGTGCAACCGCCGAGTGTCCTTAAGCGGGCGCCGCCCTCGCACATCAACCTGCCCAAGACGCCTCTAGCTATGCTGGAGCAGGACGACTTTTTCACCCCCGCGCAGCCGAGCGCAGCGACCCACTTCCCCAAGCCACAAGACCCCCGAAGTCTGGTACGCAGCGACGCCCACATTCCAGAGTGGGGTGGCAGTGGCCTCTTCTTCAACCAGCCTCAGTCGAGAGCCGACCCCGCACCACCGGACACAATACTCGAGTATGCGAAGGCGCAGGAGCGAGCGCAGATTCTGAAAGAGCGCCAGAAGGGCCCGCAGGCTGGGGTGAAGCCTGCAGATCCTCGCTGGGCTACCGATTATACCGTCGTGCCTGCTGTACAGGGCAACGGTGGGCTGTCCAACGCTGTTCGCGCTGCTGTCGACAACAAGTGCTTGAAGGACGTACTCGCAGTCGGTCTGATTGGTTTCCCCACGGACAGCATCAACGAAGAGAAGAAGAAGGAGATCTACGAGAAGCTGGAGGAAGAACATGAGGCGCTCACAGTCTATGTCAGCGACAAGGACTTCGACGGTCACTACGCACACTTCTGCAAGACCATCTTGTGGCCAGTCTTCCACTACGTCATTCCTGACCACCCCAAGAGCAAGGCTTTCCTCGACCACTCATGGGTCTTCTACGTCCAGGTCAACCAGGCCTTTGCCGACAAGGTCGTCAAGAACTACAAGCGTGGCGACATCATCTGGGTGCACGACTACCACCTCTGCCTCGTACCTCAGATGATTCGTCAGAAGTTGCCAGACGCTCAGATTGGCTTCTTCCTCCACACTGCTTTCCCATCCTCCGAAGTCTTCCGTTGTCTGGCTGCACGAAAGGAGCTACTCAACGGCATGCTGGGTTCCAACTTGGTCGCCTTCCAGACTCCAGAGTACGCGCACCACTTCCTCCAGACCTGCAGCCGCATTCTCTCCGTCGAAGCTACCGAGGAAGGAGTTCAGCTCGACACCCGCTTCGTTAACGTCTGGTCAACGCCTATTGGTATCGACCCCAGAGCACTTGCTCTCGCACGCGAAGAGCCGGAGGTACTTCAGTGGATACAGACGATGCAGGAGCGATATAAGGGCAAGAAGGTCATCGTCGCGCGTGACAAGCTCGACAACATCCGTGGAGTACGACAGAAGCTTCTGTCATATGAGCTGTTTCTCAACAAGAACCCACAGTGGAAGGACAAGGTTGTTATGATCCAGGTCGCCACTTCGACAACAGAAGATCCTGAGTTGGCCGCAACGGTTTCTGAAATCGTCACACGTATCGATGCAGTCCACTCTACCCTTACTCACAACCCGCTTGTCTTCCTCAGGCAGGACATTGCTTTCTCACAGTACCTTGCTTTGCTCTCTATTGCCGACGCGCTTGCCATTACATCTCTCCGCGAAGGCATGAACCTGACATGTCACGAGTTCGTCATCTGCCAGGATGGCCGAGCTAGTGCGAAGAAGCACGCACCTGTCATTCTCAGCGAGTTTACTGGCAGTGCGTCAATCTTCGACGGTGCTGAGCTAGCTGTCAACCCTTGGGACTATGGTGGTATCGCTGAAGCGATCAAGAAAGCTCTGGAGATGAGCGAGGATGAGAAGGAGAGGCGTTACTCGAAGCTGCGCAACCAGGTCATGCACCACACCGGCGACTACTGGGTCAGCAACCTCAGCAATTACCTCGCCAAGGTCCACGAGGAGCAGTACCGCCGTGACACCATGTCTATTCCTCGCCTTTCGTCCAGCAAGCTCTCCAGTGCGTATGAGCAGACCTCAAGACGCCTCTTCCTCCTCGACTACGAGGGCACGCTCGCTTCGTATGGCTCGGTCAATAGCACTGTCCTGACTAATACGGAGCGCGTGATCGATGTTCTCCGCGAGTTGACCGCCGACAAGAAGAACGCCGTCTACGTAATGAGCGGCCGCACAGTTCGGGAGACTGAGCTTCTGTTCGACCGTCTCCCCAATCTCGGCATCATAGCTGAGAACGGTTGCTTCCTTCGTGAGCCCAACTCGGATGAGTGGATCCAGTTCCCCAACGAGGAAAAGACGATCAAGTGGAAAGACTCGGTCAAGCCTATCCTCCAGTACTACCTTGAACGTGTGGAAGGTAGCCGCGTTGAAGAGCGTCACTGCTCGATTCTCTTCCGCTACGACAAGGCCAGCGACCCTGACGCATCTACCCGCCATGCCGGTGACTGCGCGAACCACATCAACGACGCCTGCGAGCAGCAGCGCGTCAAGGCCATCCCCTCGCGCGACTACGTCACCATCGAGCCAGTCGACTTCGACAAGTCCACGGCTGCTCAGCATATCCTCAACAAGTATGAGGAGTCCGCGCGACCTGACTTTCTGTTTGTTGCTGGCAACGATCGCGACGACGAGGTTGTGTTCAAGTGGGCCAAGAAGCTGAAGGAGGAGTTGACTGTACCCAATGTGCAGACTGTTACGGTCGGAGACAGGAATTCGGTAGCGCTGTCCACGCTGCCCAACGGCACCACTGGTAGGTCTCACTCAACGACGTTCACATCGAACCCTGCTGACCCACCCAAAGGCCTCCTCGGCGTCATGAACAAGCTCGCCAAGCTCCAGTCGTAGACTGAGATGGGGCAGGCCATTGCTGCCCTGGATCTGGCACATGCAGACATGCCACCCCAATGTGCCTTGACACCCGCCACGCGTCGAGATTTTATTTTATTATGAGTTTACGAACATCACCTGGATTAGAATGGCATAGACAGCGCAGCGCAGCATGTTAGGCAGAGTTGGAAGGAACGAGTACAGGCGACGATGTGTTGTTGACGACCTCGGTCGATTATAGCGTCCCAGCGTGCATGGAGAGGAGTTGAAGTTGGGCATTCCATGTCCTAATTCAGTACCATGAATTATCTCCTTGATCATCATCCATGTTAAATGTCTTGTCGGCCTGCAGATATACCGTAAACTCATGTATTGACTTCCATCTGTGATTGGACTCCCGGCGCATGCACCCCTCTAGCAAAAAGTTCAAGTCCGCATTAATCGTCTAAGGGAAGCGCGAGGCCTATACGCACGTGTGCATGCCGCGCACGCGAGCCACATGGCAGCGCACAGACCTTCACCATCAGCGCACTCCACCAACCAAAAAATCTGATACCTCCACAACCACAACAGCTACGGGTATTCTGAAAAGACAAAAAGATAGAGCCCGACGTGGGGCTCGAACCCACAACCTTGAGATTAAGAGTCTCACGCGCTACCGATTGTGCCAGCCGGGCTGTTGTTGATGGAATGGGTCGTGTTTAGAATATATATGTCGTTAGAAGCACTTGATTTCAGTGTGATCTGGCCCAAGTTTCATCACCCTATCGTGGTACAGCTGGAAGATCAGGCGGAGGGTCTGTTTGTGATGGCGGCCGAAGTCGGCAGGGTTTGACTAGGCAATGCTCATCTTTGGTACCTCCACTGGTTAACGCGGTCGCTAAGTGCTTGAGGTATGGCGAGCGTTGAGCAAGAGGTGAGATGAAAACCATCACCTCCTATGTGTCAATTCGAAGAAGCAAAGTGTAAACGTACACTAGATTGATAACGACGGCTGTTGGGTGACGGCGGTAGCTAGCTCCCAGCGCGTCCAAGCTCCGATCACAAGCCGAGGTCCGCAACTATCAACACCCTCGACACTCACACTCACACGCACACCTCCACCGACACCTCTTGCGCGCGCTCCACACCTTCTCACCCTTGCGCACCATGACCTCACCAACGCGCTTCACATACCCTTTCGCCACCTCCCCAGATATAATCCGCTCGCACCAAAAAGACGCCTACTTCTCCGGCGTGCTCCTCGACCAGCTCTCCACGCTGCTGCGCAAGATCTATGGCGCCCGCTTTGCGCACACATACATATCCGAGACACGCGTCGCCGGCGAACTACTGTACCTCGGCCTCACGACTGCGATTGGGAATCGGACGCTGGGCGAAGAGTACTGCGACATCGTGCAAGTGGAGAACGAGAGCGGGCGGTTGCCAGCGCTGGGCAGACGGGCGGGCTACATACTGAGTTGCATAGTGGGGCCATATCTGCTGGGCAAAGTGCTGCCGAAGCTGCGGCGGAGGGTGCGGGCGAAGCTCGAGGCGAATCTGAGGCGGTATGGACGCCTGCACACGAAAACGCAGCTGGAGAGTGGGAAGGCGAGCAGACCGCTGGGGATGCGGGTACAGAGCTACCTTCTGGATAACCTGGACACGATTACGAGTCCATCACCTGTATATGCGCTGAGTCTCGCGACCTTTTATTTCTCGGGGAGCTACTACCACCTCTCAAAGCGCATATGGGGCCTACGGTACATCTTCACGCGGCAAGTGCAAGAAACCGACGCGCGCGTCGGCTACGAAGTCCTCGGCGTCCTGCTCGTGCTGCAGATGGCAGTACAGGGCTACCTACACCTCCACAGCACCATGACGAGCGCAGACAGCAGCACAGCCCTACCCGTAGGCACCTCCGCCATCGTAGGCGGCGGCGCAGAAATCTCGCTCGACCCCAACGCCTATGCTGCCAACAACGCGCTGCTCTTCGACGCTGCGACCCCTCCCACTACCAGCTCCTCAGGCCTGCACAAGTGGACGCACACCCCCGCGCACGACAAGCCTAGGTACGCGCTCGACGACGCAGAGACGATGGGCTGGATCGGCGGCGGGAATAGGAAGTGCACGTTGTGCTTGGAGGAGATGAAGGATCCGAGTGTTACGACGTGCGGGCATGTTTTCTGCTGGTCTTGCATTAGCGATTGGGCGAGGGAGAAGCCGGAGTGTCCGCTGTGTAGGCAGAGTTGCTTGGTGCAGCATGTTCTGCCGTTGAGGGGGTGATGGGGATTGGAGAGATTATGAGATATGAGATACCCCGTATTGATGAGAGCGTTATTGAACCATTCTCCGTCCTATGCCACTTTCTGAATGATTCTGTTTAAAAGTTCGCCAAATCACTGGGCGAACAGGAGATGTCCATGTTAGATTGCAAGTCATGTCACATGCAGCGAG
Organism: Phoma sp. RAV-16-625; assembly: GCA_004335185.1. Taxonomy (NCBI): domain Eukaryota; kingdom Fungi; phylum Ascomycota; class Dothideomycetes; order Pleosporales; family Didymellaceae; genus Phoma; species Phoma sp. RAV-16-625. Next base: position 206,528 of record SAUA01000015.1, read on the forward strand.
TATTGCTGACATAGGAAAGCATTTGTAGAAAATTGTGTAAATGTATATTTTGTTCGATTCGTTTGTTGCTGAGCGTCACGTACGCGTAACTAGAGGTATCCAACGCTCTGAAGTTCAAAACCAACTTCGTGCACAGCAAGCACTGTTAGCCAATCTATAATCAAGGCCAACCACAACGCCAATCCTTAGCAACATGCTAATCCCATGCCAAACGCCGTAGTATGCATGCTCTGTTCTAGTCCTCTTCATATCACTGTGTGCTAGCTAGACAGTCTAGAACGCATCTCGCTCGCGCGCAATCCTGTCCGCCTCGCCCTCGCTGACAATCTTCTTGCCGAGCCACTCGGTCTGGAAGCTGCTGTTCAGCACATGCAGATCCTGAACGATGTCCTTGCAGCACCGAATGATGGCCTCCTTGGGTGTGATTGTGCCGTCCGTTTGGACGCGGAGCTCGAAGGTCGCGAAGAGCGGGTGGGGGACTTTGTAGGCGGAGAAGACGACGTGGTCGTACTTGAGCAGGCGCTGGGAGAGGAGGTTGCCGAGCGTGTGGTCCTCTTTGTTGAATGTGAAAATGGCGGTGTTGGGAACACCTGAGGTGATTGGTTAGCATATGTCGCGTAGGGTGGCTGATTAGGCTTACGGGTCTCTTCCTTGTACTCGACTTTCTGCTGGCCGTCGTCCAGCAGGAAGAGCTCGAATCTAGTTGCACATCGTCAGATTTGAACTATTCTGTGCGGTCTTCTCCTTTGTTGATCCGCCACGTCATCGGCCGTCCTCTCTCCATGCTGTATCAACCAACGCCATGCTCAGAAGCTTGCTACGTAGCTCTGTCGTAATTTCGTGCTGTGCTGGATTCAGACGATACTCGGCGGTACGCTTGCAGGTTTCGACGTTGAGAGAGCTGGCCCATGTCCTCATGACGCCTGCTTCACCTCACACAAAGCAGTCGCGCGCTCTGTGAGCGTAGCTGGCGCATGGAGTACAGGAGTACGGCTCGAGCTGCAAAAGATCTGCGCACCACTCCTAGCCATCGATCTTGTTTGAGCTCGCCACCGCACGAACTCTCGAGGACAACCGACTGGTGCGCGATCAACAAAGAAACTCCCTGAACGTACCTATCTGGCGCGTTCATCCTGTGTGACTTGTGCTCTTTCTATATACTACGATCGTAGGTAGTAGAACCGGGGTTCCTTGCGCGCGTTCAGCGAAGGATCGACAGTCGAGTGTAGGTTAGGGAGGCGCGAAGTCGAGAGTAGTGGGGAAGGTGATGGGATATTCGACAGTGAAGTCGCGGAGCTGATGTCTGGGGATTGTGCCTGTCTTCACCGCCCATCAAAACCTCGCTTAGTCAGAATCGCGTCTCTACCGCGAATTCCACCACATGCAAGCGTGAACATTTTGTGTTTGTGAGGTGTGAATTACAATTCCGATTTGTTAAATGAGCCATCATATTCAGATCTGTAAAGGTGTTTCTCCAAGAATCAGCTCCCACGGAGCTATGCGTTTGTTGCTAGAAAACTCCAGGGAAATACGCCCTTTCCCTCATAACCAATTCATCTGCCTTGCTTCGCCCTTGTATTGTCAGCCGCTCTCTCCTACTGCACGCTGGGAGCACCTGGATTTTCCACAACGCAGCAGTCTCCATCGACGTCCGCAACCTCTCGTCCCTCTATAGGCTTACGCTCCACGTAGATAGAATCATGTCTCAAGCCGCCGTCTTCCATGGTGGTCAAATGAAGAGAAAGGCACCTGTACATGTCGAATCCCCATCCAATCTCGCCGGTGCGGACCGACTGCCGCTGAGCGAACCTAGGGTTTGGCAGCGCCATGTCTGGGATCCTGAGCTCGGTGAACTTTGGTTTCTTGGGGGGCACCTTTGTTAGGAATTCTTTGAGCGCTTCCTTGTTCGCAAGGCTGACTGCTGGGTAAACCCTAAGACGAGGATTCTCGTAATCTCCAGCCCTATCCTTGGGATACGAATTGCGTTTCCGAGTGATGACGAAATGGTACCGAGGTTGGAGGGCGGACTCAGCCTCGAACTTGATCATGATCTGCTCGACTAGCTGTTGGTACTGGTCCTCTACTATCTGACGCAGCCGCTCGGGGTACGTGCGGAATTCGTCATTTATTTCCACGGATACCTCGAAGGCGCTTTCCAACTTCTTGCCCTCTGGAGACTTGGAGGCTGACGTCTGCGTTCTCTTGGAATGAGCCTGTGTGCCCGAATCTGACGCCGCGCGCTTCTTCGAAAGTTGAGACATGGAAGCTGGTTGGTTGGTAAGCCTGAACACAGCAGAGGGTGGCTTGACTTACGAAATCGACAGCCCAAGGCGTTGCGTGTTTTGTGAGATAGTGCGATAGAACGAAGTGTTGGTCTTTGGCTTGAAGACGGCGGTGCATAAGAGAGCTTGCTTTGTTTCGATGAAATAGAGACTGGGTCTTGAGGCGAGAGACTAGCCAGTCTTCTATCACCAAGTGATGGAAGACGGCAGTGGGGTGAAATAGGTTCGACGAGCTCAAGGTAGTAAAGATCAAGTGATAGAGGCCTCCGATATTGCCAGTAAGGTATACCAGCATGTCATAAAGAACCTGACAGTCAAGCTGCGAATCCAAGTGGTTGTGAGGTTGGGAATGGCGCCTGTTACTTGTTCCTGGAACTTCTAACGATTGTCGACTCGGCATTAGCATAGAAAAGCGTTCAACCTCAAACGACGGCAGTTGAAGTTTGGCTGTGCGAGTCGACAGTGACGTGTAGGTGTAATTGTGAAAAGCCCCTTTGGAAGACAGGGAGAAGCCGTGACAGCCTGTTGTAGAGCGAAGCGTATATTAGGTAGCGATCATGAGTTGCGTGCAAGTGAGAGACCGTCCGAGAGATGAAGGAGTTGTACATGTCTTCTAATCCATAATCTACAGCTTTGCCTTGGCCTTGCCGTCCTCCTCCTCTTGAGCCTTTACCTTCAGCAATCTTCTCAGAATCTTTCCAGATATCGATTTTGGGATCTAAACAGGTTATTAGGTGTTTCCACGTAAATATTGTGGGAGCGCACTTACCTCATCAACGAATCGCACACCACCTCTCAGCTTCTTGTGGTGCGCAACCTTCGCGCCCAGCCAATCGACGATTTCTTTCGCCTCCTTCTCGCCCTTGCCCAGACCATCCTTGGGTACGACGTACGCTCTCGGAAGCTCACTCGCTTGATCCTTGTCGTACACACCTATGACAGCCACATCTGTAATGTTGGGATGGGATACCAATATACCTTCAAGCTCTGCAGGCGGTACCTGGAAGCCCTTGTACTTGATGAGCTCCTTGACACGATCCGTGATGTAGAAGTTGCCGTCCTTGTCCTGATAGCCCACGTCACCTGTCTTGAAGTAGCCATCAGAGGTCAAAGCGTTCGCAGTGCCTTCGGGGTTGTTCAGGTATCCCTTGAACACGTTCGGCCCCTTGATCCAAAGCTCACCGACTTCACCCGTGGGCAGCTCCTTCTCCTCGGGCGACATGTACTTTGCTGTCTGGTAAGGAAGCAGCGTGCCAACTGATCCAATAGTCTTGTTCCAGTCCTCCCAAGGCTGGGTGTGGGTAGTGGGACTTGTCTCCGAAAGACCGTATCCTTGCTTGATAGGTATTCCAAGCCTCTTGTTGACTGCGTCCACTAGTTCTCTTGTCAAAGGAGCAGCTCCCGAGTTCATCATGCGTATTGTGCTTAGATCGTACTTCTCCACCACCGGGTGCTTGCCGAGAAGTAGGACAACAGGCGGGACGACGTATGCGAACGTGATCTTGAGCTCTTGGATGAACCGGCAAAAGTCTTCAAGGTCAAATTTGGGCATCACAACCAGTTGAAGGCCAGAGTGCAGACTCTGATGGATCATGCACGTGAGACCTGCTATCGTCAGTATGAGTTCAAAGGACAAAACAAGAGTGCATACCGTAGATATGAAAGAAGGGCAGGAAAGCCAACAGCTTGTCTCCTTCGCCAGTAGGTCCCCCAGTAGGTTTTAGGTTCCCTGCCTCAGCGGCCTTGAGCATCACTGTATTCGCGACAATGTTGCGATGCGTCAGCATGACACCCTTTGGGTGGCCTGTGGTTCCAGACGAGTACACCAAAAAGGCAAGGTCTTCTGCTGGGTTCTTCGCCTTTGTACGTCGCCACTTGGTTGATCCTGCGGTATTGACGATGCTGGTAAAGTGTTTTACTGTGTACGACGGATCTTTCTGATCGCCCATGATGATGACTCTGTCAAGAGGAATGCCGACTTGCTTTGCTGCTTCTTGCGCATTCTTGACGTACGGCAACTGGGTCACAACAGCCTTTGCGCCCGAATCCTTCAGTTGGAAAGCAAGCTCTTCAACTGTATAATTAGGGTTGGCAGGGCTCAGAACACCTCCGGCCCAGTGGCAACCCCATGTTATTGCTGGTGTGTCGATACAGTTTGGCGTGTAGAGTGCTAGAACATCGTTCTTCTGCCAGTCCCATAGACCCTTGAGGCCTTTACCAAATTCGATAGCTGTGTTCTTTACTTGAGCATATGTGTATGAGCGCTTAGTGTATGGATCGAAGTAGATGACTGATCGCGGTAGTTAGCGATCAAGCGCAGCGAGCGTGGTCTCACTGTCGTGTGCTTACCTTTGTCGTCAGTAAAGCCCTTGTCTTTCCGTTCGAACAGGAACTCCCAAAGGTCAACATCGGGGATTGGTAGACTGGGAAATTGAGATTCGAAAGGCATGTTGTGAGCTGGAGCTGGATTCTGCCTAGATTAGGGGAGATTGAAGAGTAGATCAGGACGAAGAGCAAGAAAGTCGGAGGACATGGCGCTGGTGACGCCAGTGACGCCAGACTCCAACGCGGAATGCCGTGTCGCGGCTAGCTGGGGCACAGAAGTGTGTGGGGTTGAACACCCCGGCTTCTGGAGCGTCGTCCCTCCGCAGCCGCGGCTCTTTCTGTTTTGGTCGCTAGCGTATCCTAACTACGACCGAGGTCAACGGCCTGTCGTTGTCGGCAGTCGATCGCTTTGTAATTGTTGTACACTCCCGGAGAAGTTCTGTTCATCCGATATACCGTGTCTCCATTATAGCTAGTAGTGGATCCTTCATTTTGAGGACTGATCATACATACCGACGTTTGCGCCGGGGATTCAGGAACAGTACGTTACAATGCCTGCATGGGAAGAAGCCACCGCGGTACAGAAGGTATCAAACAACACGTATTCGTGCATGTTGCACGATGATTGGAGCATTGGCAGTGGTACGTCCGAGTTTCTTGTTGACACTGTATTCATGATGGAGTGCTAAGTGACGTTGTAGTACCGAACGGCGGCTACGTGACCGGCTGTATTCTCGAAGTTGTCAAGACACACTTCAGCACATCACTTGTTAAGCAGAACCAGCCACACACCATCGCTTTGCATGTGGAGTTTTTACGACGGACCCAGGCTGGGCCTGCCCTCTTCAAGGTCGAAGATGTCAAACTTGGCCGACAGACGTCGATTGTGCACGTAAGCATGGAGCAGGAAGGCCGCCAGGAAATCGTGGCGTATGTGACGAACTCAAACATAACTGCAGAGGAAGGTTTCACCTTCGACACGCAGCATGAGCTCTCGCCACCGCCTCCTACCGTTGATCTGGCGAAGCTGGAGACAGACTTAGATGCGAACTGGAAGTGGTCAGAGGTTCCGTTTGCAAAGTTTCGCAAAGCCACGGCGCAAGTCAAATTCTATTTGCCTCGAGCTGGCTCAGTGCGACCAAATATTGTCGATGAGTGGATATGCTGGTCGAACGGAACAAACTTCACCAACACCTCGGTTGGGTTTGTAGCAGACATGTTCCCTCAGATCGTTGAAAACTTCAAAGACACAAACAAGGCATTCTGGTATCCGACCCTACTCCTAAACCTGGATATCAAGAAATCATTGCCCGCTGAAGGAGTCAAATGGCTCAACGTCCGGGCAGAACTGAAGCAGGTTAAGAACGGAAGGATGGACCTAGGGATATGGGTTCGCGATGCAGCTGGCGAGTTGGTCGCTCTGAGTAACCATGTTGGTTTTGTGTTGGATGCGTCAAGAAACACGGCTGCGAGGAGAAAGCCGGAAGCAAAGATATAGAGTGCAGCGCGATCAGATGTCCTGTCAAATCTGCATCAATATTGCCGTCACAACACGAATACACCAGTGCTGCATACCGTACTGAACTAGGAGTGGGGCGCTGTGTCTCCTCCGACATGTTCGCCGGGCAGAGTTTGAAGTTCGCGCACGTGACTGCTTACGGCTAGCGCGCTTGGCAACGCACCACGCCCACAGCCGAGCCCAAATTATCATCGCACTTTCGAACTTGCAACTAACCATCGACAACAGCCACCATGCCGAAGGACGTCAAGCAGAAGTCTGGCATCATTGCCGGCATCAACGCTGGCCACAGTACGTCTTACCGCCCGCCGCGCACCGAAACCCCCAGATCGACACCGCGAACATTACCGAGCAAGGCAGAAAATGGAGGCTAACGAACTGCACAGAGGTCACCCCCAGGACTCCTGCCGCCAGGATCTCCAGGAGGAAGGGTTTCCTTTCCAAGCGCACCGCTTTCGTCAGGGAGATCACCCGTGAGGTCGCCGGGTACGTTCACACGCAATTGAGGGTCGAGCGGCCGTGGGCTGCACACGTGCAGAGCCTGCCGCTGCCTTCAACGACACCACCACCAATAACGAAGGCTCCGTGCTAACAATTGCTGCAGTCTTGCCCCCTACGAGAAGCGTGTCATCGAACTCCTCCGTAACTCCAAGGACAAGCGTGCCCGCCGTCTCGCGAAGAAGAGGGTACGTCCCCCACCGTAGCCGACCGCCTACGCCAGCACCTCACCACTACGAACATGCACTAACACCGTACAGCTCGGTACCTTCGGTCGCGCGAAGAGAAAGGTTGACGAGATGACCAAGGTTATCGCCGAGTCGAGGCGTGCTGGTCACTAAACGGTTTCATGATTTTCGGATGAAGCAAAACATGGGCACCACTTTTCCGGTTCTTTCTGGGTGTTAGGTCTTTCTTCCGGCGGATCGACTACGACTTCGGTACGATGGTCAACGTCACAACATACCAAGAAGATGGCACATGATCGGAGTATGGCGACGGACAAACAAGCATGGTTCGCGTACCTAGCAGTGTCACAAAATCATGAAATGTGACGATCGGTTCACGCCAACGTCTTGGTGCACCATGGCCGTGAGGAGGTGAACTAACAGCAGCTGCACGTCGTTGTACCGAGAGTTTCGCGTCGAGACCTTAGCATGGATGTCAAATTCCAACTCATGCCTTTTCCAATGGCTGAAGTATGGGCCGAGAAATGCTTATATTGAACGCGCCTTGCTCGAAACACTGAGGCTGCTTCTAGCCTGCTCTCCTTGTGGGTAAAGCTGGAAGTGGAGGCGCCTACATACCCTTTTCCATGACTTACTTTGTTAATTCAATTCATCCACACTCCTTCACATGCGTTCAGTTTGCTTGACTTTTGTGCTCATTTAGTTCGTAGCGCTTGCTTGTGAGACTGACCACATGTGTTTGACGACCAGTGTCGAAGTATTTTTGATGCTGTTGGGTTCTATTGCAGAGGGACCTGACCTCAAATGTTGCTTCTTGGAACCCACATTAAGGGTAAGCTGAAGAGGAAGAGACGTTCTGTCTTTCAAGGCATTTGGTGTTCTCAAGAACGCACATTATGTGGATGTGTGACTTGAGGTTGATGTGTTGGCGATCTTGTTAGTAGCTGCTGCGAGGATGATTCAATGGAGAGTGAGTAGTAGATCCATAAGGGGAGACGCTGTAACAGGAGGTGAGGCTTAGGCAGCTTTGAAATGTTGGAGTGAATGAACCTCTCAGATCAGGTTAAATCCATTGACCGTCATCAGCGGTTTGAACAATGTAAATTGCGTGTCACATTGGGGCGTGGGCACCATGTCGTGGTGAACACATGCTAAATCGTGGTTGTCGTCCTCGAATTGATTAGGAGACATCACTGCCTTGATTTGTCGTCATGAACTACATGCTAGCCGGTGCAATGCTGATCAGAACTCTCGATTTATACATGATCTTATTTTTTTTCAATCTCACATGCACAATGTAAGTATATCTAGAATCGTGGCTCGTGGACATTGACGGACACCGTCTTCTCAATGTGATCAGTACGTGTTAATTATATGAGATATATTGTCATAGCCCGCAAAACATCCCTACGAGGAGATACCCATGAATTTCTCCTTCCAGTCCTTCCCATACTTAACGGGAGGTTTGTTGAAATAGAAGCCTCCGTGTGTGCATCACACTCTGTGGCATGTAAAAATAATAGTTACCCGGTCCCTGACAAAAGAGCTGGACTGAAGCATTTCCACTCACGTCTCAAATTTTCCCCAGGACAGCTTTGTTGTTATGCTTGATGTCTAAAATCTAGACGCAGTCTCCGTCCACTTACCAACATCAATCCCTCGCATTCCCGCCAAGCAGTTCATCATGAACAGTCACTGCCATTCTTCAATGCTTCACTCGCAATCTAAAACCCAACACACTTCAAAGTCCCGACATTGCAAGGCCACTCCATCACACCCACCGAACGCCGTGAAGAGCACTCTGTCACTATGCACACCTCACCTCCTATTTATAAGAACACTGGGCTACTACCTCTCTATTCTCCAGAACCACAAACACAATGCAACACAACACTACACTTTGCAACACAACACTCAATAATCATACCAACCACCCACAAAAAACGTGCCTCCCAACCAACAAATACATGCACTACCTCGGCTGCCGCCAGCCCGGCCACATTATCCCTGTGGGGGCGTGCAACAAATACGCCCCGGCACTGGCTATGTGTCTCGCGGACCCTGCGGGAGCGAAGAAGTTCGTACAGGCGGATATGCTGTATGGGGGTGTGGTGGATGATAAGTGTGGGTTCTGCAAGGAAGGGAGGGATCTCGATGGGGCGTATGCGTTTGGGGAGGATTGGGCGATGAGGGAGAGGTGGAGGAAGAAGGGGTGAGGTGAAGTGGCGAGGATAGGGGGTGGGTTGGGATGATGGTATGGGTTGTATTCTTTAAATTTTTTTCCGTGTCTAGGGGGAATCAAGGTGCTGGATCAGTTGCGGAAGGATAGGATTATGAATTGTAGCTAATTAAAGCTGAGCACGAAGTTCCATCTGCTGGTCCAGGAAACTACCCACCGTGTCCTCCATGCTCCTCCATTTCATCCCTAATATTTCCTCGGCCCTAGACGTATCGACCTTCGGCGGCTCCTCGAACGGACCTTCCAACTTCACGTCAAGGCTGGGGTACTTCTCCCGCACAAACTCGGCAACTTCTCCCCACGTCCAGTGTTGCTTCGGTCCAGCGGTGATCATGAACTCCTCCACATCTGCCGTCCTTCCTACCTGCACTTCCAGAGCCTTCAGATGCGCAGCCGCAACGTCTCGTACGTCGACGCTGGTCATGGGGATGAAGGGCTTGGTTGAGTGCAGGCAGCCCCAGAGCATGGCGTTTGTGCCGTCGAGTGCATCGGCTGACGTTTGGGTCAAGTTGTGGCCGAAGACGAAGGATGGGTGGAGAGTGATGGTGTGGAAGGAGGGGTTGTTAGCGGATGCCCATTCGAGCGACGCGCGGTGTGCGAGAAGCTTGGAGGCGTGGTATTTCATGCCGCCAGAGGTGTTAGGGTCGTCCGGAAAGGGCATTTTGGGGTCAACAGGAATCGAGTGGTTGAGTCCTTCTTGGAGGTTGTCAGATCCAAAAGTGTTGAAGTGAGGGGGGTTCTTACCTTTGGCGGTGAACTTCCCAGTAGCCATCGCCTCCAAGGGAATCAGCGCAAGCAAGGAAGACACAAGGATGACCCTCTTGATCGTGTCAATTTTCTTTGCAGCGTCCAGGAGTGCAATCGTGCCTTGCACTGCTGGCTGCAGATAGTCAGTCTCAAAGTCAGAGCCCTTCCCAGGCATGGGTGAGGCGAGATGAAAGACATATGTCACGTCTTCAAGCGCCTTGCCGAATCTGTCTGGGCTGGTGAAGTCTGAGATGACGATGAAGTCAACGCTTGTCGCATGCTTTGAGAACAGCTTGCGTAAGTTGTCGATCTGCGCCTCTTTGCGTACGCTGAGGCGGACTTTGAAGCCGGCGGTGAGCGCTTGACTGACGACGTGCGCACCAATGAAGCCGGTCGAGCCTGTGACGAAGATGAGGGGTGGAGACATGGTGTGAGATGGTATTTAGTGCCTCGAAGTTGATATGCGAAGAAGTCTTTGGTGTTGTATGTTCGATATCTGAGCAGCTGTGGTTCTTATATTTGAACCGGACATTTTGGAATCGTGCACGCCTTGGTAAGCTGAAGTACTGTCGTCAGAGAAAGTAGGGTGATTACTAAATCTGACATGCATTGCGTCGAGCTGATGCATAGGTAAGATGCTCCTGTACACTGCACTTCAGCTTGGGATTAGCATATGGTGGCTCAACTATGTTCCGAGTGTGCTAATGTGGCTCTAAGCGCGATGCTCAGGAATAGTAATCAGCGAACTAACAGCGCTTTCTTGTAGCGTAGACACACGACCCAAGACTAAAGTTGAGTAATCAGCATCTTCGACGGAGGAACATATGCCCTACCTGCTAATTGTTGCAGTATGCTATAGCGCAGATCGGCCTCTGTGTACCACTGTAGTCGAGTATAACAAGGCTGCGGTCCCCTTCTGGCCGTACAAACAATAACCATACCTACCTTTTATCCAGACTCAAACACAACTCCTCGACGACTATCGTAAAAAATGCCTCTTTGGCTGATATTCCACCCTGAGGGCACGTTCGAAGACGATGCCTCCAAAGAAGCCCTCTCCACCGACATCACCAAGATATACACAGGCATCGGTCTTCCCGCCTTTTACGTTGTCGTCAACTTCATCAAGATGGCTGGGAACACCATGTGGGTGGGCGGCAAGCAGCTAAGCAAGGAGAAGCCGTTTGTTCGAATCGTGATCGAACACATTGCCGTTACGCTTCCAAACGAAGATGAGATCTACAAGAAGACGGCCAACAAAGTGGATGCTGCTCTGAAGCCTTACATCGCCGACAAAGGATATGATTGGGAGTTCCACATTGACGAAACAGAGAGGAGGTTGTGGAAGATCAACGGCATGTTCCCTCCAGCTTGGAAGAGCGAGGGCGAGAGGGTGTGGGTGGAGGAGAACCGGGCGGTGCCTCTAGAGAACCTTTGAGACATCGATAGCATTGCTGTAGAGGGAAGATGACAAGCATTACAAGTAGCAAGTAAAGGAATGGCAGACACTGCAAGCAAAGAAGTAACGGCGCAAGTGTGATGAACACAGAGGCAGCCGGGGACTGTGATTGGCGTGCATGTTGGAGGATTGATGCAAGACGTGGTTGGATTGGTGGTGGAAGTGAGGCGGGCGCAGGTGGAGGGCGCAGTGGGCGCTTTCCTCGGCCACGGCAGGCTGCTAGGGCGGCTACTCTTGGAGCGTGCATGCGGCGTGCATGGCGCAAGTGGTACGAAGTACTGGCAGCGACAACCCAACGTGACTGTGACGACGTGCGGCTCATGCGGGCACTTTGGGCAGCCGTTCTTTCCTTTCTTTGCTGGAGCGGGCCGTCCAAGTAATTCGCCCGCCATGGACAGTACCGGTAGCAGCAGCAATTCACGCGCCTCGCCCACGCCGCCCACGCCGACCCCGCCCACCAAGGCAGAGGCCATGGCGTCGATATCCACGTCAACGGCGAGCTCCTCGCGGACGGCGCGCGGCCACACACCGACGGCCAGCCGCTCTGCCTCGCGGCTCGTTAAGGTAGATATGACGACACAGAGCCCAGCGCGGGCGGCGAGCAGCAACAGCCTCAAGCAGAAGATGGCGGCCAAAGTGGACGAGCCGCCGCGGGCGAGCAAAGCAGACGAGGTGGGCTTGGACGCTGCACACGCACGGCGGACGACGAGCACGACTGACACGCCACAGCAGCTAAAGACCCTCAAGTCCGAGTTTGACAGTCTGCGCTCGCACCTCACGTGCAAGGTCTGCGACCGCCTCCTCTACCAGCCATACACGATAGCATGCGGCCACACGTACTGCTACACGGTAAGAGGCACCCAGCAGGCATCCAGCACCGCACTGCTGCACTGCTACACTACCGTATCTGAACGAAGACAACTAACACCACCCAGTGTCTCTGCACCTGGTTCACCGAGAACAAGCAGAACAGGCAGAAGCTGACATGCCCCGACTGTCGCGTGGTAGTCCAGCATCTGCCTGCGCCCGCCTATGTCGTAAGCGCAGCAGCCCAGCAGTGCACGCCCAAGACCGCTGACACACACCCAGATCAGAGACATGACGGCCGTCTTCATCGCCCGCGCCGACCTCCTGCCACCTGGCGAAACCATCCAAGAGCACAGCAAGTGGCAGCAAGACGACGCCAATGCCGTGCAAAAGGACCGCGACAACACCGACCCACGCACCGGCGGGCTCTTCAAGGGCCTCTTCAACGCACCTGCGCACTCGCTGCGCCCATCGCTCCACATCGTCCGCGACCAGGAGGACGGCGTCGATCGCTGTCCAATCTGCACATGGGAGCTCGAGGACGGTGCCTGCACGCAATGTGGCCTGGTCTTTGACGAGACGGGCGAGGTCTCGTGGGACAACAGCTTCACCGGCTTCAGTGACATGGACGACATGTCTGAGCAGGACGTCGACGACCTCGATGCCGCCATGGGCCTGGAAGAAGCCGAATTCGAGGGCTTTGGCGACCCAATGGACGGCTGGCAAGACTACCTCGGCGAAGGCGGCCCTAACTTCGTCCTGCGTCGCTTCCTCCAACACAACAACGCCGGCCCCCGCCGCCACATGTCCCACAGTGAGGCCGGTAGCAGGCGCTCGTACTCTCAGAGCATTGTCTCGGACGTTTACGGCGACGAAATGGACACAGTTGAGGAGGAAGAGGAAGAAGAAGACTCTGAGATGAACGATTTCATCGACGACGAAGCTCTGGAGTCCTCGCCTTCGGCCAGCGGCGCTTCCTCCACGCCCGGCCAAACTCCGCAACCCACAGCACCTCGACCACGGGTCCAAGCAAGAACGCGTCCTATAGTGGAGGAATCCGAGACCAGCTCTACCATTTCAAGTGTGGTTGAGGAGGAAGAGGAGGAGAACGAGGACGAAGAAGAGGAAGAGGAAGAAGAAGAAGACACTGGTCCTGTGCGCAGAGGGCAAAGACCACGAGCCCAAAATCATGTGCTGAACAGGGCCAATGGCTCTCGATCCAGGTTTGCTCGCGTCGTTGCACCGTCTTCATCAGCGTCCACAGATGCCTCAACCGACGAACTCGATGAAGATACGCAAGCACTGCTGCAGGAAGAAGGCTGGATGCGGCAGACGGACGATGATGAGATGGATGAAGAAGATGGCGACAGCGATGGTGGAGCTACGACCGTTGGGTGGGAACCGCTTGCGAATTCAAATGACAGAAGCCGAATGGGCGGTTCTCTAACACCTACTGCAGATCGTCCTCGGCCTAGTGCCCCTATCCGTCCCCCCTCGCGAGTGGGTAATGTTCGAGCGCTCGATGCCTCCCGTGGCCTCCGACGAAGATCCTCTGTTCTGTCGAATGCACCGGCTCACTACGAGGATGGCGAAGCCGATGATGACGACTCCGATCAAGACGGCGACCTCGACATGGCAATGCACGCTCTTCGCAACCGCCGGTCACAGCAGGTGATGCGCGGTGAGCCGGCCTTCCAAAGCGCACCGGCTCGATTCATGCCTCAGGGAGGCAACGCTGCCAACGAGGCAGACACCGACGACAACTCAGACAACTCGCAAGCTGGCCTCGGTCGTGGCGCGCCACGTATTCAACGGCGCGAATACAATCCGCGTATCAGCCGCATGTTCGCTGCACACCAAGCTGCGTTGCAACAGCACCAAACGGGTGGCAACTTGATAGACATTGAATCTCGCTCCATCACACCACTCAATCGATCGTCTACGTCCTCCCGCAACCGTCAAAGCCCAGCGCCCGTCTCCTTTTCCCCCTTCCTACCTCCAGCACGACTGCGTACCCCACAGATGGATAACTCCAATATCGGCTTGTCTTCACGTGTCATGGCATCGCCCAACAGGCGAAGTGCCATGTCCCCTGCTCTCCCTTCCGCAAGTGTCCTGGAGAGCGCATTTCGAAGTGACCGTATGTCTTATACCAGCTCGGCAAGTAACGACTCCATCATCTTAACACCGGGCACATCAACTCCCAATTCATCGTATTCCATAGACCAGACAGTGCGTACGCATGCCAATGCAGCTATGGATATGATCGATCGTCCTCAAAGTCGCGTCAGTGCCCGGCCCCCATCAGCAGCAGGCCGCAGAGGATCGGCCAATTTCTCGCCAGTCTATCAGACCTTCCCACCCCCCAACATGGGCCTGCATGCGCCGGCGTCTGCAGCACCTGCTCGTCCAGCCAACCCGTGGGCTGCGTACGTATCGCGGACCATCAGAGCCCGGAACTCTCGCTTGGGCCTTCGGGAACAATCCTCGACAGCCACGCTGAGGCCCACTAGCTCCCGTGCTAACATCCGTGAGAACGCTGCTCCCGCCCCGGTCATGAGGACTCAAGCCTCACGCATTGGCTTGCGCCCACAGCCTTCGGTACGTCGACTGAGTGCACAGCCGTCCACGAGGGCTCTTCGAGCTCCACCGTCTCCTGGTCCCAGTGGACAAATGGCCGGCCAGTCAATGGTACGGGTGCCGATCGGTTTGACTCAGGACGACGTGACCGCCCGCGCTCGAGAACTCCGCAACAATAGGGAGCAGGCTCTTGGCCTCTCCAATAATGTGCCGGCACGTACCAATCCGTTCCAATCAGGGTTTCGCCGTCCAAGCAACGCTGGGAACATGCCCCCCATAGCACTAGCCCAAGGCGGATCGCAACATGTTCGGAGCAACTCCAATGAGTCCATGGGGTCGGTCAATTCCGCTGGCACTGCTCACGACGTCTCCACAGGCCCATCACTAGGACGACGCAGAAGCAATCGCAACATGATGAACGCTCCACCACCTGGTGTTCTACCTCCTTCGCAGGCTTTCACTTCTCCGGTAACTGCGTATACCAACAACACGTACCATTCAAGACAGGGTAACCACATCGGTCCATTGGCGGCATTCGAGCCACCGGTACAAAACAACAACAGAACAGCTAATCCTGTGGCCACTGGTCAGCTTATCTGACGAGTGACTCCGGAGCTGCGTCAACACGCTTCAAGTCATCACCTTTCTTTGATACTCAATAGGGTCTGGTGTTTGGAAGAAATCTTTGGAATGGGCGCATCGTTTATGAGGGTATGACTACGATTTTCGTCTTTCAGCGGCATCAAAACGGACATATCGGGTTCTTGTGCATTGTTTGGCGTCCTTGACCTGCACTATACCACACGCTTGAGCGAGTTTCATGTAAGATCGGTGCAGAGCTAGGGTAGCTCATATATTTATATGTTTTTGGCGTTGCAAACGGTCGTGCTATATCCATACACTGTTCGCTGTAAGATGCACATTAATGATACTCACGAGTAAACGCGGTGTCACGTTATGACGCACTTTGCTCTGACGATTCGCGTTGGCCGTCGCCACACTAACCCGATAAGATAACGAAACTCCGCAGACGACCGAGGTCTTGCTCATCATCAACTCCAAACCGCTTCATCTATTGCGCTTCCAAGCCCCTACTATTAATTCCATACCCCTCCCTCGCACCACAATGGCGAAACCCGAACAGCCCGACACCACCACCGCCGGCAAAGACTGGACCGGCCCAACCGCCTCCAAGTTCGACAAGTACGCCCGCCCATCCGCCTCATAGCACACACACCGCCACCATACCACAAACCGGACCGAGACTGACGCAGCAACAACAGCAAAGCGTACAGCGAGTACTTCGACCCCTGCCAAGAAGCCGCCGACAAGAGCATTCGCTGCCTGAAGCGCAATGGCGGCGAGCGCGCCATGTGTTCTGATTTCTTCCAGTGAGTGATGGGGTGGTTGCTGTGGGTTGAGGGGTGGATAGCTGATGAGGAGTAGGGCGTATAGGGATTGTAAACAGCAGTGGGTATGTTGACCCTCAGTTCGATTCCGTTCTATGGATTCTTCTATGGATTCCCTGCGCGCGCGGTGCGAGGAAGGATGCTCGCTGACACAGGGTAGATGGAGGCGCGGAAGGAGGCGAGGAGGAACAAACCTTGGTTTAGCTAGACAGAAGCTGGGTTTGAGGGAAGAGGTCTATTGTCTCCGCTCTAGGGTGCATGGGTCGGCGTTTGGCGTTGCATATTTGGATTAAGAGATGGATGTTGATGATACGATAGGTTTAGGTTCTGGAAGACAGAGGAGGAGCTGTAGGCCCTCCGTGTAAGTTTGGCATCGGAGAGTACAATCCATGATTGTGGAACAATAATCGACAGAGAACGTTGCACGAGCCCCTCACGAGGCTGATCCGCCAAGATACCTCTTCTGCTTGGAGAGCAGCTATAATAAGTGGCGAGCAGGCAACAGCTAATGTCCACGCATCTTACCAACATTTCGGTTATTGCTCTCTGTCTGTCTACGATGACATCTCAATACACTCGCCTGCAAGCGCCATCTGCCACGCGGCTACAGAGCCCTATCACGGTACCACAGGATGATGACTTTGAGCTCGAGAGTGTCCCCCACCAGGACTCTGAGCAACACGAGCTCCTTACACAGGCCCATACGCTACCTGTGAGTCCATCTTCGACGGAGAGCTCCAATTATACGCCTTATCACGATGATGTGCCCGCGCCGAGCAGTCCAGTCTTGAGCATTCCATGCGCAGCTTCGAAGAAGGTGGTAGCATCAGTCACGCCGCTTACTTCTCAACCAACCCATGTCCTCGAAAAGAGAAAGAGCAACCACTCGACCTCTGCGTTCCCAAAGTCATTGATGTCATGGGTGCTAGAGGTCATTGCCATTGTGGTGAGCATCGGCTCCCTTCTAGCCATTGTCGCGATTCTCCGCCGTGAAGACGGCCAACTCTTGTCATCATGGACCCTAAAAGTCTCACTCAACACCGTGATTGCTGCTCTTGGGACTCTTTCTAGAACCACGCTAGCATTTGCCTTGAGTGCTTGCCTTGGACAACAAAAGTGGAACTGGCTTACAAAACGAACGGACTGTCTTGCGGTATGGGCGCGATTCGATGAAGCCAGTCGAGGTCCCTGGGGTGCCAGTCGTCTGTTCATTTGGCTGCGAGCTAGGTAAAACATCTCAAACTAGATTGGTGAAGGCGTACTAACAAGTTCACAGACATTGGGCTGCTCTAGGTGCCTTGGTTGTCATTGGTACTGTCGCCTTCGATCCGTTTCTCCAGGCTGTCCTATCTACGGAGGGACAATTGAATATCGTACCTGATCTGCCGGCCCACATCTCCCAAGCTCTGATCGTAGATGCTGGGAGGGTTGTCGAAACAACGGCTGGTGCCTTGTATTCTTTTTCTACATCCGCGGGGCCTCTCTCAATTGGGGGAGTCATGACAGTTGAGCCGGACTTCGGTTTGATCAGTGCGGTATACAACGGGTTTCAAAACGACACTTCGTGGTACCGCGGCGAACAGGTCGTGAATAATATCTGCGCAACAGGCAACTGCACCTGGTCTGCTTTTCCGTCCGCTGCAGTTTGCAGTATGTGTAACGATCTTACTGACAAAGTGTTGGTACAGAAGGGCTTTGGTACTGATGGGTGGAACATACCTGTCCCATCTACTACGGTGTTTAAGCGGAATTACACTACCTTTAGCCTTCGAAACGTCAACATATCCAACTCCGACTCGGCAACCTACACAAAGTCTCTGGAGGGGCGCACGGCCGTTGAAAGGGCAATATTCCTTGCGGCAAATACCACTTTCAATTCGCAGGACACAACGAGTTTCCAAGATCTGCAGACCATGCTCATTTCTTTCGTGGTTCTCAAAGCGTCCAAAGAATGGGTTCAAGGTGGGATCACATGGAATCGCTCGACACCCACAGCAGCAGAGTGCGCTTTCTACTTGTGCACGAACATGTACAAAGCAACTACTCAAGATGGAAAACTCACAGAGACACTTCTGCGTTCATGGGCCATTAGGGACTCACAGTCTTACAAAGCGAAGCTCGAATCGTCAAATTTTGGCCCCGAGGATGCAGTGAACGCCTTTGTTGCTTCGCGAGGCGACATACTCTACGATGGGCAAATAGAAAGAACTGATCTTCAGCTACTACTTCCCGCAGAGGAGTATCCTGAGATCACTCCCAGAACGTTCAACGTGTCTTATGGATTCATCACGACGATCTCAGACTTCTTTGCAGGCTTTGCTGTCGGAACCGACAGCATTAACCAGATGGTATATCCGGCGGTCAGCGAGCAAATGACACCTCTCGCAAAGGTTCTCTGGGACTCGGAGAACCCCACCGATACCTTCGAGCACGTGGCCCGCAGTCTCACAAACCACATCCGCTCAAAGGCCAACAGCAATGCTTCGTACGTCAAGGACGTCGAAGGCGCTACACAAAAATGGGCCATCCATGTTCGTGTCAAATGGCCGTTCCTGGTATTTCCCATCGCAATGATCAGCTTCGGCATCGTGTACGTGATACTCACTATCATCGAGTCTACACGATTACGTGTCCCGGTATGGAAGGAGTCGGCACTGCCGAGCTTGCTGCACGGTCTTTCTGATGAGACTCAAAGCCTAATACAAGATGAACCAGCCCAGCCGGAGGGAAAGCGTCCTGGAGATGTTCTGGTGAGGTTTGAAATTGATAAGAGAATGATTGTCTGCGGATGATCGATGCGCGTTGAGAAGGATGATTGAGGTGCATATTTCTATAGATATTGTTCACAAGTAACATGAGATCTAGTGCACAAGGGACTAGAGAGCCAAGGGTTGATTAGAAAGCTGTATATATCCCTACTCTGGGATGCTTAGATAAGAGAACCCCCTCGCCACACTGAACCAAAGCATGAAGGTTCCCATTTCCGAATACCTCTACAACCTCTACTCCCGGTATCATGAACATCTGCAATCCCACAACGAATAGACAGCAGTAAGCAGAGGGCTGAACATAGATATCCCGTAACCATAATTCGACCGATTCATCTGAGTCCCAGGTAGACACGCTTTCACAGAATCAAACCTAGGTCCCGACTCCACCAGCGTTGTTGTTTCGAGTTGATAGTCGACATGTAGACTGGTACTGTGTGTAACGTGTGGAGGTCCGATTTACGTGTCAGCGGAACTACGTGTGTTGACGTTGTAATCTTGATACAAGGTTCGGGCCGTGATTTGGTGGGAGCTAGATGGACAGAGTGCAGGTAGTAAGTTTTATAGACCAATAGATAGCAGAATATCAGACAGCTATGTATGTATGCTGAGAGTGGTTAGGGGATGGGGCCGCGTGCGAGGGAGGAGCGAGGCGGGCGCTCTGGAAGGCCGTTAGATGTCGTGTGCTTCCATATATGTGTGGCCATTCAGCTCTTGTAAGCCGCTGCATCTCTGCTTGCTTTTCTTCTTTCCTGAGCTTCTGACCCTGCTCTGCAACCGAGATAGGTTTTTCGCTCTTGTGTTTATTTCGTTTTGACTTGACCCAGACCAGTGTAATGTCCAGCAAAGCATCGACTTGGCCAGCCGGTGATACGCGAAACTTATTCGCTGTGAAGGCAAGGCTTTCTTGTCTTTCATGTTTTGCGGTGGTGTTTTCCAATCCACACGCCTCTGCGGATCGGATCAGCTCTTATAAGCATAGATCCAACGCTCTCTCGTTGTGCCGAGAGGCAGTTCGAAGCTTTCGAAAAATAACAATGACATGGCATGATGCATCCAGATGCACTGGAAAAGACCCCATAAGGATGGGATTCCCTGGACATTTGGCAGGTTCGAGCATGTGCAAAGAGAGATGACTGCGCTACCCATCAATAAAGGCGAAAGGTAGAGGCGTGTCCAAAATGGTGACTAAATAGCGCATAAGAAAGTTACTGTCGAGAAACAGAAGGTCAAGATCGGGATGAAAGTCTCCAAGGGTAACATTTTCGGGGGTAATGATGAGAAGCGTTTGAGAGTGAGCAGTCGTCTTGTAGATGAGGATCAAGATATGTCGGGCAGGCGACGCCACTTATATATCTTTCGCCAAGCAAGGCCCTAGACAGGTTGCCACAATTTTCACGTCGGTGTCGGCGCGTCCCTGCGCACGTAGCCAATTGTTCTTCACCTGGCTTCAGAAAATAGTTAAGCCTAGTGGCCCGGTTCGTTCTCGAGGCTTGTTTTTGCATAACCACTTTAATCTGAATCATCTGAATAGCTTACTACGATGCATATCTCTGAAATGCTTCGAGAGAGGTTGAGTGTGAGAGTGACTAGTGATGTGAGATACTAGTGAATGTAACGTTCCCTCGTCTTCGAAGGGATCCATTAAAGTACCCCTCTTGTGCTCTACCTATTCACTGTGATAACAACTCTGACACGCAGAGCGGCCAACTTCTCAAGTTTATTCCTCAAAGAAGTCCATTTGCGAGGTTGACCAGGTTGCCCATTTCCTCATGAGGCAAGCCCACGTAGTCCAAGCAAGACGTCCCGCAAACAATAGGGGACCCCTCATCAGTGAACAGTGCCGCAAGGTTCATACACTCTGGCGCTAGTCCTTCAATACGCATAGCTAAAGTCACCACCGTTAGCAACCATTATTGTCAATTAATGTAGGAACAGCATACAGTACTCGCCCGTCCTAGTGAGCGTAACCTGTCGACCCTCATTGGTGACCCTGCACTGCTCGATACTCTTCAGAGACACCGGGAGGCCAGTTTTCAGACTGGCGAGCAGCCACCTGGATGCGCTGAGTTTGGTTGACAGTTGGTGCAAATTTGCAGCACTAAGGCACATCGAAAACACCTCCGGCACCTAGACCCACGGCAACAATACCGCCAGCAAGAGGAGCAGCGATGCCACCAATAATGGCGGATACAAGTGACCCAGCCATTGGTGCTGGGCACGAAGGGATCATGGAAAGCGCTGCCAGAGCCGTGCTCGTGAGGAGTAGCTTGGTGTGCATTATGCCAGAGGGATTGAATTGTCTAGTTGGACCAGTAGGAGCGGTGATGCGAAGGAACAGCAAGGTATTGGTGCATGTACTTATAGTAAGAAGTGAAGGGCCTTTTATTTGGTTCTTAGTGAGCCAAGATTGTATTCAGTGTGTCTTATGATTTCAACCCAATCCTTCCCATCCCTCCCATCCTTCTCGCGGAAACACGGCTTCAACAATTTGGCTGCCAATTTGCCTGCCTTGGGATCTGTTTCGTATGAAGAGCTCAAATCAGTCTTTCAAGTCTATGGGGGCGCCGGAGAATCCTTTCCAACCATAGTTTCGTCATTGTACCTGGATATATTTTCTTCAATCCGACCATCATGACGGTACTCTTTCTTCCTCACAAGTTTACTCGTCCATCTGCCCTCACCGTCGCTGCCACAATAGATTGCTTACTTCAACATGTACTCAACATACCTTTCATCCTATCGAAGCACAAACATTAGTCCTGTCGTGTGGATGATGGCAACGGTCATCACGTCATATCTCGATCTCTGCATTGTTACGAACTCCACGCATCCAGTCCTTGTGGTATCCTCAGAGTCAATGGAGCCCACCTTCTATCGAGGAAATATCGTCTTTCTATGGAATAGACAAGAGACAATTCGGGTTGGTGATATACCTGTGGTGTGGTTTAGCGGGAGAGAAGAGTCAATGGTGCATCGAGCAGTCAACATGGAGTACCATCAGAGCATTCGGTTTGGTGAGAGTGACAATGAGATCACCATTCAACAAAGGCACGTTTGCGAGCTAATGTCGATTAGACTCCATGATGTGGAAAGGGCTAACGCGGAAATGCGCAGGCAACTAGTGCTGACGAAAGGTGATAATAATGTGGTTGACGACGTTGGTATGTATCCCGATGGGCGCAAATGGGTTCATCCCGAGGAAGTGGTGGGTCTAGTGAAGTGCCATATTCCGATGATTGGTAAAATAAACCTACTCATGAAAGATCATGCAGAGGTATTATATGTATTTCTTACGGCCACTGTTGTTACAGGAATTATACTATAACAACCATTTGCAGACGCGGCGCTGTAACTAGGACTATTTTTTACACCGCTAGCTACGCATATCTATCTAAGCATGTATAATTACTAAATCCTTGTCTTTACTACCTGACTAACTAACAGACTGGTGGAATATATCAGGCCATGTAGCTGGCAGATCGGAGGTGCGGCACGTCAAGATTTTTGCCGTGGAAGCGTTATCGTATCTTATAAGTTAGCCTTGCTGTTGCTGTGGAGACTTCCAAGCATTGGCAATATTGACCCAATTATCAACTACTGCTAGCATTCGTACAAGACTACAAAATTGGGAACGCCTTGCAACACTCTTTCAGGGCACAACATGGGCACGGAATCGGAGCACAACCGGGGCACCGAAAAGTCGAATTCAACTGATGCCAACACCAATGTTAATAGAAATGACGTTGATTCTGACAATACACCGCCAATTTACTTTGACTCTGAACCGTCAGCCCAGCCACCACGATACCCTGATCATCAACGCACTTCGTCTATTGAAACGCAAACGGCGCCAATTTCACAATCCAAGCCCACAAATCAACACAGCACCGGCGCACCCGCAAGTACCATCGCGGCGGTCCTTGGTTCTGGATATGTCGATTTAGATGCTCAGCGACGAGCAGACCGCAAGAAGAAAACGCTTCGCGAGCGCTGGAACGATTTCAAAAAAAGAAATTTTAACAGCTATGATGTATCCGAGGACAGGGCAGGAGCGTCAAGCGCAGCAGAATGGAATGTGCAGGGCGGGAGGCCAAGCGGAGGGCTGGCATCGCCGTACAGAAGAAAGTAGGGAAAGTGAATTGGTAGATTAAGTTTCTGTATGGCATACGCGAAGAAACCTGTGTGTAAAGCAGATAGAGTAGTTAATAGACGTTTTCAGGAAGGACAATACGTTAACAACGGCTTTAAACAAAAGACACAAGCTAAAGGTAACCGCATGAATCAAATTGCTCGCCTCCAAATGTTTGCTCATAAGTCTACTTATGTTGAAATGGACTCTGCCGATACGTTAACTTGAAGACTGCTGGTGTCTCAGTACCTGGCAGCTTATGACTTACATCTTGTGGTCTTTGGTGTTTGGAAGACGATTGAGAAAGCTCAGCAGGCGACAAGTAGTAACGCTGGGGTTTATAACTATACTGTTGAGGTGAGACCTTCTAAAAATTATTTGTCTATTGCTCGCCGTTCTAAGCACTTGCTAGTGAGAAGCCTTGCGGTGAGTAGGCCGGTGCCTTTACTATATGTAACTGTCGAGATCAGCCGCGTAATTCTCGCGCATGCAGTTCTCCTGCGCGCCCGAATCGCATAGCGCAGTCACCTCATGGGATTGGAGAGTCCCTCTCACTCCTTGCAAGGGGCTGACTCGCGGGACATCAGCGGTGGTGGTTGGCCGCTCAGGCCTGCCCGTGAGTCGGGTTTGTCACATGAGCATACGAGTGCTGTAACTTTAAGTCAGCCCAAAACTTTAATAACTGTAATCAGTAATGTCGTCGTCGTCGTCTTCCCTGCCGCCCTGACATTCTCATAGAACGTTTGGAGAATTCATCTGTTCCGACCCCGAGCTTCTTCTGCTTCGACCTTTCAACGGTCTCAATGCGCGTGCGTTATTGTATATGCAGTCCGAGTTGATGTGTCTTGAAAGCAGGCTCAACGAATTCGACAAAGAAGACGAGAGCGACGGCTCAAACCATGCTATTCTACCTGCTGTATGCTTCGAAGCGATCCTGGCGCGTGCCTCAAAAGACGACCCCCGGGAAGTAGAACGCCTGGAGCTGATACGGCGGATTCAAGAGCTCACTCATCGCTACAGTTAGTCCGAGTGCTTCTGCACAGGAACAATACTGATACTGCTAGCTAGATACGATACTCATAGCCCAGAAACAGGTTCAGGATATAGCTACACCAGGTAGGCGTGTTTGGGAGGTCTTCAGCAATTGGTTTTGTCAGAGCAAACCTTTCTTTGGGAAGAGTGAGCAGCTTTTGTGGAACAAGGCAGCTGGCGATTTCGTTGCAGTCGGAGCAATTGGAGACGAGGATGTCCTCACCAGCTTGACTGAATGTTTGATTGGTCGCGTTGTAGCGGTAAGTATACTTACCCATCGAGCCTTCCCTCTACAAAGATTTAACTGACAACGATAGTTCACCAAGAGGAATGCGGTGAAGAAAGACGCCCCGACATACTACGCCCCAAAGACGGTCAAGCGTTTCGTTACGTTCATTGAGATCTGCGGCGCAACCGTGCTCCTAGAGGCCGCTATTGTTGCATTGTACTTAGTCACGAACGAATGGGCGAGATTCGCCCTCATCGCGATATTTATTTCGCTCTTTGCTGTAGCCATATCTTGTTTGAGTAACGCAAGAAGACCGGAAATGTTTGCGGCGACAGCAGCATGTGCAGCAGTGTTGGTTGTGTTTGTCTCTGGGGATTTAAATAGTGGAGGTCCCAAAGCTTGACATAGGATTGGCTATGATACGGAACACGACATCTCCATAAGTTGATGTAAATAGCGAGAGTGAATGCATTCGAAGACGATATTTGGCTGAGATCGAATCCATTCGAGCTAAGATCAGTCATCTGCCTAGCATATATGGTCTTTCGTGAATGTTCGTCAGGTCTCCTTGGTAGTTGGAAAAAACCAAGATCTCCTTTCACTTCCCGGCTTGGAGCGACTGCACCAGAATATCCCCACAAACACGTTCGTCCTGCATGCTCTTCTACGCGCTTTCATCGCTTTTTGTGTGCACAGTCGCAACGAAATTTACTACCGATGTGAGGACTCAAAGACGGTCTCAGGGCGTGTGCTTTTGCTGGATGGCCACATGGATAGTTTCCCCTCCTTGCTTATATTGACGTGTTTTGTTTTCAGTTGCAAACGTCTCTTAGATCAGCAAACTGTGGCGGTTTTCTTGACAGGATATGATAGCAAAGCTGATGATGTCGAACGTTGTTCGACGATGCTCAGACCGTTCTTATGGTGTACAACCTAGTATATATTACATACGTCATGTGTTCTATTTCACATACGACCATAGGACGTTGAAAACAAGGCTTCCCGTTCGCTCAGCCCTATTTAAGCAACGTACCGGCGGATTAGTAGTTAGGTGGGTGACCACTAGCGAATACCCGCTGTTGTATGTTTTTGTTGTAACAACCTGACTTTGTGCCTATCGCTTGCCCCATTATGATGCAGAGACCCAGTTGCTAAGCAACCCCGCACTTTTCCGTTCCGTCGCGTCCGTGCACACAAAAGGACGGAAAGCGGTCTTTCAATTTCGTCTGGCCCTCTCCCCAGCATCCGCCATGAGTCTGCCAGATAAAATAACTGAGCTGCAGAGTCGACGAGCTTGTGAATCTTGACGGTAGTACTGCACTAACACCCTGCTTGTACACCGAGCTCATTCAGTAGTGTAGGCGGAAAAAGACGAGGCCTGCTCCTTCTACCAACCCATTTGCCAGCATAATTGTAGAGTGCTTGTGTCAGGTGGTGGAAGTAGCTAATTACATGTATATGCCTGTCCTTAACTCACCAGGGAACGTGACCTGATTGACCGTCGTATCGCGTCTCGCCTCTCTTCCGCCTTCCTCTCTCTCCTCGACTCTTGATGTTGACTCATCTTTTTTGTCAAGCTACGCAGCCTATCCCGCCAGCTCTTCTTTTCAGGCTGTGCTATAATCCGTGATGCCCTCAAATTATTGACTACAGATCCTGCCGCACCCGACGGCAAATAAAAATTGCTTGTGTCACCTCCTGCGGGTAATTCATCGGCGTCGGCTCCTGAGTCCGAGTCTGAGTCTTCGAAGCCATCCCAGAAGCCGCGGGGCCGCCAGAAGGGATGTAGCGTCGCGTCCTCTGACATATCACGCGGAACTTCGGACATGGGTCTGTCTGCGTCTGCAGCAACGATCGATAGAGATGGGGATGGAGATGACAGTGGGTATGACGATGGCAATGCTAGGAGTTTCAATGAGTACTGCCGCACGCGCTGTAGGAGCGAGAGACGAGACTTCTGCGAGGATACGCTGGGACTCTTGGGGAGCGGCGGTGCCCAGGGTTTGGGTGACGCTTGTGTCGCTGCGTGTTGGTCTGCGTCTGGAGGTATGAATCTGATATTTGGCGGTTCAGGAGCAGTTCGTGTCGTCTGAAAGGCACCAGCCTCAGAAATCCCGACGGAGGAAGAAGCAAGAACTTTGGATATTGATCTAGACTCTTCAATCTCTTGTAGGTCTCCTCGATCGCTGTGCATGCCCGCTCGCGCTTCTCGGAACTTCGTCGTGATGCTGTCCCATGAAGTATCAATTCCTTCCTCAAAGCGATATGCTACATCTGGGACTAGATTATCGTCGTTCTCATAATCGAGTGTTTGGTGGTCGATATCCTCTTGACTCAAAGCTTCTTGAACACTGGCGGCTGCACTGGAGATTGACTCTTCTGATTGTTCACTTGCAAATTTTGATACAGATGTCGCACTACTTCGCCGTGCAATATCTGACAGTGCACCACTCTCGTTCCAATCAGCCATGTAGTCAGTCGGTGGAATCGCGAATAATGCCAACTGTTCAAGATGGCGTGCGACATGCGACCGCAGCAGCTTTGTTTGCTTGCTACATAGCATACAAGTCCCGGACTTGGCGCGAGAGGGATACCGAAAGCCGCGTTGTAAGTTCGAGGTCAGAATCTGGCCGACCAATTCGTTGTGGTCTACCTTCATGTGTTGTTGGAAATCCGAGACATCGCTGAAAAAAGGGTGGAATTCTGTGTTGCAGAACCATTCCAGACGATGCGTGCGTGACTCATGATCGAACCAATCCTGGATGGTCTCGAAGAAGTACTCGTGTAGATGACATTCTGGGTACGTGCAGGTATACGGCTGCAGATCGGACAATACGTGTCTCCTGAAGTGGCATATTAGCTTGGCAGACAAGATGTTGTAACAATATGTCCATACTTCCACTGGGGCTCTGATATGATACTTTGAGCAATAGAACAATAGGGGCACGTAAAGTATTGGAGTAAGTCTCCTTTTGCGTTTCGTGGTCGATGTGGGATCTTGATCGGGGTGTCTTTTGCAGTTTGTTCTGACACGATGGAAGACGATCGTGACTCGGCGACGGATGGAGCGTATAGACCAGACGTAGGCATAAGTACCACTGGAGCAGTTGGCCGTAGCGTCGTGGCCTTTGTGACTGCGGTGCGTTGACTCGGCGTTCTGACGCTGGGAGCTACTTCGTCGACTACATCAAAATTTTCAGAAGGAGGTTCGTCCGAAACACTTATTGTAGCTTCCGCGGCTGTCTTTTTCTCCTGCAAGGCATCGGTATGATTCTTGCGATACCGGATGATCTGTCTACGTCTCGAGATCATCTTGGCTAGACGTGCAGCAACCGTCTCATCGATAGATGGAAACTTCTCCTTGATGTGCATGAGGTCGAATGGTAGATATGAAGACATATCAGTGGCAGTCTTTTTTGTTAGACGGTCCACGGGCGCAGGACGTCGAATCGGCAATTTCCAGAGACAAGAAACCAAGAAGTCTATAGACTCCAACGGCACGGATATAGGCTTTGTTGCCTTAGATCCTGAAATTGAAGAGCCAAGGGGCGCGTTACGCGGAGCATGTGTAGTCGTTTTTTCAGTCTCCGAATCCGAAGATACTTCCCATGGAGAGTCTTCTGCGTCTAAATCGCTAGAGCTCGCAGAATCGGAGTCTCCAGCCTCATCGTCACCAGTCGGTATGCGAGTATCTGTGGCGTATTTCAAAGCTTTGCGGAACATCAGTGACAAGGAATCAAAATATTCACAAATGGTTTACCTTGTGTGAGCTAAATCATAGGCGTAACTCTCATCAGCGTCGGATACATACGAAAGGTGCAGAGCGTGGCACATATTTTGGAACGAGGTTCTAGATCCTTACATTGTCTTGTAGGTCATGTAGCAATCTCAAAACCTAGACATTTTTAACCGAGGCTCTCTGGCGCCATGACAGTACGTACCTGCACTCTGTAAAAGGACGCTTCTCTTAACCTGTAGTCAAGCGACATCCTATAGCTGTGGCCACTGTGTCCAGCTCCAACATTGCCCGACCAAAGCCTGTATTTGTCGAAAACATCGCGTGTCGAGTCAAGACTAGGTTGATGGTTCAACTTTTGTAATGTCTCCAAAAGGACAGAAAAGATCGATGCGCATGCAAAATGTGCTTCACTGATGGTAGTCTCCATCTCTTCCTACTTCGACTGTAAAGCTTGGTGTGTTGGCATTCAGGCCTGGTGCAAGTTAGAAATGTGTTGGAACGAACAATCCTTCGAGTTACGCTTGGGGCTTAGCGCGGGGTAAACTTTCCCCAACATTATTAATAGCATCAGACTCAGCCTGACCTTGCGTGACTCTACAATAAGTTGTTCGTGAATGAAACTTTTCAAGGCGTGAAATTAGGTTGGACGTGATTTGGCTGGTACGTGCTCAGTCCGGCCGCCATGTCGGGCTTTGAAATAGCAGGAGTGGTGCTTGGATCAATCCCATTAGTCATATCTGCCTTGGAACATTATTCAGATGGAGTACGAGGCTCACACATAATTTGAGTATAGCTAACCAGATACCAGCTCTCTACCCTCAAGAGTATGCACAAATATGAGGACGTTTTTGGACACCTTCATGCAGCATTTGTCACCAGCGCCTGCATCTACAGAAATTCTTGCGAAGAGCTGCTAAGCCCACTTGCACTCTCAGATCTCGAATTGTATCAACTACTAGAGGAAGTCGATGGACCTTCATGGCAGCGGGAAGACCTGGACATCACGTTGCGAAGTCGTCTAGGCAACAACTATTTACCGTACAAATCATCCGTAAAGCAGCTCAACAAAAAGATCATCCTCTTTGGCCAGAAATTGAAACTACGCAGCGACTTTCAGGTCAGTACAGGCGGCTGGAACCATTCTCGACAGCCTACTAATATGCAGCAGCCGCCTTGGGTAACACCAGCAGGTGAAATCGATGCAAATGCACGGAACCGCTTCTTCAACGACCCTTGGGTCCGTATGAGAGGAGGCTTCAAATCCAAAAAGTATAAGCAGCTCTTGTCATCGATCGAAGAAGATGTCGCACGAATCTCAAGCTTGACGTCAGGATCCATTACACTTGAGCCCTTGCGGCTTGAGAGGCAACGCAAAGTGAACGCCGAATACTTCACGGCAATCCGTCATCAGGCTCAAGGGCTATATAAAGCTTTCAGCTCCCATATGTCCTCAAAGTGTGCATGCCATGGTGCGCATGAAGCAAATTTGCGTCTTGATATTCTTCAAGAGCAAGAGATCGGGCGTATGCCTACTTTCAAGGTCGTCCTTGCGTTCCGCTCACCAGTAGCCGCGGTGAATGCCCTCGTAACTGCACAAGCTGTCGAGATAGAATCAGAAAACATCACTAGTACATCCCAATCGACAGGGGGCTCGCTGATACCACCAGTCAACGTACATAGCGATCATAACCTTCGGAGAAGTTGGAAGTGTGTTACTGGAGCACCAACCATCGATAATCTGTGTTCAACTTTAGGGAACGGTCTCAAGCCCGAGTGCATCGGAATATTGAGTAGCGGACTCGCAAAACATCATATCCATGCATTGAACTTAGCGTCCTCGAACACAGCCCACAAACGGGTAAGCCTTCAGCAGATTCTGGAGCTGCAGGGATCGAGCATTCCCATCAGGGAGAAATGTAGCCTCGCTGTCACCCTTGCCTCGGCGGTGTACTATCTTCACGATACATCTTGGCTGGAAGAGACGTGGGACATCAACGACATCAGTGTCCTAAGCCAGCCACTATCCTCGGATCAGCCCTACATTTCAAGAGAGTTTCCCTCTCTAGGTATGAAAAGTTCACGCAACTCCAAAGTACGCATTATCAAGAACAGTATGATCTTTTCCCTCGGCGTCGCTCTACTAGAGATCTCACACGGAAAACCACTCCAACAATTGACTACCGATGACGATCTGGAATCGGGGCAACGAACGGCATATACAGACTATCTCGTGGCTGATCGGCTTGCAGAAGGATTGCATTCACGTGAGCTGCCAAACTATGCGACAGCAACTCAACGGTGTGTTCATTGCAATTTTGAAGCGTCTGTATTCAGTCTGGACAATGGCGATTTCAGGGAGAGATTCTATCAGGGCGTGATTGTACCTTTAAAGAAAGACTACGACTATATCGTCAGTGATGCAGTGGCGTAGGAAGTTTCGTACGTGAGAGTTATTCCTAAGCGAGGTGCTTGGGTTGCTTTCCAAGGTTGACTAGAGCGGAATCAGAGAGAAGCCTTCAAAGACTAAGCTTTCAAATGAGACTTCAAGCAGGTCACGCCCAGCTAGTTCATCGGCAAGATAAAGCTCTTGTGTGAGTATCTAAGCAATAAAGAAGATGCAAGTGACTCCAGAAGGCTTCTTTGTGGACTGCAAAAGCTGCATATGTATCTGCTTCAAGAGCATTTTCTCGTAAGCTAATTATGGCCGTTGACGATTCGCACGATGAACAAAGATAACGCCAAGATATTTGTCACCGGATACCTGAGCAAAATCTGCTATTGTTGGCGAGACTTAAGACGAATTGACACATTGCGTAAGCGAGACTGTGGACAGAAGGGCTTGGCAAAAAATGAAATGGGGATGAACCACAATGGTAAGGTTGCATGTAAGACTGTGCGAAACCGTCTCACTTAGTCCAAACGCAGCGTGACCAAAAGTCCTGATCAAGTTTTGCATGTGGCCGCTTTTTGGGCACTGTATAGAAGTGTTGGGAAGGATGACTAAGCGAATTTGTATCAAACCGGGTGCTAAGACCGTACACAAAGGCCATCATTTGTGGCGGTATGCTCCTCCACAATTGTAGGGCGTGTTGAAATGAGGTACATGCCTTACTAGCGAATACCCGCTGTTGTATGTATTTTTGGGTTTTTGTTCCTCTTCTTCTTGGAAGAGCTGTTTCTTTTGGAATCTCTGTAAGTGTGGGTTTGCACACGTAAAGGGCAAGCATGGTGGTACCCAAAAACCACTTTTTACTTCCTCTCAGACGGTTCATAGCCCCAGGCTCGGTATTATTACCTTCTGATCACTACTTGGGTACACCCCCGCTCCGTAATATCCATGACAAGTTCTCATTCGACGAGAACACTCGAGAATTGATTTTAGCTAAGCTGCAAGTTGGAATAGCAGTGGTGTATTTTAGCGGAGGCTGTATAATATCAAAATCCTAACATAATTGTTTGCGGTGGCAGATCCAACATAGTCCATTCTAGCTAGCTTCCTGTTGTGCGGCGAGCGGAGTCCCTCAGAAAAAGACCAAACGGGTAGTGCAATACAGAAATTATCATGTATAGTGTCGCTGAAGCTTCATGACAGGAGTTGGTACTCCTTGGCTACTGCCAGCTCCTAAGTACCTTCTGAGTGCCAATTTGACTCTGTGTAAAATGCAGATATTGTTGTTAATAGCAAGACAATACATTAACAACGACTTCAAAGCAATGACTAAGCCAAAGGTTACACTATGAATCGAGCTTCTCGCCTCTGATTATTGGCTCATCGATGCTACTTATCTTGATTTTGGACTCTGAGAGTGCGGTAGCTCGAAAACAGCTGGTGGCTCGGTACTTGGCAGCTCGTGACTCACATCCTGTGGTTTTTGATGTTTGGAAGTCGATCGAGGAAGCTCAGCAGGCGTCGAGTAGTAATGCTGGGCTTGGTTTTGATAACCTTGTTGAGGTGAGTTCCCTTGGTAGTAATTGGCTTGTTGCTCGCCGTGCCAATGATTCGCTGGCGAGAAGCCTTGCGGTGAGTATGCCGGTGCTTCCACCATATTGGATACGGAAGGACTGGGTATAGAGTGGTTCGCTCCTCCCTTCATGGCAGAGCTGTTCAGACCAAGAGCAGGGGTTTGTGCAAGTTCGGCTCGGTTCGGTTCGGTTGGCTTGCTGCGGCGTCTACGGCGGAGGCAGAAGAAGGTTATGCCAATGATGGCGGCCAAGACGAATACGCCGCCAACGACTCCGCCTGCTATGGCACCATTGTTTGATTTGGATCTGGATTGGCTTGTTGAGGCTGCTGCTGCTGTTGGTGGTATGATCCTTGATGCTGTTCGAGGCGCTGCGGAGGCTGTCGTCCCGAAGTATACAGACAAATCGCGTACCGTAAAGCCTGCTGCCGGTGCCGTTGCGGTGGCATGTCCATCAGCACTGTTGTGTTGTTAATTTGAATATTGACCAAGTGTGACTATGCACAAGAAACCACTCACTTGCCGCCCACGAGAGAAACAACTTTATCGGGTACCCTGTATCCCGTCGTGTTGTCTTGGATCGCATGCCACCAAACTCCTTCTTCACTGGCCTCCTGCCCGAGTAAAAGACCGTGCTGTCCGCCAATCTTTGGGACATCACAATTTGTTAACGAGGCATTCGGGATCTGGCCCCCGACAAAAAGCATCTGAGATTCTCGGATTACGTCACAAGACATCCATGCCTTTCCTCCGAGGTAGTTTGGAACAAGCGCTGGATATGTCTGGCTGGATTAGTATATAGTAAACGTGAACACGAACAACTCAGGAAAAGGCATACCAATGTCCACTGGAATGATGGGAGGGTGAGAATATAGAGCTCATCGACCGCTTGCTCGGACGAGGTAATCCCGCCGTACACATAGCTTCTTGTTGTCAGTATCCGCAAGCCATTGTAGCTGCCACTCTTACAAGTTGTACGAAGATTTGTCTTTTGCCCAGATCACGTTTGCACAAGAGCCCCGCCTTGGTGATGGAACGTCTCCAGTGGCTGTTTGAGTGAACCACCTATTGTTCGCAATATCGAACAGCTGGATGTTCTGGAGCGAAATTAGTTTGTTTCAAAGACCAGATCTCACAGGACGACTCTTACGCTCATATTTGCCTGCGATTACGTCAACAAAAGGGGACTCAAGTAGAAGGTAGAAAGGCTCACATAGTTCCTTACACCGTTGTTCGTCTCAAGACCTCCAAAGTAGACAAGCATGCCTGCATCTGAAGCTGGAATGAAATTAAGCGATCCTTCAGCTCGTGGTGTCTGATCATACGTGTTGTTTTGCCAGCGTCGAGTGTTCATGTTGAATGAAGTCAGTGAGTTTAACATGAAGCGATCATCGGTCCACTTAGGCATAGATAAGTTGGTCAAGTATCCGCCATAGTAGTACGCGATTCCTGTATCCGTGACAGTACCAGCGCCCAATGCTGGCCACTTGATGTTGGTCAGGGAGCCATCGGAAGCGCTTGAGCGATTCCAGGTGTTGTAGATGATGTCGTAAAGCCACAGTGTAGTAAATGACTGCACATCATTTACTGTGTTGTACTCACCGCCGAACAAGTAGAACAACTTGTTGGTGGAGTCAGGCCAAAGCACCCCACCGCTCACGGAAGGTACCTCTGGATCCTGAAAATCAATCAGCTTGTTTCAGGAAGAACTACAAAAACAATTTGGTGAATATACCTTGGTCAAATTGCTATACTGAGGCGGAAACTTGTAGTCGTTCTTAGTGTCCAGAACGTCCTCCCACAGCAGTCGAGTGTCTACGCCAATAAGCCACATGTAATCTAGTACTACGTCTCCGCAAACTCACTCTGTTCCTCGACACTACTGTTATCCACAAATCCTCCATAGTACACTTTCCCACCATCGATGTACAGCTTCGAGTCGATCGTGCATGTCTGATGCAAGTGACGCCGGCAAAAGTCGTTAATAGGATCCCCAAGGTTTTGTTGTGCGACTGCGACAGCAAGTACCGCGCTGGACAGCAGACACCAAAAGGCCATGTCGATGAGGGAATTGGTGTCGTTGAGAAAGTGAGACCACCGGAGCATTAAGCTTTTGTCTATACGTGGTGGGGAGCTGACAGCTCCAGCTGAGAGACAGAGACGAGACTGGGGATCCATTGGATCAGGTAGCCCCTTACGGCGCGGTGTTACCACCGCCAGTGTAGCTTGTCAGTGCTAGGGTGCGCATCTAGGTCTTCTCCCACCTCATTCGTCAGTGCCATTGCTGTAAAGTGCTGGGTGTCGTGGCGTGCATATTGTGGCAACAAGGCAAAAGGCACAGTTTCCCACAATACGGACCATGAGCTGCTTGTCGCCCGACAATTGTAAGCTAGCAACATTTCCTCCTATTCGTATTTCGTGTTCTTAGTCGTTTGTTACGGTCCTGTTGAATGTACAGTGACAGTTACTGGTAATAACATAGTCACGTATTATGAGGTTTTACTTGATTGAAAGCTGCAGTGATCGGTCTTACGTGGGGGCTGCTTGGAATGTGCTAGTGCAAGACACTGTGCAAACCAGAAGACCTTGCGAGCATCCCTTTACTTATTTGGTGAAGTCTGCACAGAGGCTATCGCAGAACAGAGTTGCCTCCACTGGTAAAGGTTGACGATCAAAGAAAGCCTCAGTCGCATAGCTCGAAGGATTTGTGAGCATTTTCGTTGCTACGAGAAGCTGAGGTCGCAGTAAGGCCGGCGTGTTATACAACCGGTCAGCACGCGCGTCGTCCAGGTTCAGATGGAAGCACGTGCTAGCGAGTCACATCGTAGCTTTGCAACTTTTGCGGCAAGCAGTCCACCCGACTGGTCTGCTGAGAAGATTCTCCGAGGTTCCAAGCTCATCCAATCGTGAGGAGCTGAGATGCTGTGTCCGTATCGGCTGAAACGTCGTATTTCACGGAAAATACCGAGGCGTCGTTGTATTCTGCCAGAATTGAGTATATGTAAATGACTTGAAGCCCATAATTGAGTATCTGTAAATGACTCGAAGTCTAGAACGGAGCGCAAATCAATGGTGATGGAACCTCGATGTATCGGTAATGACGTGAGACCGGTGAGACAACAGCGAGTTAGGGCGTACGCAAGCACGTGACATAAGGCCGTGTTCTTTCTTATGTTGGTACCTTGAACCTTGTTCTATTGGTAGTTGAGCGGCCTCGCAGAAAAAGAGTTTGGCCATGTAATCACTAGCCAACATTCACTGTTGTGGGAGGTAGCATGTCGCTCGACTATGGACAGAAGTGATCGGATAAGGAGCGTGAAGGGAGGCAGAACGACAAATTATGATTTGAAACATACTTAGGGATATACGTGATAGCATACACAGGTTCCCAGCAAGGCAGATTCTTATGATCTCATGTTAACCATCCTGAGATCAACTGGCCCTGGTGAAGCCCAGACCATTACCCTCAGCGATCGTCTGTATCAACAAGCTGTCTGAGAAGACCCAAGCCAATCGGAAGGCAAGATTAGAGCTGGCATCGTTGATTTCCTTAAGCGCTCCTTGTGGAAATACTCCTCACACTTCCCCTTAAATGACGTCGTACTCCCAGAAACCGCAAAAAAAAGCCCAGATCCCAGCAGCGCGTTCAATAGACAGGTATTCGCTTTAGACCAGGACAGAACCAATGAATTAGATGAAAATATGTACAAGACCCTTCCAAACCCATCCTAGCGCTTCTCGAAATCACCTCCAGGGCTCCCCGGTGAATGCGTCTGCACATGATTGTCAAACTCCTTGCCCGAGAACTTGCCCTCCCGGACTTGGTTCTGATTCTTGTGCGCAGCGATGCTGTGTTTTTCGACCGTCTCGCCATGGCGGTCTTCAACGGGCTTGGGGACGTCAGAGGCGTAAGCAGCTTCGTGGCGATGTCCCGGCCGTGGTTGGGTGGTATTAGGAGCATTCGTAGAGGACTGGGAGGCCGGAGAGGAGGGGGGGTTTGGGGAGGAGGCGGTAGAAGAAGTGGAGGTGGTGTAGTAAAGGGCTGCGGCGCCGAGGGCGGCGGTGGTGGTGAGCCTAGATGGAGTCAGCACAAGTTGCGTCGTTTGGAAGTCCATGGGATAGGAAGGCGTGCTCAGGGGGTATCAGGATGCGAGAGTTGCGGCGCAATGAGAATTTCTGGTGGAATCTCGACTACTCACCATGTCAATCGCGATGAAGTTTTGAGCGTTTCCTTCGTGCGCTGATCATAGTTCGTCGCATACAGTCTCCTTGTTGTTGGACATCTGACCTGGCACGGGGCCCGAGACAGAGCTCGTAGTGAGATGGCCTTGGTGGAAAACATCGTGTATGAGTTGGAGATCGTATGCGAGCAAACCAATCGCTGCTATAAAATACTCTCCTGTGTTGTAGATTGTCAATGTCAAGCCTGGGTCGTGTATACGCGATCTCGTGTTCGCTCGCTGCAAGGTACGCTACGTCATCAGCTCGTCTACGCGCCTGCTTCTTGGAACGACGCGTCCGCGCACGCTATGTCACCCGGCTCGTGCGACGCCCAGTGGCGAACGAAATCGAGTATGCACAAAGCTATTGCTAAGATTATCTGGGAGCAAGCCACACTGCATTCTTGACTGATGTTCATGCAGTCTGCGGTACGGTCACAGCAAACATGAGAACGTGGAGTAATCATGACACGTTCTACATCGACGGCGATACAACTGTAGAACATTCAAGAACAAGTTCTCCGGAATGATTCGCCGTCTGTCGTGGTACCGTTTTGAGGATGCTCTGCTACGCCTTTCCGTTTTCAGTATCTACGCAACCCCACTAACCAAGTCTGACATTGTAGTATACAGTTTGTATAGTGCTTGCTTTGTTGCTTGACTCTTCGTTTTACACTTACTGCATAACTCTTTACTATGTATCGCACTTCTACAACACTAGAGACCTTTTGGTGCTAGAGCTCGGTGGCTTTGTTCGAGATGGAATTTACTGGTTTAATCGATGCCAGTTCGAAATGGAGTCACAAAACTTGCAGAGCGTGAAGGCGCGCTTTGCAAACTACTGCTGAGACTTGAACTTGCTTCCTCTGCAGTAATTTCCTGCACGTTCTGAGCTCTATTTTTGTTCAGGAAGGCTATCACGTAGGTGCGCCCAGCAAGGCTTGCAGAGTCTCATGCAAAGACTCCCGTCAGTGAGGTGATGAAGACCGCAGGTACTGTACCTGGTGATCTACGACAAGCCAGTTTGCATTTCTGGGGGGAATATTACTGTGTCTTGAGGAAACTGTGACCATAAGCGGCCGGCTATGTACCTGTTCCCTAAGGTGTCCACGCTGATTTAGAAGTAAGTGCTTGATCAATCACAAGCTAGCAGAGCATACCTGACAAAAGGAAGAGGGCTGAACCAGGCCTTCACGGGTCGAAGCTGCATTTTGCCAAGTAGCTCGGCGTCGGTTCTCAGATATATTATATCGTTGCTGAATATCAGCATGGGTCGAGGCTTTGTGCTGCAGATGTCTTCCAGTGACCGCTACGCGATCGTACCAATTCCTCCATGCTGGTCACACTCTGCTGGCTGCAGTGAGACCAGACTCAAGGATCATCTCTGACAGTCTAATGGCAGTCGAGGCAAAAATCTCAGAACCCTCGTAGCAGGTAACATCAGCCAATCTGTCATCGGATCATCCGGTATAGTAGTCGACACGCATGCGTCAGAGCTCACTCGTCATCGACTGCTCATTTCTCAGTGGTATCGTCAAGACTCTTGCTCACCGGAGCGACACAAGGTAGTACGGAGTCGGAGAGCAGCTTGGCGGTGTTCTCAAACTCCGCATCTTGGCAGATGGAGTAAGCTCTAGGCGATATGTGGGTAACAAAATAGGACGAGGGCAGTCGAATAGAACGGATAGTGCGGCCTGGCGGTGTTCTCTAATTCCACATCCTGGGGTGCAGCAAGCTCCATTTGAGGTACAGGCAACGAAATATGATAAGGGTATCCTAGTAAAATGGAAAATACAGCATATCGTGTGGAAGGGACAGTCGCTGCAATCCAAGAAACAAGGGTTGCAGCAGTATAAAAGAGATCAAGAACCCGACCGGGACCAGCAAAGCACCTGCATTCCATCATACCTACTCCCTCAGTTCTTCTGGGTTTTACTTCACTATGCATCCCTCTACACTTTTTACCATCCTTGTCTCAGTCGTTGGCACCGCCCAAGCCACCTGCTACCGCTCAGGCGAAACCTGGGCCCCGGACCAGGTCCAAGCAAACAACGCTCTGAGCGATGTATGCAACAACCTGACCAACAACTTCAACGGTGGCCAGACCAAATACGCATGTCGAAATGCTGGAAGTGCCAACAAAAAGCTGGAATTTTGGATCGGGAACACAGCCGGCAACGCTCTGTACCTCAACCACGGCGACTGTGTCCTGCGTCTTAGTAATGAGATTAACGGTTGCTCACGTGGTGGCGATACTACCATCGCTGGCTGGAACTTCCGGTGAGCGCTGTGTCTGCAATATAATGAGATGGAATGCTTGAAGCAAGACGACTGACCTATGTTTGTACTGCAGGGGGCCGACCCGAACCAGGGCCGCTGCTAAAGAAGCGGGGACTTTTTACACGGCTAAGAGCAAAGCGATTCAAGCTCAGGTGTGGCTGGAAGACGGGGTTTGCGTAAAATATTGAGGTAGACAACTACATCAAATGTGGTCCCCGCCTTTGCTGTCTGTGTCGGTGTTGCCCAGGTTCCCAACACGATGTAATTTTCTTTTGCCATCACGCTCAAGGAACAATTCAAACCATCTAGATGCTAGAAGCACCTCATTCTTGGGCAAGTTGTCTTCCACCTCTCGCCTTATTGAGAAGAGCCGTTTGGTGAGATCCTTACCTCGCATCCATCCTGGGCGCTTGCCTAGCACGAACTGAATGACAGATCCATTGGTCACGGGCTCGACGATGTACTCTGTACCCTTAGGCATGCTCTTGAGGAGAAAGTCTGGCCTCAAGTGCGGGAAATGCTCGTGCAGCCACCTTTGTATATCCAGACCTTCATGCCTATACACCTCGTCCGAGGCTAAGCGGAACGCCCGAATGGTAAACTCGACTAGCGCCCCGGACGCGATGAAGTTGTATGAGCGGTTCAGGACCATCGTCGTGTACGCTGGCGGGCTCGAGAGAAGCAATGGTGCGCCTTTGATAGCTTTAGACACCTCGTGGAGGTTCTCCGGATGAGCTTTACTTGTGTTGCTTTTAGATTTGTTCTCGTCGGAGAGGCGCGCTTCAACAATAGTGTAAGATCTACGCTTGGATGGAAAATTCGTCTCGCGCATCTTGTGAAAGTTATCGGCCAGTCTCTTGTCAACTCCCTCAACCATGTGTAGGAATCGCCCGGGTGAGACATGTTTCTCATAAAGCTCTTCGAATGTGACGTCTTCCTTCACGGTTTTGTTGGGCCTTTTTACACTTTCCACAAGTGTCACTCTGTGGTTTGATGCGGTGGGCGGCGCTAGCTTGTATAATTCGAAGTCGAGGATCTTGTGCATTCCCAGCAGTGTCTTTGCCCTAGCCGTCTTGTAAAGATACAGCGGGCGGCGCTGGACCAGGCATGTTCCTGCTGGAGGCCTGCCATGTAGCGGCGTCGAGGCGCATTGTGGACGGCAAAAGCTGTTCAGCGAGCCTAAGCGCACGCGAGTGGGTGGCAGGAGCAGCGATCGGAACTCGACGGTAGGTAGTCGTGTGTTGGGTGGCATGGCGAATGCGATGCGGTGAACCGAGCTGTCAGTCTCAAAGTCTGGAGTTGCATGACTCGGCTAGCGCTTTTCAGCCCTGCGGCATGATTACGTCGACACGCCTCCATCGTCCGCTGCGTCGAAACGTCCTTTGCTTCTCAGTAGAAGGCTATCATTGTGCTTACTCACCCAGTCTGTTTATATTTCCTGTTACCAGTCCAATCCTTCAGAATTTCAGTAGACTATGGCCTTCCCTAGGATATCTTGGCTTGGGCGATTAACACCAGAGTAGCACAGATGTACTACACGTTACCAGCTTCGAGCCGCCCTAGTGCAGCTGCACTTACCCTGGATCTGCATCCTGCTTTTTGATCCAATAGTAGACAGGTGAGCATTCCTACGACACATCTGAGAAGATCTTCCCGAAGCCGTTATTCTATTGATTTCCTGTCTTTGTGTTTCTGTTCAGGCGTATGATGTCGACCGGTCTAGCTTGCAAGACTGACAACCCTGCAGGGTCACAAGCGCAAATGCGTATCACAACTCTTCACTCGTCGGGCAATCAGCCTGTTTTGCAGAAGGCCGCTCGATAGAGAAGTGTCATGGGGTTCATGCACGTTTCACGATCAAAGATAAATTCAAACAGGGATATTAATTATTAACCCGCTTCAATTTCCACATACGACCATAGGACGTTGAAAACAAGGCTTCCCGTTCGCTCAGCCCTATTTAAGCAACGTACCGGCGGATTAGTAGTTAGGTGGGTGACCACTAGCGAATACCCGCTGTTGTATGTAATTTTTTTACTCGGGGGTAATGGTATTGCGATCACAGTGTCCGAGGTAGCCATGTGCCTAGATATGGGCTGAGAACATACCGTTGGCTTTGCTCTGCGTGCGTGAGGCGAGATGGGTGGAGGTATTGATGATAGTGGGTAAGAAGATAGGGTGTGTCTCCTGGAACCAGAGCCGTTGTGCGCGTTGTACATCCCCCTGGAAGGAATCTGGGGCGATGCATGTGTGTCCTGGAGTGTGTGCGTGTGCCACTGCAGTACACACGTTGCACCGCCCAGTGTTCTGTGATCCTGCATATAGACGTCCTACTGTTGAAACTATTTGCTGACCCCGCCAAAGAGGTCAAAGGCAGTAGATGCAGACTTTGTGGGTTAAGGGAACAGTTGATCATGAGTAATATGACATTGGTCCCAGGCGCGATTGGTACATTCTGGCGGGCGCGGTGTAGTATGTCGGGTTAGGACGAGGGTACGGTTTGGTCTGTGAGTGACTGCCTGAGCTTCAAAACCCCGAATTTTTGCGATTTAGAAAAGTAAAAAATGAACCGTATTTATTCAAGGCTTGAGTCGCGACTGTAGAAAACTTGAAACTCAAACTTAAGAGCATTGTCTGCCTCCATCATTCCGCTTGCTGACGCTCCTACCAGCGTCTACACACTGCGGTCTGCAACAAGGCG
The DNA here is from genome assembly GCA_004335185.1 of Phoma sp. RAV-16-625. Lineage (NCBI taxonomy): Eukaryota > Fungi > Ascomycota > Dothideomycetes > Pleosporales > Didymellaceae > Phoma > Phoma sp. RAV-16-625. The sequence goes on from SAUA01000015.1 coordinate 247,644, forward strand.
CAGGCAGTCCTCTTTGTCATCTATTCTGTACCGCACCACCGTACTCGACGGATGTTTGCCGTGCTGCTCGTCTCTGAGTAATCGCTGAGTCTCGTCGTTGAATCCGTACAGCAAAGTAGGCAGCGTCCTCTCTTTCCAAACGGGTATTCGCAGCCGCGTGGATTCGATGATGACCAGAACCACATATACCAGTCCTGTGGTGAGCATGGTGATAGGGAAGAGAAGGTACCACCAATTCACACGCAAGTGGATGGTCCATTGTTGGACGACTCCGTCGTGGCGTGTGGGCGACGTGTTGCGCAACTGGTTTGTCATGCTGCGGGCTATATTCCCGAATGTGGTGGTTACGTTGGTGGAGTTCCACAGGGCGTCGATGATCACAGGCATGGCTCTATCGGTCGAGGGATATCCTACGTTATTGAGACCTATCCAAGGTCTTCCGGTGTTGATGGATTCTCTTGATGGCTTACTGGTGAAGTCAAGTAGGAATGAGATTGTACTGTAGATGAAGCCTTGTGAGATGTTGAAGCGTCGGTCTATCGTGCTCGAGGTGTTTAATGCTTCTGGTGGAATGACCAACTGAAGGTCGGTGTGCAAAGTGTTTGCATCGAAAAGGTCGGTTCCAAGCGTCACATCCATTTTGTCGGCCCAGGTTTCATTGACAGGAAAGGTGTAATAGCTGTAGTCTGCTTCGTATGAACGCGGTTCTTTCTGTGACCATGTTCCGAGAATACGTTCTTCAAGCGCGTTGTTGATGCTTACAGTCTGATATGCGTTCACACAGAAAAAGAGGGCACACTCAGTAGCAACAGGTCTGGACTCGTTCCAAAGACTTCTCTTGCTAAGGAAATTTTCCGATGCTCTGATTGTGGTGAAAGCCATAATCATAGTCTCAAGCTCTTGGTGAACAATCGTGCTGGTAGCTGTCGTCGTAGTATTCATTATGAGAAGGGTTTGGGGTTTTTTGTGATTCTCAGGAGTGTATAGATGGTTGTAGTTCCTAATGCCGGCATCGTGAAGACTCCAGGTTGTGTAGTTGTCTGTATAGTTGTCTACTTGAATGGTTTCCCAAGGTACCGATACTCCATAAAGGCCGAAGCCTGCTTTGGGCTCAAGGCTTGTGGAAACATCGACACAAGAGCTGCAGATTGCAGCAGACGAGAAAACTGGCCAAGTGCAATTACCGGTATTGCAAGTGAAGCCAGTAGATTCCGCCAAAGATGCTGATGGATTGCGCAAGCCGTTATAGGTTGAGCCTACAACTCCAAAGTCCGGCCGAGTTGTTATTGCTAGGAAGGAAGCAGATTTCAGAGCAGAGTTTGGATCTATAGTACCTTGGTTGGTTTCTCGTATAAAAAGTCCACCATGTATGTTTTTAGCGTATCCAATAGTCGCATTGGAACCTTGACCGATGTCATCTAAGCGCCCGTAGAGAGAAATCACGGCTTGGAGGAATGGATCGAACGCTATCGTGCTCATGATCACTAGGGCACCAAGGGCAGCCCAGTGTCTGTTGAATGTCAGTTTGTACCTCTAGTGAGTCAGCGCAGAGAAACCTCATACCGAGCTCTGAGCCAGATAAGCAGTCGAGTCCCTCCCCAAGGTCCTTGTGACGCCTCATCAAACCTCTCGAATGCTACGAGGCGGTCTGATCTTTTATGCAGCCAGCTCCATTTTTGCTGCCCTACACAAGCACTCAAAGCGAAAGCGAGGGCTGTCCTGGAAAGTGTACCAAGAGTGGAGATGACTGTGTTTAGTGATACTGCAAGCGACCATCGATCCAACGGCTTATCATCCTCTCGACAGAGAACAGCAATGATGGAGACGATTGACCCGATGCTTAAGATCATCGCGCCAGCTTCAAGAGACCACGGTAATAGCGTCGCGCGGAGAGATATAGGTGAAAGCGCAGCCGGATCGTCTTTCATATGCTCTGACTCGATATGAATCGGCTCGTATGCGGTAGAAGAGGTTGACGTTGAAGTATGCGTGGCTTCTGATTCGGATACTCTAGGTACCAGGAGGACGTCGCTGTCCACATAGCGTATGCCTGGTGTCTGCACAGCCTCACATCGCCATGTAGAGGCATCAGGAATATCCTCTCGTGAAGGCGACAGCAGAAGGTCGACGTTGGAAGTCATAATGCTCAACGCGGAAGCGTCATCAAAAACACCTTGTCATTAAAGTATAGGACGAAAAGGTTTTCTCGTAAGCAGAGATATGACCACCGCATTTATATGTAAGGCTCTGAGGCGTACGTGTATACCGCTGCACGCTTAGGAGGTGCGAAGCAGGTGAGCCACATAAGCACAGCCCGGTATTAGACTCCCATCCGGGTTGTAGCTTGACCTGCATCCCAGGCTCAGCTGCAACACAGTCTGTAGTACCAGGAGAGGAAACAAGCAATGATCGCTCGTTGTATCGTGTATCTATAGAAAGATACCGCAAGGCTCTGGCCGCGGCGATTGTGTTGGTAAGTGGTACCTGGGGGGGCTGGGGTTGCTTGGCTGCAGGATTGTGGAAGGCTGCAGGCGAACTTGACCGCCAGTGCCTTTGCAGGTCGCATGCAACCGATGGCTATTTTGGTTGGCACTCCCACTCGACGCCCCAAGCAGCGTAGTGTGTACGTCACCGCACGAGTCTGCGATGCAGGTGTTGAACTAGGCAAGTCTGCGGTTGCGGCCTTCACTACTCTTTCTGCATCTTGGATTTGCTGCGCCACTCCTTCCTAGAGTAATTTCACCATGGTGGTGAACCTTTTGATTCGCTGGGCGCAGCTTCCATACAACGGGGTTTTTCAGTGTTGAAGATTTGCTCCCGTAAGATGGCTGTTCTAGGTAGGCGACTTGCGAAAGCGAAGAATGTCTCACGAGTCCAAGAGGCTTGGGAATTAACGGCTAGTGCAATCACCCATTTGAGGTTCCGTGGGCACCAGGAAGTGGTGGAGGGTGTTGAGGTTGTTGAGGGGTAATCGTCAATGACGTATCCGCGCTCACTCAGAAGCTTACTTCTCTCTAGTCTGATCACGTCAATATTTCCAACGTAGCCGTTTGTTATTACCGAAGTCAGCATTTAGTATATACTATTTGATTTTTATAAAAAGAGATATCTTCTCTTCTCTATCTCTCTGCTTCTGTAGTATAGAACAAATGTATACTTATTGGAAGGCTACTTTAACTCTTGACATAGGCAGAAAGGTTAAAACCAACAAACCTCCTAAGCGTAGAACTATAGAAGAAGAAGAAGTTTTAAACTAACAGCTGTCTAGCAGCTAGTTAATGTACGAACAGCAGATGCATCCGCAGCATCTGTACGAACAGCAACAGGACCTCTACAGGTACCAGACCTACGCGAAGGGACGTGTGATGGCCTGTAGAGACTGTTGCAGCCTCTGGCAGATGTGTATGCACGCTTTTGTGATGTACACAATCGGAGTGAAGTCCGGGTTACACTTGCAATATGCGGCAAAGAGCACCGACTTCACGCCTCACTCCGTACCGTTGTCCTGAAAGGTATAGTAAAGCTGATAATTGGACCGAAACACGTCAAGAATATCGACAAAAAGGGCCATCTCAAGTCACTAATACAAAAAGCTGCATGTGCGCAGGTTTAGGGCTGGAGATCTCCAGCAATACACTTAAGGGGCTGCTGCTGAAGAAACAATGTAGCCATTTTCTTTGAAAGGCTACGTCTACCTTGCTAAGTGTGGCCACTCTGATGCCACGCCAATCAGGCTTATGCCCGCCCCGAAGACGACATCGAAGAATTTCGGCAGTTGGATCTGCTAAAGAGCTCGCCGAACCTTTGTACTGTCAGCCCTGCTAGTTTTACTCCGCCGAATGGCCCATTCTTATGAGCGATCCTATTCCTCCGCCCCCCTTCTTAAGCAAGTTCACCAAGCACGAATCGGTTTGTTTGTTGGTGTGGTTTGCTCGATCCAGAAATGACCTTCGGATGTTTTCGTGCTGGTCTGAGTCGTACGAGCAACTGCTCCAGATGCTAGAAAAGAGAGGGACGGTAACAGAAGGGATGTGCGAATGGTGCGTTGCGTTAAAAGCTGTACCGGATGACTACGGAACTGTGGTTTCGGCAACGCTGCAATCTGTGTGTCCCGAGGTCCAGAGATGTTGCAAATCATTCTAGATTCAGCCTTCGAGGTACACCATTACGGACCCTTGATTTTAGCAACCAATGTGTATGTAACCTCTAGTATCTGAGCTAGAGTTAGCGCTGTCCAAGAGTGGCCGAGCACACATTGTTGCTACAAAACACGTGTCCACACAAATACACAGCCACAATTACACTGATGCACTGGCAAGATTGGCTGATTGTTTCAAATATCTAGCAACTCCATACTATCTAAGTGACTCCACATCCCGAGGTCCTATTCCTGCAGGCCGCCTGTGTGTAAAAAGTCATCGACCTTAGGGCTTGCACCGAGGTTAAGGACTTCGAGATCCAAGGGCAATTACAAAAACTCTAAGAGAAAAACCTCTGTCGAATTTGCTATAGCTCATGCTTCAGAGGATTATTCAGAGGACTACCGAGCACAGAAAATCACGTGAGGTTTGGTGCCGATAAGCGAGAACATTACAAAATAATGCATCATACTACTCAGAAGCAGAAGGTGAAAGTAATCACTACAGAACTTGACGCGCTTCTTGAATCGGTCGCTTCGGCGCAATGTCGTTTCACTCGGACCAATCAGCCCGGTCATGTAACTGCCGAACCCAGTGCATGACCAATCTCCTGGAATTCAGGGTAAACCGTAGCGGGAAAATCTCCGACTCACAGCCGAGTTGATGTTCCATGGCTTCGAGAGGACTGAATGCCTCCGAATGTTGGATGGCCTCGTATATATAAGAAGCTGCCTCCACAAGGCCGGGGCTGTTTCTTAACTTGGAAAACCAGCTAAGATGCGTTTCACTCTCATTTCAATCAGCTCACTGGCTCTCACAACTGGTCTCGCTCTTCCTGGTTCTGCAGCCCCGGCTTCTGATGTATCGCTTCAGACTAGACAAAATGCTCCTATAAAGCCACCACCATGCGTTCGCAAGCCCGGTACCTCAGTGAAGGAAACTCACAGACGTCACGAAGCATTTGCCCACGCATTTATCTACAAGCCAGACATCACTGAGGCATTTCGATACATTGCGGAGGATTACATTGTTAGCAGTCTTCTGCCTCTATTTTGCTCTGACTAACAGCTCGGACAGAACCACAACCCGCTAGCGAAGAATGGCTCTGATTCAGCATGGGGGCTTTTGAGCCCCATCTGGAACTCCCAGAATATAACAGTGTTGCGCACAACTTTCAAATCGCCACAGGGATGGTTGAACTACAACAGCAGCTTTGGTGAAGTTGTCGATAGATTTCGCTGGGAGGAAGGCTGTATTGCCGAACATGTAAGTGTCTTGCGTTGCAACGATTATATCGGGAAGAGCGGTTTGCTGATCAAATTCCAGTGGGACCAGGGTGAGGTTTTCCCTAATTCGACACACCACAAGTCGAAGGGGGCTAGTGAGGCGCAGTAGGTGCCGCTTGTACTTGCTTGCGGCTATATTACCTGGAATTAGAATTAGACAACGAATATTGTATCTTCTCACTGCAAGATTGCGTGTCGTGTTCGACCTGCACTGGACCAAACATACCAAACTCTCAATTCACTGTAATTTCAGCCCATGTCTGTATTTATTGTCTTCAACCAGACTTTCAAGCAGATGGGACTTGCGTCTGTCTCCGAGCAACAGATATCAACTCACAGAACACCCGTTCGTTTATGGGATGAGTGAATGTGTTCCTTCTCATTCGCACTATAGAACCAACTATACACTAGCCTCCATTATCGCGTCATTAATATCACGTTCATCAGAGTGCTTAGCGCTGTGTAAAGATCGTCCACATGGCTATCAAGCTAGCAGTATTTCCTCCTTCTGGAGCCATCCATCAGCAACCGCTTCGTTAATTTCACCGTCCATGATCCCATGAACATACGCAACGCACACGAATTCATACTTATGTTCAAAGTCTACATCACCACCTTTCACACTTCTGAGAACAACGGGGACTCTCCCGCCATCGAGCACCGCGATGACGTCTCCCTCCTCGGTAAATCGCCGAGTGAGCAGATAAAGGCCGTTCGAGCTGACAGCGAAGACGTAATTTTCTTCGTCTTCCCAAGGCAGGTCGATAGGTGTCAGTTCCGTACTGGGAGCATTGGCTTCACATGTGCGAGGCATCTCCCCAGCTTTGACGGCGGATGTGTTCATCAAGTCTAGCTCCTCGATCTCCTCTGTCGTCAGCCGACGCATCCTAGGAGGTGCAGCGCAGTCTCTAACCAAAGTGCGCCAGAATGCTCGGGTCGGACTTTCGGGGTCACCCAGGGATTTGACTGCGTTTCCACCAGCTAGAGGAGTGTTCGCAGCTCCGTCCTTGAAGATCGATCGCAGTATGTGCGTTGCCGAGTACCCGTGTCGGCCATCACGGAGGCTGGTGTGCTGCAGGACAGCACCAACTCGAGATCTGTCTTGCTTCGTCAGATCGTCAGAGCGAGAGAACATGCCGCTCCTCCAGTCTGGAAACGTGGACCCGATGCGATCGACGACGGTTCCCTGAAGCGCCAAAACATTGGAACCACTGCCTACCACGCGATAGACCACGTTCTCGGTCTTCAATCCAGCATTAAAGATGTCGCGTTGGGCAAACATGACCGGAAAGCAGTCGTTACGTTGTAGGTGGAACTCTGCCGCCCAAGAGGGTATGGTCTCGTGATATCCATGCGGCGTGGCAATGCTTCTCTTTTGGGACTCTCTCAGATGCTTCAGCCCTCGGCTAAACTCAAACGGGTTCTGACAGATGATGTCGAGGTTGCCAGATATTCTAATCAAGGCCAGTGTAACCTCTTGATACAACTGCTGCAGGGGTTTGGTATAGTCTACGTTGATACCATGCTTTTGATTGACTAGTCCAAGCAATGCATATATCTTGTCTCTGGGATCCGCAGCTTGTTTATTGCGGAAACGCGTAAGGACATCAAGAAGTGTGTTGGCTGTTTTGATGGTCGGGTCGCACATGGTTCTGCGTTGATCCTCAATAATCTTCGCATTGGTGAAGATTCGTCGAAAGTTCTCCTTGTTTCTGTAACGAAAACCGTGTGAAGTCTCTGTGGCGTGGAATGCATCAAAGTACGGCTCGTCTTTGAGGAATTCTGAAATGTAGGCCCACTCCAGTTCCGTCCTACCACATAGTAACGTCACTTGCGGCGCGCAAGATATCTCCTGGACGACCCAAACACGACTCCAGAAAGCTGGACATATCAAGAGCGACATAAGAGCATTTCCCTCGAGGTCAAGCAACATCTCTCCAGTTGCTGCTGGTTGAGCATCGTGGCTCGAGTACTTCTCTTGCTGCGTCCGGGCGTAATTTTCTTCAAGTGTTCTGAGTGTATGCGAATCCCGGACGACTATCTTTCGCAATGCTTCCATCGCTGCCACCACCTCTCTTTGCTGTGTGTTGAAATACCGTTGTTGCTCCTTGAGACGTTCTACCTCGCCTTCCTCGAGACGTAGCTGTTTCCCTTGCATATGCCAGTCCCCCGATTCCACGTTCGAATACTCGAAGGGAACTCCACAAATAGTAGTCTGTCTTGGTCCGACACAAGCTAGAACGCGTCGACACGATGAGTACACCTTCCGCATCAACTTCACCTGTTGAGCTCGCTCGTCAAGATCTTGTTGGTTGATGCATATTGCGTCAATCCAGAGCAGCCGTGGCATTTCTTTGTGTCTGAGGCTGGATAAGATTGATTTCAGATTGTGCGTAACATGTAAATGCTGGTCGTTCACGATGACGGAAGCCGAAAAATCCGGTTCTCCCCACACATACGAGAGAGTCTCGTATGATGGAGGCTTTGCTGCACCTGTGTCGGACAATAACGATGTATGCGAGAAGGTGCATCGCAAGGAGGAGTCGTCTTTCAGCGGTGGGAGCAGATTGATCAGACGAATTTCGTCCTTGCTTGGATCGAGAGGCGGATACACTAACGGTCGATGTATTGGCTGGGCTGGCTCGAGGAGCGACATTCTGAGGCTGACGACTTTCGCTGGCTTGAGCAAGCGATGAGTCGGCAACTAAATCAGCGAAGGGTATGGTAGTGGATGTTATCGCCTTGCAGGCACGTGTATCTTGCACATACCTTGTTTCCCCTAGGTTTGGCTGGTAGTTCTTGGCTGGCAATGCATGATGACGTGGCGTAAGCACTGCCCCTCAATCGTTCTAGTATTTCGAGCAAGGTAGTTTGAGAGCATACTGTACCCACTTCGAGGAGGTGTTGAGACGTTAGGACGACCCATTACAATGTCGTGTCAAGAGTGACTTCTTCTCTTGTTGATTAGGCGTATGAGAGCCGACAATATCCGTGATCTTTCTCGCTACCTGTGCGCCTGTGAAAAGAATAGGCCTGGAACACGAAAGAAAGTCGAGATGGATGCTGAAAATGTATAGTGGTCAAGAATCGTGGCAGTAATTAGTTGTGCCCAGCAGCATGATGTCCGGCGTTGATTGTCGATGCAGCACGCTGCCTGTTTCTTGAACGAAATATATCAGGCCATCGAAGGACTCGTGACGGTGCCAGGAGATTGTTTGTCGGTGTCGTGCTATACATTGTCATGCATGTATAGCGCTCGCCATCTTTCACCTTTCTGCGCGGTGTACTTATCGTTTGGGAGTCTTGAAACCAGATCCTCTCATAAAGGATCGGTAATCATTTGATAGAAAGCTGGGTACAGCGTAGAACGTAGCATTTATTTCGAGTTGTGGTGCATTGATGTCAAGAGTGAATGCGAACGGCACGTGACATGGCTAATAGCATCGTGAGAGATGAAACTGCAGCGCCGTGAGCCGCGACTCAGAGGGAAGCTGCCAGAGGGAAGCTGCAAAGAAGTGAATGAAGAGACTTTAAATTCGCGATCGTTGTCCCTGGTTGATGTCCTCTTGCGACAATAGCAAGTCTGCATTCGAGCTGTGTTGCGTCATAGCGGCGTGCTAGACCAAACCTAGCGAAGAATTGCGAGTCTCCAACCCCAAAGCACGAGGACCGCATAAGTTATATAGAGCAGGCGCAGAAATCCCCTTTGGCTCTTCTCCTCAAACTTCCCCATGGACGAAGGAAAGTGTTGAGGCCGGGGACTCCGCGCGTCGTCCCCTCCATCGCACCTCCCCTCCATTCCCCACGTGGATTCAAAATTTTCGCACACGATATCGGCGCCCCGTTGTTTTTCGACTTCCTTGACTTCGATCGACGCTGTCAACAAGCTCACCGCCCAGGATGGAGCCGATAATTCTCGATGCTTGGCACGGATCGTGAGCGCCGAGCATAGCCGCACACGGCGTCCTGGACTTGACGTCGAGCTCCCGTCCTCGACTACGTATGACACACCACCTGCTGGTCGCTCGATAGGGAGTTCCCCCAAGAGCCGCACAAGTGGAATTGGCATGAGTCAGTTTTCAGCCGCATGTGCGGGATTAAAGAGCCGGAGCAGGATTGATGTGGAGTTGCGTCGCAGAGCCTCACTAGAAGCTTGGAAATGTTGAGTCTTGCACAGACAGTGGATACGATCAACCCCCACCCACTCTCCGACACTCCACCATTAGAGGAATGTCCAAGCGCGGGGCAGTTCTGGATTTCGATTCTAGGAAAGTCACACGACACCTCAAGGAAGGAACAGCACGACACAACGGTCCGTCTCCAGGTGCGGCACGTTGGCAGTTGCTAGTTTGCGGGGGGGATTGCATCAGCCAACGCGATTCCAAGATGCGGGAACAAGCAACGTCGAAGCCGAAAGGAAGCCGCAGATCTCGACTGCCGCGTGCAATCCCCATGGCGGTGGAGAATGGGGCTCTCCGGCCAATTCGGATGTTCGTCTGCTTGGCTTGGTCGATTCGCGTCTGGTTTCCCCACAGCAATTCTGCTTGGAGCAACCCCGGTGTCACACAATCAGGGCACGCTATACGCGTTACAGAACTTCCGAAATTGCTGTTGGCTGTAGCAGCGCACCAGCCAAGGTAACTGCTGCTTGTGGGGTGACGGCAGTGGCGCGAATGACGTTACTTGTCAAAACGATGTCTCGGCATAAGCTGGGCACCTGGGCATGAGCACATGGTCTGCACCAGAAAGGCAATCATACTTAATGTCGGCAAAGGAAGCATGCTGAGTAGTCAACCAAGACGGTTTGAATCAGTCTATTCGAGAAGCTGAGAGCTCACCGTTCTAACCATGGCTTTTGGTAAAATGTCCATCAAGCTGCGAGGCGCAGAGGTCGGTATTGAGGCCATCATGCTGGGAGTGGTCACATCGATAGGTGGTGAGTAAAATCTTCAAAGCATCACCAGTAACGCATGCTCACAATACCATCAGGCTTTTTGTTCGGATACGACACGGGTCAGATTTCCAGTATGCTCTTGTTCAAGGACTTCATCCGCCGTTTCGGTCAACAGCAGCCGGATGGCTCAGTTGCTTTCGACACCACTATCCAATCTTTGATTGTCTCCACAATGTCTCTCGGAACGCTTGTCGGTGCGCTTTCTGGCGCCTACACTGCGGATTGGTTCGGACGTCGACGCAGCTTATCTATCGGTGTAGCCATTTTCGTGATCGGCAACATCATCCAGATCACTTCCATGTACTCCTGGGTCCACTTGATGGTCGGCCGCATCGTTGCCGGTCTGGGCGTTGGTATCCTGTCTATTGGTGTCCCCATGTTCCAGTCCGAGTGCTGCCCGCGTGAAATCCGCGGAGCAGTCGTCGCCTCGTACCAACTCATGATCACCATCGGTATCCTCATCTCCAACATCATCAACTTTGGCGTTCGTGACAATCCCGGACAGGATACTGACGCGTCCTGGAGAATCGTTATCGGTCTGGGAATCGGCTTCTCTCTCCCTCTTGGCATTGGTATCTTGTTCTCGCCCGAGTCTCCACGCTGGCTCGCTGGGCGCGGTCGCTGGGAGGAAGCACGCATGTCGCTTGCTCGCCTGCGCGGAAAGAGAGATGATCCCAATGACGAACTCGTCAACGATGACTTCAAGGAAATGCAGGAGTCGATCGCTGAGCAGAGCAAGGCTGGCCAAGGTACCTGGGTCGAATGCTTCACTGGCCAGCCTTCCGGCATTCCCCGCATTGTGTACCGTACTTTCTTGGGCTGCGCGCTTCAGTTCTTCCAGCAGTGGACTGGTGTGAACTACTTCTTCTACGTAAGCCTTCCCAGCGCAAAGCCACATCACTTACTAACAATATCTTTCAGTATGGTGCGACAATCTTCGAAGCCGCTGGCATAGATGATCCCATACAGACGCAATTGATTCTTGGCGCTGTCAACGTCGCCATGACTATCCCCGGTCTCTGGATGATTGAGCGTTTTGGTCGCCGCATGCCGCTTGTCTTCGGTGGCCTCTGGCAAGCAACGTGGCTGCTCATCTTCGCCATCATCGGTATCGTCCGCCCACCGACCGAGTACACAGACTCCGGTATCGTCATGATCGTGTGCGCTTGCATGTTCATCGCATCTTTCGCGTCGACCTGGGGACCCTTCATCTGGGTCGTTATCGGCGAGACCTTCCCGCTACGCACTCGTGCCAAACAGGCTTCGCTGGCAACCGCTTTCAACTGGCTCGGCAACTTTCTGATCGGTTTCCTGACGCCATATGCGAATGCTGGCATCGGATACGCCTTCGGGTTCGTCTTCTTCGGGTGCAACTTCTTCGCTGCGGCTATCGTGTACTTCTTCGTGTTCGAGACCAAGTCTCTCTCGCTCGAAAGCGTCAACGATATGTACATGGACCAGTCGATCAAGGCGACAAACAGCAAGAACTGGGTCCCTGTTGGCTACCTCAACCGCAACGAGCGCGACCTGGCTTACTGGCAGCGCCGCCCGTCGATCCTCGAGGAGCGCGCCGGCGCTGCGCACATTCCGAAGTCGGTCGACGAGAAGCTTGACGACAAAGATGCCGACAGCACTCCCCGCAACAGGTCGATGCATCGCGAGACCGTCGGCGACGACCGACAGGTTTAGCCGCTTCAACTTCTAGATAACATTTCCAGCGATAGCGTCTGGCATCCCTGTGGATGAACTGCATTTAGCGTAACTTCAAGTACATATTCAAACCTTCACATCTGCATTCGCGTTCGTAATCGCTCGGAAGAGCGGACCAGGTGCATATGCTCAGCCACGTTCATTTTAGCAAAACGTGGCGCACGTACGTTGCACGCACGCGTCAGCTGTCCAGCAACCCCAGCCCAACCAAGAAGATTTAATCCAACAACAAAATAACAGAACCTGACATTACAAACGCCTTTCCCACCGTCTCTCTCAATACGCCCGTCCACTGCAAGAGCATGCCGGCCATCCCACCCTCCCTCGGCAAACTAGCGCGCCGCGCTCTCATCACCGCCGGCCCAGCGCTTGCCCAGCCACATCTCCACCGCTTTGAGCGCCGCGGGCTGAGCGTAAACCATACGCAGGGTGTCACTCTGGGGGTTCTAATCGCGTATATTGGCATCATCGCGATTCTGTGGAACGTGCCGTACATCCGCTGGGTACTATGGCCGTTCAAAGTACGCCCCCTTCTTCCCCGACCATACAATCACGTGACTAATACACCTAGATGCTAGTAATCGCCTTCCATGAATTCGGACACGCCATCGCCGCATGTTGCACCGGTGGGCGCGTCGAGTCCATATCGCTGGACCCGCACGAAGGCGGCGTGACGCACATGCGCGGCGGCAAGCAGTTCCTGACGCTGCCGGCGGGCTATCTGGGCTCGAGTTTGATCGGGGCGCTGCTGACGTTCTGCGGGTTCAATATCGTGGCTAGCAAGGTCGCGAGTATTGTGCTCGGCGTGTGCTTTTTGCTGACGCTGTGGTGGGCGCGCAAGGATTGGCTTACCATTGTTACTATCCTGCTTGCGGTGGGGTTGCTGGTTGCCATGTGGTTTATCAAGCATGCTGAGCCGCTGCGGTTTGTGGTGCTGTTTATTGGTGTTATGTCGAGTCTGTATAGTGTTTGGGATATTTGCGACGATCTGATCCTGCGCAAGGTCAACTCATCGGATGCTAGTGTCTTCGCGAAGAGATACGGGGGTTCTTCGCAGTGTTGGGGTGTACTGTGGTCGGTGGTGTCGCTGGTGTTTATGGTCTGCGGCATCCTTGCAGCGCTGGCAGCGTTCAAGCAGGATTGGGAGCAGCAGGAGAAAGATAGCCAGGACTTTATTCCCACTGTGAGGATGCTGCTACGGGTATGAGAGGGGTGGTTCTATCTTCGCAATTGGTTGTGAAATACATTCTCATAACGACTGTTCATGATTCTAAACCTCCCTGACGAACGTGTATGCAGATTACAAATGTATACAGTTGTCCCAAAAGGAAATGCCTTCCGTTGCACTTATCGACGACTTCACGCATTCAGGGTCGCTTTCAGACATGACCGTTCCTCCGCTTGGCCTCCTCAAGCGCCATCTTGAGTCTCTTATCCTTCTCCTGCTCGTCGTTGCTCCCAATGCTACCACCTCTTCCTTTGATGAGCTGCTCAAATTCCTGGCGATCCTGATCGAGCACGTCGAGCCGCCGAGTGAACTCATCTCTCAACTCGGTCTCCCTGGCACTCATTCCTGACTGTAGATCTGAGACTTTGGACTCGGGTGCGCCATCGACACGCGCCTGGGCAACATCAGCATCGACTTCTGCTGTGTTGAGCGCGATTTCCAAGCGGTTGAACATAGCGAGAAGCGATTTTGACGACTCATGCATGAGGGCGAGAGTTTTGTGCGCGCGTGGTAGGATGTCAGAGGTGTTGCCGTCAAGTTTGAGGTCACGGATTGCAGCAATGATGCGACCGCGTTCACTTTGTTCGATGCTCGCTGCACCAACGACAGCCCCTTCAGCCACCTTGAGTAGCTCGCCCATGCGCTCTGCCTTCTCATTCTTCGCTCGGAGGACAGCCTGCTTCTCGGCCTGCTCGAAATGCTTCTCAACGGTCTTCATCTTGGCGATGTTGCCAGCAGCGAACAGCGGCTGGATCTCGGTCTTCTTGTACCGCTTGTCACGCTCGGCTACAGCCTGGACGACCTGTTCGTGGGTCTTCTCAATCTGCTCGTGCAGTTCTACGAGGAGCTCCAGACAGGCTCTTGTCGTCGGTGCATCGCCGCCTCCAAGGCCCTTGACTCCGGACACAGAGGTCTGGAGCAGTGTCTCTGCCTCGATATACAGGTCTGTCAGTGTCGTGATGTCGGCCTGCAAGTCGTTGTATACACGATCGAATACCGTTTGGACATAGCCATTGCACTCCTCCTGATCTTCCTGGCTCTTCAGATTGCGTTCCTTCTCTTTGAAATCAGCCTCGAGATCCTTCAGCTCAGCGTAAGATATTTCATCGGTATTGAAGAGATCATCATTGTGAGCCTCATTGTCCTCGGCACGCTTTCGGCGTGCGTCGTCATTCTTCCTGCGTGTCAACGACGCAGACTTTTCCCAAGACTTTGTCAGCTCTTCAACATTCTTTGAGCCAGACTTCAAAGCTGCAGCTTCCGTTCGCAGTTCCTCAATGAGAGGACTCGGTCCCGCAGGCTTAACGTGACTTGGCAGGAGACTGTTGAGTATGGCGAGCGAATCGCCCTTTGGCGGCGCCGACGTAGAGACAGGGCGACTAGATGAGAAGTTCAATGGAGCTACAACAGGCACGCCGCCCGCGTCATCAGCGCTGGTAGGCCTGCTGCCCTTTCTTCCTCTCGGCTCCTGCGCCCCGAAGAATATCTCATCGTGGTCGTTACCAGGACCAATGGGCGAGGCAACAGTTGGCAAATTGGACGGGCCCGTGGCCTGTCGCTGAGCAAGAGAAGCCGAAACGCCTGTCGACATGATCGGTGGTACATACGCTTTGTACTGCGGCTCATCAGGCGGGGACTGGATGGGCGTTGAATCGTCGTGAATCGAGCTTGTTGGCGTTAAGATGGCCGTTGACTGTGACGAAGGAACGAACGGGATCTGTGTTGAAATGATCTCCTCGATCGGAATTGTAGGGCGCTTCAACAGTGGTCTCCCCCCAGGACTGTACTCAAAGTCGTCATCGGCAGGCGGGCCCTGCGGTACGGTGACATTCAGATCGCGCTTCTCAGCCGCGGCGCCAGAAGTGCTTTGGACGTTAACAGACCTGAGTGGTTGATGGCGTGCTGTCTGTTCGGCCGTTGAAGGTGTGGGTACGGTGTCATTGTACTCGATACCTCTGACGCCGGATTCAGCCCGCAGGAAAGCTTTGAAGATCTTGATCTTATCCTCCACGTGCGGTTCGTTTGCCTCGCAACGGAGCGTGGCAATGTACCGTTCAAGGGAGCCAGCATACCATGGATCCAGGTCTGGAATCAGATCAAGAGCTGTAGGTTCAGGGGGTGCAGGCGCTTCCTTCATCTTCTCCTCTTCAAGCTGACTCCGGATGCTCTCAAGCTGTGTTCGGAGGTCTGCAATCGTCGTATCGCGCTCTCTGATTGTGTCTTCTTTCCCCTCCACATCTTCTTTAATCCTCGCAATAGTCAAGTCGTTCTCTTTCCTGAGAGCATCGGCATCGAGCTTCGCTTGCTCTGAGGTAGCTACCATCGCCTCAATCTGCTGCTCCAGGGCCGCGCTCTGCTTGCTTGCAAGTGCTTTGGCCGCCTCCTCATCGGCCTTCAAGCGGTCAATCCTAGCCATGAACTCGGCTTTTCCAGCCTCAATCTCTGCCTGCACCCTTTGCATTTCGCTTTTAGACTCCCTGCGTAGCTTCCACAACTCCTCATCTTTCGCTTGCAGCTTGTCAGGGAGATCGATGTCATCCTTAGAGCCCCAGGGGCTCGAAGCCTGCTTCTGGTCTTTTGGAGACAACCCCCACGTTGTACCGACATCGGAAAAGAATCGATTGACGCCAGGTCGTGTCTGTCGCGGCGTCTGCGGTGCAGCCGCTAGCGAATTCGATGCAGGCACTTGAATAGGAGGTGGTATTTGGACACTGTTCTCACTGCGTTCATCAGAGACATCAGGAGCTGGAAGCTGCGACTGTTGTGGTGCATTGCCAATCTGCTTCGGTACATCCCACAGTACTTCGCCCATCACAAACCCGTGATGAGCATCAGGGGCCGTTTCATACTTCTGTACCTGCTTCGGTGAGGCCCGTAAGGGCGCAACGAGCGCGTCTTTCGCAAAGAAACCTTGCTGTGGAGTCTTCGGCGAAGGACTTCTGTGGACAGGACTGACTGTAGCGGTTGGCGGGGTTGGCTGGTAACTGCCGTATTGTCCATGATGAACAGGAGCTGTCTGGTTGGCGGGACTTGGCCACCCCTGCGAGGGTGGATACGAAGGCTGGTGTGCCGGTAGCTCTACGCTGTCCAGCTGTACAGGCTCATTGTGTTTCTTCGCAAACAAAGCCTCATCGTCGATGTCCTCGTCTGCGCCAAGCGTCTCCCAGTCTGATGGACCGCCAGTGCCTAGTGCGCTGAATCTTGACGCATCGTCTCGAGGCGGAGGCGGCGTGGGATTCTTGAAGGACGGTGGCTTTGGAGAAGCTGTCTGGTTTGCTGCACGTTGCGAGTGAAGGTTGACCAGCGCAATCGAGCTTACTGAATCTGTGCGTGCGCTGGAGGAGTGACCTGGTGCAGAAATCGTGCCATGCTGGCTGCTTACAGGAGACACAAACTGGCTTTGGGGACTCGGCTGGTGCACAAAATTTGGTGGCGCCGTATCAGTGCGGTCAAGCGGTTTTGGTGGTCGCATGGCCTGTTCTGGCACGGTATAGTATGGCTGTCCAGTGGCAGGTGGGTGGAATTGGGGTTGACTCGCTGTCTGCGCTTGTTGCTGTTGGTATCCGTAGACAGGCTGTGGATGTTGTGTGTGATTGTTTTGAGCTGGCGCTGGCGCCTGCCATTGAGACTGGGGCTGTGCAGGGCTCTGTACTTGCTGCTGTTGATGATTTTGGGCATACTGCTCCAGTTGTGCAGCCTGTTGCTGAATATACGATTGTGGAAGAGGAGGCTGACCATATTGCTGCTGTTGCTGCTGTTGCTGCTGTTGTTGCTGTTGTTGCTGTTGTTGCTGCTGTAAAGGCTGGACCGGCTGCCCGAGCTGACCAAAGTGAGCTGGAGCTTGGGGGTATTGTTGTTGCTGCTGCTGTAGGAAATGGCCATGTGATGGCTGATGTTCTTGTGGTTGCTGAGGCAGGTGGTTTTGGGGAGGATATTGACCTTGCTGCTGCTGTTGGCCATGATTATCGTATCGCGGTGGAAGAGGGGGCGGCTGTTGTGGTAGCGATTGTGTCCCCTGACTGCCCTGTGCATAGAAAGTAGGGTCTACTGTCGGGTTGTTTAATGTGAATCTCTCGTTTCCGCTTTGCAAAGGTGCATGCTGGGGCTGCTGCCACGCTGGGACATCTGGTGGAGGCGCGTACACTCCCGGCACGGGATTCGCGTTTGATTGCATGTACGCTTGTACGCCTTGGCTAGATACCGACGGAGGCATGTATGCAGAAGCCTGCTCGTTTGTGCCCATCACCGTGCTCTGAGGTCGCTGATAGACCGGAGATGCTGAGATGCCTACCTGATCTGCGCCATATGTTGACCCTGGCCGTCCTTGCGTAGGATGAAAGTATGAGCCAGCAGATGTAACAGAGGGTGGCTGAGCAGCATTGTTGTAGACAGGATAGCCGCCCTGCTGTGCTTGCGGCGCGAAGCCTGTATTCGCCTGTGGTGGCTGTTGCCAGCTTTGAGTGTTCTGACTATTCTGCTTCTGAACTGCAGCTGCGAAGCCATAGGGCTTGGGGGGTGGTGGAGGAGGGACGTCGACTTGTGGTTGAGGCGCGTATGGATCGGGTGTGTGTGTGGTTGGTGGGTACTGATGCCGTGCTGTCAGCAGTGCACACAATATGTGACCCTCACTGTACGCCATACCTGCGAGCCTTGAGCGTATCCTCCAGACAGTACGCCATATGTTCCAGGGTTGTAGCCCAGCGCCGCCTGCTGCTGCGGCTGCTGTTGCTGAGACGGTTGCTGGCTCCATTGCTGCTGATGGTACGGTGGGCCTGGAGGTGGCGGCGACGCAAAGCTCGCTGTGCTGCCGGGCCTCTCATACACAGGCTGGCCGTAGTTCTGCATGCTGTTCGCGAAGAAGTGGAGTTAGAGGGTTGCGATCAGGTGCAGTGCAGCAAGGGACGAGGTTCAGCAAGGAACACGGCGAAGTGTGGGGTAACAGGCATATGCTATATTTGGAGTGTAGATACAGAAAGAGCAACAGATCTATGCGCGCGACGAGGCTGAGTGCTGAAGCTCGACAGTCGACACCCTGATGTGGTTGGGTCAGCCACGCGCCTGCGTCCGGCCTCGTGTTCCGCCCGCTTAGCCTCCGCAGCGCTAGAGCTAGACTATGCTATCGTTCACTTTCCACCCTCTCTCTGCTTGCCAACTTCCTCAAGTACAAACTGGACATCCTTGCTCACAGCCTCGAGAAGCTGGCCCTTCTGCATCGACACCGGGACGGAACTGACTACGCCTCCAGCATTGCTTAGAGTCATCATGTCCCATTGCGTGAACTGCGGCTCCGTGCCTGCAATGATACGGATGCGCTCAAGAGAAGCGTAGATTCCCTCCGTGACCTTCTTTCCGCTCCTCTGTTTCTGCACCTCGGTAGGCTTGGGCTCTCTGTTTTCGGAGCGATTGGCCTCCGTGTTGTACCGGAACGCACTCCCTTGCGGTTCTAGACGGCTTCTCGCCCGTATTGACTGCACGGCAGTGAAGGAAGCATAGTCGATGGGGATCTGCATGTTGATGGACTGGGCTTCTTGTTTGCCGGAGATGGCGAGCGCGTGGAACACTCGATCCTGCAGCGGACCTGGCAGGACGTGGAACATCTGAACGACTGAGGTAGGAGAGTATCAATAAGTGTACCGCATCAACGTCGCTCAAATACCACGCAACCAAACGAACACGATCAGCAAGACAGTGCAAGGACACCACTTACTGCGCATTTCCACATCTGCGATCCCCACATCGTGCCTGATGCTGCTTGCAACCTCTTCCAACTGCTTCACGTCCCACTCCAGCAGCAGATTGCCATCATACAGATCGGGCGTGTACTGATACTCCCACCAGCTGTGGTCGTTCATCAACAAGCTGTCGAGCTCTGTGTGTCGCACGTCGCTCTCAAGGTGCTTTGATCTCCTGGCGAACCACGTCTTCTCACCCTTGCCCTTCTTGCGCTGCTCAACCGAAACGGGCACAGTGGCATGGCTGCCATCAAGACCAGTGATGCGGACGTTCTTGCCGGTAGGAGCCCAGCTGCCTTCGACAGTAAACCCAGTCTCAAAGTCTTCCGCCAGAGCTTCTCTGAAGACAGCAGCAAGGAACGTCGCGAGCGCTGGTGCACTTGCCGAGGGCGAGGTGAATTCGGGGTGCTGTGGAACATCCTCAATACGCAGTCGTTGCAGACTGAGGTAAGATCGTCCCGCCATGGTGATGGCAAGCGGGGCGGAAGTCTTGGAATTACTGAAGTGGGGAAGTGGTGGTACAGCAGGCATTGCTGAGGTTCGACAGCCCTCGGAGTTCCAGACTACGCCATCATTACACCAGCATGCCGGCGCCTGGGTCCGGCTAGACAGGCATTAGTAGCACGGTCCATCCCGAGTGCTGTGGATCTGATACCTCAACGACACACAGCCGATGGCAACGGTGTGCGAGACCTAGAATGCAAGCACAATGTAGCCGAGTATCGAACAATCGGGAGAGAAACATGCGTTTGATATTCAGAGACTGGTGTTCTGGAATGACATCTCCACCACGATCTAGATGTCTTCGATTCACGTCTCGTATCGACTAGCTGAATCAGGCACATATCGAGAACCCTACAATTCCCATGCTCTCACGGATGGCCATCCTCCGAGCCAACCAACACGCTTCGAATCCACCAAATTCCGCCACCCGCCACCGCACAGAACAATTCCGTCTCCTGCGGATGCACTTTCCACATCCGCATGCCCATTAAACTACGTTCCACGAGCGGCGAACAACGGCCTGCTCCATCGAGGCACGACCAACAGGGCTCAATTCGTGCTGAACGATGCTTGACAGTGACGCTTATGGGCAAGCTTTGAGCAAGTTTGTGGGCTGTGCGACTCTGTGCAGCGATTCGATTCGATTCGACTCGGTGCTGCATGGTTGCATCTGGAATATCGAAACGAGATGCGATTCGTGGGAGGGTGCGTGAGTGGCCCACAGGCATATGCGCCCTGGCACATTTTAATATGAGCTTTTGAAATCGCAATGCAAGTGATACATCGTCAACAGAACACCGTGCGTTCGAAGTTGCTCTTCTTCCGCGATCGCTCGAGGCTACTCATAGGCATTGGCCGGCACCTTGTACCGAGAGTCCCTGGCTTTTCGGGGTTTCCCACCGACTATGTTCAAAGCCAATCGAGCGTGTGCACAAGTTGCCAGCCATGTGTTATGATTGGCATCATGATTGGCATGGTTGCTTGCGCATTGGACATGACAAATGCTATCTGCGCGGTATGCATATTTTGATGGCATACAGAAATCCCATATCCACACTTAGTATACTGGAAATGCAGGGTCTAACCAAATGATGTGCTGTGCATTGCAGTATCATTCAACTATTGCTATTTACAAATGACTTGGGATAAAGACCTCAAAGCCGGTCCAGAAGATCGATGACCGTTCGATATATCTTCAAGCGCACGCGAATACGTATCTAAGTGGTCCGAAACGCCTGCTAAACTCAAATATAACTACAAACCACCACAAACTGTCTCGCCTTTGTGGGAGAAAAATCCAAAACATCGCCTTGTGCGCCTGTAGCGCTGGTATCTAAGAATGTCGCGCAGGGTCGCCTTGCACGGCCAGAAATTGCGGGGTATCGTTGAGGTTCGTAAAGCCGTTTGAACTGATTGACACAAGAAAATCGATTATGCTCTGAGCCGCACAGAGTCCGTTCGTGTACTGCTGTTCCGACTTACCAGGCTGATAGTGCAGTCCTCAAATCGTGCCTGCCTGAGGATAGGTAGAACCAGCTGGATGGAGTGTAGTGTAAATCGTCTGTGTGACGCTCACAGGATATCGTCATTCTTCGTCGATTCCTCGTTTGCTGCCCGTGCTGCAATCTCCCCTGCCCTGACGAGAGCGGCAAGAGATCCCTGAGACCGATAGTCGGCTGGCGGCAATTGCATAAGCGCAGACGGTCCAGGTGGCGCAAGGGACAGTGCCCGATTCACCGGTGGTTGGGCGGATCCAATGCTGGGCACGGGTTGTGGAAGCATCCTGAGTGACTTTGTCGGGTCCATTGGAGGGGGCTGCGCATTTGGTGGGAGACTGTAACTACTGTGGTTACTCTCAGAAGATAATGTTGTGTCTTCGTGTGAAAGACCTGGAAGGTGCGTTCCGGGCTCCCTCACTGACCGCCGTGATGGCAGGTCGACAATGTTCTGATAGTGTGGAGCGTAATGATTCATTGGCGTTGTCGTGTTCCCAGGCGGCAGATGCGAGGGGAGGTATAGCGAATGATGGTACGGTGCAGAAGGGTCCAAAACTCCTCTCCCTTCTCGTGCCAGATGACCAGATGATGCTTCGAGTAGCGCGTCTCTATGCAAAGCATTCGACTGTGGCGATGCGGAGATTGGTGAGTAATGCTCTCCACCTCGCGGTGAGTTGAAGGCGGATATAGAATGTGAAGCTGGTGAGCTAGGTTTCGAAGGGTACGATGGTCCAGCTGGAAGGCGCGCGGGCATGGTCGGAGGGGTAGACCCTGAACTATGCCGGCCGGCAGGAGCATCTGTCATGGCTGTGCTAAACCTCCTGTTCACGGCTCTATCCTGTTCTTCATGGCCGTGGCTTCGAATCGATGACGTACTCGTCTCTGTCTCCAGCTTAGATCGTTTGCCTTCTGGTATGGTCACTAATCTGTTACTAATAGTTGATATTTGATCGGAAGACTTACCCTTTGTGGGCGCATTGTGTTTGGCTCTGAAGTCTTCTAGATATTTCTGGTACGCTTCATACTGGGGGGTCTTCTTGTATTCGGCGAGTCCTGCATAGTACTTCTCTTTCGCGCTGTTGGCTTGACGTTCACATGCTTCGCGTTCGTCTGCAGGCAAGACCTGCCATCGTTCACCTACGACCTTTGCGATTTCGGTGAAGGATAAGTCTTGTCCTTTCAGAAGCTCTCTGACTTCTGTAGGTCATCAGCTGCGGGCCTTGAAAGCGTGCCATGAATGCTTACGGTTGGAGAAGATAACATAGGCCGACGGAGGTCGCTCCGGAGCATTTTCGTCGGGCTAGATGGATTAGCGACAGTCTAAACTTGCGGCTCCCGGTGAAGTAGGAAACGCACTTTTGGATGTCGCCTGTATTTTCGCTTCGTGCTCGTGCCAGCAGACCCATCTGCTGCATTTTGTCCTTGCTTGACCTTGCTCTCGGTTGCTGAGTCGTCGCTACGGTAGGTGCCCTCAACACTTGTTCCTCCAGCAAGCGCGGTCGTCAAGGGCCGACCTGGAGACTGGCCTCTTGATTCGGCGATGGCTCGTTGGAGTTTCTGCGGCGCATATTAGCTGATGCACGCCTTGCATAGACATGCACGCGTGCGGGGAAAAAATGACGTACTCTTCTGTGCCCAAGTTTGACGTTCAGATGGCTTCTGTAGAAGTGTGAGCAACAACATTGCAACGCACCGACAGATTGCTTACAGATCCGACTCTGTAATGTCGAGTACAGTTTCCCAAGCATCGAAGCCCTCTGTCACAAACACCTCAAAGTATTGGGCAAGACCCAACCGTGTCAGGCGCTCTCTCAGGTCGCTCATGTAGAAGGGCGCCGACCGGTGTTGTTGGAGTGGTTGACGGAGAGAACGTGACGTCGGCAGAGCGTTGCTGGAGCCGATCGTGGACTCACCAAAACGGTGGGAGTGGGCTAGGACGTGCCTTGAGATATTAGGCCCAGGGTGGCCGGGGTATATGAGGGGGAAAGGGCAGGTCTGTAACACGGAAATAGTTTACAGGCAGAAAGTCCATATAAGAAATGGTAAATTTCCGAACGAGGCTGGTGATTGGTACGTTTAGCAGCAGTGGCGGTGCTTGCAGCGTTTCGTAACGAAAAAAAAAACTAGGCAGGGATAAGTGTTGCAAGGCGCGAGGCGCAAGAAGAGTAAGTGCTGGGCGGCGACTAGTGTTTGCCCATATGTATGTATGTGGTCGCAGATGCAGATGCGGATGCAGAATCGGGGAAAGACGCTCAGGAGTCAGATATGTGGAATCACACAGCTGGACTGAGGCGATGTGGTAAGGCGATGGGCGTCATGGAATAACGCTGGGTCCAAGGCTGGCGTGACCAGGACAGTAGCGGCAAACGAGACGAGAGTCAGGACAGGGCCGGCGAGCATCTGGCGCGTCTCCAGGAAGGGTGGAAGGGTGTGCAAGCAACTGAGCCGGTGGGGAGTGGAAGCCAAAAGGAAGCGCTGCAGTTCCAGGATTATGGACAACGGCTAGGCTGCACGGCTGGGTTCGCGCATAGCGGAGCTGCGACGTGTAGAGACCGTGCGGTCACAAGAATTGCTTCGTGGTGGTGGCAGCCATGGTCGAGAACGAAGGGCAGAAATTTGGGCATCCACAGTCTGAGGTCAGAGGGCATGACCAGACAAGCGGGCGACGGCAGCCGGGGCTTTCACGGCGTGCACGAACCGAAAACGCGCAGGGTGCGGGAATGATACCAAACGGTGAGTGGCCCAGCGACCGCAGCAGCAGCGAGAAGGCGAACGAGTGACGCTGGAGCTGCTGGCAACATCGCAGACGACGACGCGATCGGCCGTTGGCGAAAGACGGCACATGCAGGGCCTTTGCTAGGAGCGGACTACAGCAACTTTGGGCCTGGCGTCGCCGCTGCAAAGGGCCTACTGCTGCGACAGCAGACGCGTGCATGGAGGGCGTATCATCTGCATCGAGACGGCCAATCGTCCCTGTCGGCCATGTTGGCCATGTTGTTCCTGTTGGCTGCCTGCTGTGACGTTTATCATCGTCTCGACGCAAGAGCTCCGTGCTGGAGTATGTTCGGCGCTCGAGCACACGTTCACGGACACAAACACAACATCGACATCTCCCGCCTCGGTCTGCTATTCGGCGTTGCCTGGGTCAGTAGCATCCTTATTGGTTGGATCTGCTTCCATCACCTTTCACAGAAGTGGCCTATGCCTGCTTAAAGAGACCCTAGTCTGACCGGATCTTCGATCACCACAGCGTGCCGGAGATTGCTGCAGCTGCCGGCACACATCCATGTGCTCCTCCGTGACTTGTCGCTGATCAAGCCTTGCTACTTGTAGGTACCTTTCAGACATCCTCGTGTCTAGTCGGCGCCGAGAGCGCGCAAACTGAGCGGCCAGCCCCCTCCACTCTGATGCTGGACGACAGATTGAGCTGAGCCTGGCTCTGGACTCAAGGCACCAGGACAAGCGCCATCGAGTATCGAGTGTGTCGCATCGACGATCGAAGATCGAAAAAAAGGATCCGGATTCGAAACAGTCCGTGTTGTTCGTATTGATGGTAGCCGAACATGTGCGCGAGGTGGCGAGGAAGCATGCAACCTCGTCATCCCATCTACTGAATTGCCATCACGCTGTCAACTTCTCTATACCAGCAACATGGAGTTCGTTTCAAGTCTGATGCTTTCCTTCGCTAGCTGCAGTATCTCCCGCTTTACACGTAGATCACATACACTTTCGCCTGTCCGGTGGTCTGGACACGGTTGTGACAGACTGCAGACTTAGATCAAGAGTAGAGTCCACTGGCCGCTTCCGTTTTCATGATTCCATGAGTGTAGCCAGCTGAGGGCCCTCGCTGTGCATCTAAAAACTGTTCATTGGGGCTGAATGTGATACCGATCCTACGTGTGCTGACCTCATCTTTTACGACTGGTCGCTATTTGAATGCTTCCTAACTCCCCGTCTTGCCAACACCGGCAATGAGGCATACACAGTCTGCACGGCATGCTTTGGCTGGACTGACAGACTTGCCTGCCCAATGCTGGTCTTCTCGACCAAGCGCGAATCCGAGTGGAGCATGGTATCGTGCTGTATACTCGTCCATCAGTAACGTGACACGGGCATAGAGTCATTCATAAATTCCGTCCGGAGCAACTATTCCTCGAGAACGGTCTGGCCATCGCCTCCGGGGACCATCTAGAAAGTGTCAGCAGCAGTTGTGATGGCTTTGGGCCCTCCTACCATGCAGATGTTGTTCCCGTTCAGCAGGATCTTTGGCAATTTGTTGTTGCCTTCTGCAGGATCACTAGATGGGTTAACCAACGTCAGGCGCTCGGGTCTACGTATGCATTCTGACGCCACTTACATCTCAGTCACGTCCTCCAGAACCATGTCTGCAACGCCGTTAGTGCAGTCCCTTCAGTACGCGTGTGGTGTACTTACTGACGTAGTCATCGAATCCGACCAACTTTCCAGTAAACTCTGTCACGGCTCAGCAAAAATTATCTGCGAACCAGAATGCCTAACATACCCTTCCCGCCATTCATGATGACCCATATCTGCGAGCCAACGCACTTGTCAATGAGTTCTGCAAGAGGTTAGTGGGGTACTGGTGCACTCATCAAGAGAAATACCAAGGGGGAGCAGGTTCTCCAGCGACATGACGACGACCGTGTTGGGTTTGATGGTTTAATATGATGTTCTGGTGTTTGCCGTTCAATTAGAGCTGAAGTTGTCGTTGGATGTGTGTTTGATAGCTTGGCGCACGAACCCGCAGAAGGCGCGCTAGCCACGATCCACTGGTCGACAGCCTCGAGCCGCCAGCGTCAGTCAACAAGGCAGACGCCGCACCATGCACTTACCACCACCCCAGCCTGCATACCTTGGTGCCTAGCCGGAGCACTACAATGGAGGGTTATGCTCATCAGACAGCGCGTGTCTTTTCAAGGCGCGTTGGGTTTTCCTCAACGCGGTCACCGTGAAATGGCAGCACACAACGCGCCTTCGAACGCTTACCATGGTTCTTCGAGGTACTGTGCACACAGCTGACCAACCGTGTTTTACTCACATTATGACAGTCTGCGCCAGCCGAATTGTCCGACTTGGGGCTCGTTGCGGTCGGTGGTGAACCATGCCGACCAATCCCCCTCCCCAGCATCACCCCCAAAAGACTGCCGATGGAAACGAGGACGACCTGTGGCCTTCTCGAGCCACGCCTTTAGTACGACACCAGTGGCTTTGACTTTGCAAGCAGATCATACCGCAGTTAGGCCCGAGGCGCATAGCGCTCAGCAGGTGCGCAATCAACAAGAGCCGGGTACAAGCTTGCCTCAATCACATCATCGGTCGACAGGATGTGGTGGCACGGTCGCTGCTTTGCACCAAGGCATTTCCGCGAAGCATCCAATATGCGCCGCAGAGCATGATCGCTCAACACCTGCACACGTCGATCCTGCAATCACGTTCGATGCACCGTTAGAGGAGGACATATCAGAACTGTCATCTGCAGATGTTTTTAGCACTCCCTCCGGCAGGGAATTCGACGCTTCTGATACCGACTCCCAAGCCCAGTCGTCACTGGCAGGAGACAAGACTATGGATGATGCCGCTGACACGGACCATCTTCCCAGTTCAACGGAGCAGGAAGATGCTGCCTCTGAAATTGATGAGGACAGCGAGGAGGCCACGAACAGCCATACACCTCTTGAATTCCAGATACCTGAAGATTTGCTACGTGCTGCAATGAGTGCCCCCGATAATACCAAGGCAAGTTTTTGGAGCAGTAACCTCTACCGCGGACCTGAAGACAAAAGGATAGCTGTGCATTACTGCAAAACCAAAGAGGTGGCTGAACGAGTCGCGCAGCATTTTGTGAATCAGGCTGTTCTCGGCTTCGACATCGAGTGGAAACCGTACGCAGCAGCTTCGTCGATCAAGAAGAACGTGTCTCTGATTCAGCTTGCTTGCGAGGATCGAATCGCGCTGTTCCATGTAGCTCTCTTCAAGGGCACATCTGCAGCGCAACTTCTGCCGCCGACTTTAAAAGCGATACTGGAGTCGCCAGACATATACAAGGTGGGTGTCGCCGTCAAAGGAGATTTCAGTCGCATTATCAAGTTTCTCGAAATTGAGCCTCAAGGCGTCTTTGAGCTCAGTCGACTACACAACTTGGTCCAATTCTCCACAACAGAGCCGAGCAGAGTTACAAACAAACTCGTAGGTCTTGCTGCGCAAGTACAGCAGCACCTGCAGTTACCTTTGTACAAGGGCGGCCACCTAATTGATGACCCGGAAGACTTATCAAATGTCCGCTCCAGTGATTGGAGCCTGCCGCTCAACATACAGCAGATACACTATGCTGCTGCAGATGCATACGCCGGGTTCCGCCTCTACGATGCGCTTGAAGGAAAACGGAAGCAACTGAAGCCAACGCCGCCTCGACCCCTGGTCTGCGACTACGATTCGAAACCTAAGCCTAGAACCAGCAAGCCTCCGAAGAAACGCAAGAATACCCCCAAGACGGACGCTGCTGCGGTTGCTGTTGCGGGAGAAGCCACTGCGCCTGTTGAGAAAGAGGAGGCTGAAGAACAAGCTGGAGAAGAACTAACAGACACGCAAGAAACGGAGGGCTACGAGACGGCCCAGGAAGAGCTCATTGACAGCCACCAACTTGAAGGGGAGGAACCGGAGTCGGCGCAGGAGAGCTACGAGGAGACCAGCGACAGCGAGAACGACCTCTCTATCGATTCGGTGCCCCCCGTGAACAAAGGAAACGTCGCTGTAGAGAAAGCTCCAAGCCAGGAACGAGTCGGTCGTATTGACTTGAGTGGGCCCAAGGGGCCTGATCCTGAATACCCGATACTTCCGGATCTTGGTGGCGAGCAGGCCACGTTCTCCTCTGAGGGAGCTAGCGTCTCGGATCCCTGTGAAGAAAATGAAGTTGAGGCCAGCAGCAGTGTCGCTAAGGTAGTAGGAGAAAGCGACTCAGGTTCAGACGAGTTTGAAGACTCGGAGCTTGAG
The DNA here is from genome assembly GCA_004335185.1 of Phoma sp. RAV-16-625. Classification (NCBI taxonomy): domain Eukaryota; kingdom Fungi; phylum Ascomycota; class Dothideomycetes; order Pleosporales; family Didymellaceae; genus Phoma; species Phoma sp. RAV-16-625. The sequence continues at coordinate 275,704 of SAUA01000015.1, forward strand.
GAAGCACTAAGGGGGTTGGACATTGATAGAGACGGAAAGCTTCGGGGGGATGTTGGATTGTCTGAGCCATACCCTTTACCCAGATCTAATCCAAGCACCGAGCCACAGAAGATCGAAGAACCCGTTGAAGCCATTGACAAGCATGAAGCGTCCGAAACAACTCGCACCCCGGGATACAACCTCGCAACCTCCTGGGCACAAAATTACCTCGCCTCCACAATCCCCTCGCCAGCCGCTCACACGCCATCGCACATTCGCGCCACGGTGCCGCACCTGCGCGCGTACAGCTTGTGGCGGCACCAGGGACTCTCGATGTCCGAGATAGCGCGGCGCCTGCGCGATCCGCCGCTGGCGGAGAGCACGGTCGGGAGCTATGTGTTGCAGGCGATTGTGCTGGAGCGGATGGAGTATGACGAGGAGGAGGTGAGGAAGGTGTTAATGGGTATGCCTGAGGCGATGAGGAGGGGGAAGTGGAGGGGGTTGGCCGAGAAGGTTGGTGCGAATTGATGGGTCTGAATTGGTAGTGGTTTGCATTGAAAGTCATCATAACCCTCCGTTCCTTGCATTAGATGTATCTAGTAATGTGCACAGTACCTCCTCCAGAGTATACCAATCCTACAAAGTAAAGAGACATTCGTGCGACACGTCAGGCTACTCGACGATTTCCAGCTCGCCGGTGCGCTGCCTGGCAAACGTGTCCTTGTGCTCGTTCCACAGGCGCATCAGCTCGTCAATGTACTGCTCGTGCACCTCATCCATGTACTCGGGGGTGGGGTGCTTGTCTTGGACAACCCTAATGGGCCTTCCGGCGACAATGTTGATGGGCCTGCGGTAGGGCATCATGCCGACGTCGTAGTTGAAGATGCCGCGGGCGTGGAAGATGGGGACGGTGAAGCCCATGAACTTCTTGACGAGCATCTGGAACTTGTGGAGCAGCGGGTGCGACTCGCTGTCGACCTGGTCGTAGATGTCGTTTTCGCCGAATGCGAGCACGGGGACGAGGTCGGCGCCGGTGCGGATGGCCATCTTGACGAAGCCCTTGCGGCGACGGAGGACGAGGCGGACGACGCCGGGGCGAGCATCGAGCGATTCGCGGGCGCCGCCGACGACAATGGTGATGGCGCGACCCATGCCTTCTCCATTGTGTCCGCCCTTGGACAGGATGTTCTCGCAGGACTCGCGCGAAACGGAGGCCATGCCGAGACGAAGCGCGTACTCGCGGTAGATTGGGTAGCGGAAGTTGGAGTCGAGTGTTAGCAGTGCGTTCGTGATACCCGGAAACAGCTGGGAGAAGCCCAGCGCTTCTGTAGCGAAAGCAGCAAAGGCGCCGTGGGAGATGATGCCGTGCGGGTGGTAGCCGAAGATGTACTTCCTCGTAGGCTCCAGCTCCTGCGAACGGTGCAGGCGGGCGGGGAAATACGAGGCAAAGAGTGACCAGACCTTCAGCCGCCTCAGACGCTCGCTGCGGAACGACAGCTCTCCAGAGGTGCCGGCATTGGAGAACAGGACGTATACAGTGTAGGGGAGCAGTATGGGCCAGAGCAGGGGGATGCTGCAGAGGAAGAAGAAAATGGCGAGCGAGCCGACGATGCTCAGCGTGTGCATCAACACGGCGCATGTCTGGAGGCGGCGCTGGAGAGGGATGTTCATGGGTGCAAATCGTATTCTGCAGCGGTCAGCATTCGCGTTCAAGCATAGGTGTTTGTATCGCAAACGTACTTGCTCTTGGCCCACCCAGCGCCAGCCTGTCGACCAGCCTTGAGCTCGGAGTTCCTGCGCTTCAATGGCTTGTCGATGCGGTTGTCTTTCTCGGCGTCCCTGGGTGGCTTGACCGTTGTCAGTGCATCGCCGTTGACGCGTCGAGGCTGCTCTTGCAGAAGCATGTCGTCGACCTTCTCCCTCGCCTGGTGTGCTTCCTGCGTCAGCGCCTCCTGCTTGCCGTCCACCTCGTTCTTGAGGCCGTTTGCTTCGTCCTGCATCTCGGACGCCGCGCTCTTGAGGTCGTTCCTTATCGACACGCCGTACGTGCGCCCAACGGAACCCAGTGAGCTGCGGGAGCTCTTCTTGCGGTGGGTCTTCGCTTTGGGGCTCTTGGGCGTCTCGTCGATGCCAGTGCCCTCGTACGACTCCTGGTCCTTGATTGACGACTCTTTGGACGATTGCTGGGTCGACTCGGCCGCTGACTTGTTGTCGACGTCGACGATCCTGAGAATACCCACGCCATTGGTCTTGGTCCCTTCTTTCTCGGCATTATCGGCGTGCGCATGGCTCTCAGCAGCGCCGTTGGTGCCGTTCGCATGTGATGGAGGCTCGAGCGCTTCTTCGGCGGCGTCGGCATACGACTTGGGCGGCAGGTGCTGGGCTTCACGCTCCTCGGGCGCGGCGGGCTCTGGATTCAGCGACATGGCGACGGGCGGGGGGAGATGGTCAGGTCGGTAGTTGACCCACAGCGACATGAGCGTGGTTTTGTTGAACGATGCGCCGTTTGAGCTTTCCTGAGCTGCGAGGAATGACGTACAAGTGGCTCCCGGACGGAAGCCGCGTGCGACGCCATCGTCATGTTGAAGTCTATTTCACATGCGCCGATTGCGTCGATTTGCGCAACAATGGACGAATCACGCTCGACTGTCAAATAATTAGAACAAATCGCCGTCTCGACAATTGTGGCGCATGGCGAACCGAGGCTGAGGCAGCACTTCAACACCACTCACCTCGCCACTCTTGTAACTCGTCAGTTCCAGGACATGTCAGAATTACCATGACCTGCATTTGCTATCTTGCCAGAAGACAAGGCGCGCCCTTTCCGCCTGGTTGACGTTCGATGCCAGTACTCGTAATTCAACCGTCGTCTCTGTCAAGCAGAGCAACAACAAGCCATGCAGACAACACCAGCACGCTCGTCCCGCATAACAACAAGCCGGAGACGAAGTGCCGTATCAGCCCTAGGTCTTAAACGCGCAACGTCATCGCCATCAAATGCAAGTCCCTCAAAAAGGTTACTATCCACTGAAGAATCAACCGCCTACGACGATGAAGAGCTGGACGATCTGGGCATCGTGGCGTCCCTGGCCTCAGATCTCAATTTCCGCGACGTGCCACAGTACATGGAGTACATCCGGAACCGCATGTTCAGCGACATGCCCGAGAAGGCTGGGATGAACAGCACCAGGATCGCAGAGGTCCTGAATTTTAGAAGACTACTGCCGCCCTTTGTCACTGTTGCGCATGTCGACGCTCTGAGCACAAGTTCGACCACAGTGGAGAGGGAGATTGCGGAGCTGGCAAAGAAAGGTGTCGTGAGGAGAGTAACCATCCCGCAGAGGGGCGTGGGCGCTGCGGCAGTGGGAGACGGGATAGCGAGCGTGAAGGAGTGGCAGGGGCTTGTGAGAGCGCATGGGGGTTTGAGTGATGAGCTCAAGGGTGGGTAAACTTTCAATCGAGCATACAAATTCCCTGACGTTGGATAGACAAGTACATCCACCTCATGGACGCTAACCCAACATCAACAACGATCCCTGGAACCGCCTTCACGCCATCCGAGATTGCCTTGTTGACAGCTACTGGCCTGCTCACCTCCACCACCGCACTCACCACCACCGCCTCCGCATTCTTCGCCTCCCCTGGCGCAACCTCCCTCGCCGCCATCTCCACCTCGGGCGCCCGCCACGCAGCCGGCTCTTTAGAGGCTGTCGGCGGCGTCCACGCAACCCAGCACATGCATGGCGGCACACCGCTCTCGCGCGGGCCTTCAACGAGCGCTTTCTCCTTCTCCCTGCCGCACACAGGCATGCACATCAAGTTGCTTGTCGACGCGCGGAACCACCTGATCAGCCTCGTCAAGAAGAGTAAGTTCAAGGAAGCGCCTCTCGACGTGCTACGGGAGCGTTGGGACGGCGGCGTGGCGGCGGCGACTGCTGGGACTGCGGGTGCGGAGAGAGAGGAGCGCAAGAGGGCTAGGCGGGAGTTTGTCGGTGTCCTGCCGGGCCGGACCAAGAAGTGGAGGCAGTTCTACGGTATGCGCTTTGAGTGGGTGTTGGAGGAGTGTGTGGGAGCTGGACTGGTGGAGGTTTTCGAGACGGGGAGTGTGGGGAAGGCCGTGAGGTTGGCATCTTAACGGATTATAACAGCCTCAAATCCAAGATGTGAGAACAATGTCATTCTCCGTCCCTACAAACTACAACGACCTCCAACAACGACCCACTCAAAGAACGTACTCAAAGTCCGGCACCTTATCGCCCATCTCGTCCACCTCATCCTGGCTCTTCCCCTCAACCCACCGGTTCCTTAGCCCATCCCTCCGCTTCTTATTCTCCCTAGCCAGCAGAAACCTGGTCACCACGCTCCCCCCGAACAGAAACAGCGTCAGATACGCCAGCACAACGCCATGGCCGAGGAAATAGCGCGGCTTATCCCTCCCGCGGTAGATGTTCGAGCTGACGACGCCATTGAGGTTGCCCCAGCCGATGACAAAGCCAATGGTGATGCCGCGCTTGTAAACGCCCTCGACGTTGTTGGAGGTCCAGGAGACGGTGTTGGGGATGCACGGATAGATGCCCAGCGCGCCCAGGAAGACTCCCGCGTACTGCACGTGTGCGTTTCCGCTGCCCAGTAGCATGGCGAAGCCGATGATGCCGAACAGTGACATGCCGATGTTGCAGAGTCCGCGCTGCTGCGTGCGGTCCGCGAGCCACCCGATGAAGACGGTGGCGATGGCGGCTACGGCGTAGGGGGGCACGGAGAGCAGGTTGGCGGTTGTGGCCGAGTACTGTGGATTCAGGCCTTTGATGATGGTGGGCAGGAAGAGAGCGAAGGCGTACAGCGAGGCGTCGGCGCCCATGTAGATGATGGCGTACATTGTCGTTTTCCAATCCTTGACCGACTGCCAGAAGTACTTCCACTTGAACGACTCGACCTTGGCGGATGACTGCTTGTCAGCTGCGAGGCGGCGCAGGACGCGCGCGCGCTCGTCGGGCGTGAGGAAGGTTGCTTCTGCCGGGAAGTCGTGCACCATCCAGTAGCTGGCGATACCGACCAGGATCGTGGCGAGGCCTTCGAGGATGCTGCAGCGGTCAGTATATACGTTTTGCCTTGCAGAGAATGGGGACGTACAAGATCCACGCCCATCCAGGCTTGCCGCCCACGCCTTTCATCTGCGCGATGCCCGCCGCGAGCAAACCACCAAACGACCCAGCCAGCGCCGCAGCCGAGAAGAAAATAGCAGCCCGGATGCCAAACTCGGACCGTTTATACCAACAAGATATCATGTAGTTTACACCTGGGAAAAGCCCAGCTTCAGCAAGGCCGAGGAAGAATCGACAGGCCATCAGTCCGGAGTAGTTTTTCACCAACCCCATGCAGCACATAACGATGCCCCAGGCAATCTACAACGTCAGCGTCGATCTCGGGAGGAGGAAAAGACATACCATGATCATAGGGAGGAAGATGCTGGGGCGCATCTTCTTGAGCAGCACATTCGTCAGCGGCTCGAAGACGGAGTAGCTGACGAAGAAAATGGTCAAAGTGGCGTTGTACTGGCCGTCTGTCATGTGCAGGTCTGTTTGCAGGCCGTCGACTTTTGCGTTGCCGATGTTTGTGCGGTCGAGGAAGGCTGGGAGTGTTAGAGCTGCGTGGGTGGTGGTGGTGGAATAGAGACTCACAGATCAGGTAGAGGAAGGAGAGCCAGGGGATCAACTTCATGTCCAGCTTGCGCAACAGCTTCTTGTCCTGCAGACGTTAGTGGCATTCGTTATTTGCTTGCACGGTCCGAAGACGTACCTCAGCTGCGCGCTCCTCCTCGCTGAGCCCAGCATCCGGGTCCGGCAGGTCAGCGAGCGGATTCACAACCTCGCGCTGATCGATTCTCTTATCCAGACTCGAGCCATCGCCGTCGCCGTGCTTCTCGTGGTCGATTGCAGAAGCCATGTTGTGCAGACCGTAAAGAGGGATGTGATGGATGAACAAGCGCCGCAATCCAGCGATCAGTAGAGTATATACCCCAACTCTCCCACCTCTGACGCACAACACTCATCGGCTGGGGTATTTCCTCCCGAGGCTAACTGATCGCCTATCACCACTTGCGGTCCCAGGTCACTATCACCCAGTCGCCGTTCCCCCGTACCCACCTCCATATTAGCCCACGCCGATCATCCGCGGAGTCGTCGAAGCGCAGTCCTCACACCCCAACACCCATGCAATAATACACTCACAACTCTGCTCCTACACCGGGTCTCGACTTACGCAGACACAAAAGTGCAGTACTAGAGAATAATGGCATGGGCGTCATCAAGCTTTCGCCTGGCGTGCGGAGCGTCCAATCAGGCGGTTGCGGGGGTGCTAAGCATTGCGGCTTGAAAGCAAGTGCCGGGCTGTGACGTTGGATTCGCTTGTTTTTTTGTGACCGTTGGACTGCCGGCAATACCGCTTTGGTGCGTGCCGTGGGGGTCAGAGAGGGACGGCGCAGGCGCGTGGAGGGACTTGGTGGATCGCGTGCAGCTTGTATTTACTGTACCTTTGTGTCGGTGTCTGTCAATGAGGGGTTGGCGGCGTTGAAGTTCGGGGGTGGTTCGGGGGTAAGGTCGTCAAGCCACTTCGAGTTTGCTGGATGCATTGTGTAGTAGCCAACATGAACAGTGGCGCGGTTTGAGTATCACGTGGCTCACGGCATTGGTTTGAAGACTTGTATTGGCAATGTCTCAGCAACATAGCGATCTGGTGTTCCAACATTCCTTCAATCTCTGCTACTGGCCACCAGTAGATACCTGTCGCGCAGATTTTAGGCGTACAGCCATGCTTTTAGACCTCATGCGCCTGTGAAGTCGGATATCCCAAGTTGATAACGCCGCCCAATGCATAACATGACCATTTCGCTCATCCTCCCGGCTCGCGATCCGCTGCGCCAAGCTAAGCAGCAGGTTTCCGAGACTTGGACTCGTTTGCGCGCTGCTTCCTCTCGTTGCGCCTGGCGCGCTCCTTGCGGTCGTGTCTGCTCTCTGCACGCGCATCGTGGGCCTCGCCGGTCCTGGCCTCCTTCTTCTCGTCGACCTCGAACAGCCACGAGCTCTCGGCCTCCTTGTTCTTGCCCTTGTAGCCCCACTTGGGCACCCAGTCGCCCGTGGCCTCGTCGTAGACCTTGTTGCCGTCGCGCCTCTTGTCCTTGATGCCCTTCTTGGCGGCGAAGCGCTCCCACTTGGTCTGCTCCTTGGCCTTGGGCACGGGCTTCTCGCGGGGCAGGGCCATCTGCGGGGCGGGGAGCAGCAGGTGCACGCCCTCGGTGGTCGACTTGATTTCGCAGGTGGAGAGCAGCTGGTTGATGAGGGCCTGGGCGGCATCGCGCGCAGTGGCGGCCAGGGCCTGTTCATCGGCCTCGGCGGGGACGGGGTTGGGGTCGTGGGCGAGCAGGTTGCCCAGGTCGAATGTGAAGGGGGTGGGCTTGTTGACGGCGATGGGACTGGGCAGGTCAGCAAAGCGCAGTGAGGGGTGAAGTCAGTGAGACGTACAGTCGGCCGGTCACAGTCGAGTCTGCTACGGAGAGCGCTGCATGGTTGGGCGCATCGACGTCCATGGCTCCGCGGTTAATTCTGTCGGCGAGATGGGCGTGGGTGTCCAGTGCAATGCCGCCGCTCATTTCAGTTCGGAGGGTGTCGAGACTGAAAGAGAGAGTGGGAAAGCAGAGTCGTGCTGTGTTGGTGCTGCGCGTGCTGCCCATGGACGGGCAGACGAAATATTTCGAACCGCGCTAGCGCTAGTCTCGTCTGGATCGGACTCCCGTCTACACGACATTGACGACGACGACGACATCTCGACTGCAATTGCCGAGGCCGTGGGTCTCTGTCTCTCATCATGTCGTCCACCAACTGCCTGCGGAGCTTCTCGCTGCTGTCTCGCGATGCCGCCGCCCACTCGACCGCCTCACGCCTGCTGCAGCCGCGCGTGGCCTGCTTCTCCACGTCCGCTGCCCGCCATGCGAACCCGCAGATGAAGAAGAAGAACACCACCGCGGCGCCGAAGAAGGGCGTCAAGTCACTCAACACCAAAAAGGGCAAGAGCGCCTTCTCTGCCGACTCGGGCAAACGCCCATCCCCGGGCGAGCGCAAGGCACAGCGCAAGCGCATCGTGCTCAGCAACGACAACGCCCTCGAAGTCTCGTCGCTGAAGAACCTCGACAAGTCCAACGTCCTGAGCCCCCAGCACGAGGGCCGTGTCATGGGCCTGCCAGAGCCCGTCGTCGATGCGCTGCGTCACGTCGAGGCCTTCAAGACGACACAGGGCTGGAGCTTCTTCCGCCGCCCGGCCGTGCTGATGCGCAAGGAGGCCATCCAGCTGGCAGCGCTGTTCAAGGAGGCTGAAGAGGCGGCGGCTGGCAAGGACAAGAAGACGATCCGCAGGATACTCACTGGACAGAGGATGAGCGGGAAGAGCACGCTGCTGCTCCAGGGCCTGAGCATGGCCTTCCTGAGGCAGTGGTTCGTCATCAGCCTGCCCGAGTGTGAGTATGTCTGTTGCTCTGGAGGTGCTCTGCTGACACATCTCAGGCCAGGACATCGTCAACGCCCACACCGACTACGCGCCTCTGGAGGGCTCTGAACCCACACAGTACACGCAGGACACCTACACAGCCGCTCTTCTCTCACAGACCCTCAAGGCAAACCAGGCCTACTTTGAGCAGGCCAAGCTGACCCAGAAATACGATCTGTCCGTCTCGCTGCCTGTGGGCGCCAAGCTCAAGGACCTCGTGGCCGTCGGCGTCGCCAACCCCGAAGCGTCATGGTCTGTCTTCAACGCTCTCTGGACTGAGCTCTCGCAGCCCGGCCAGCCGCAGATCCTCCTCGCTGCCGAGGGCCTGTCGCACATCATGCAGAACTCGGCCTACATGAACGCCGACGTAAAGCCCATCCACGCACACGACCTCACCCTCGTCCGCCACTTTGTCGACCACCTCTCAGGCGTGAAGCAGCTGCCCAACGGCGGTGTCGTGCTCGCTGCCACCTCCAAGTCCAACGCACCCGCTTCGCCCGCCATGGACTTCCGCATCAAAACCGCAGAAGCCCTGCAGGCCCAGCAGAGCGCCCCGCAATGGAACCCCTACACAAGCGTCGATGCGCGCACCATGGAGGCCCTGAAAGACCTTGCAGATCCCAAGGCCGATCTTGATGTTTTGAGTGTGGGCGGTCTGAGCAAGGAAGAGGCCAGGAGCATCATGGAGTACTACGCAGAGAGCGGCATGTTGCGGCATCAAGTCAACGACGGCTTCGTCACGGAGAAGTGGAGTCTGGCAGGCATGGGCAACATTGGCGAGCTGGAGCGGGCAAGTGTGCGAGCCAGGATATGAGATTAGATGGTGTGTACTATAGACATGTAGAAAGTGTAGTATAGGAGCAATTGCATGGCCGCTCATCAAAGCGGTGTCTGTTCAGCGAGAGCCATGGGCACGTTCAAGCCCACACACTGCCCCAGCGCCCCAATCCACACGACCAGATACGCGAACGCAGTCATGTCTCGCCCACCGACACTAGCCTCCATGACCTCGGCTGTGCGGCAGGGATGAATAAAGAAGGCCGGCTGGTTTGTGACGGGATGGTCCTATTCACGCATCAGCATCGTCTTGTCTCGCTTCTTTACAAAGACGAACCGTCACCGTAACACCACCAAGCACACCGCCGTGTTCAGCCTGCGCCTTGTATGCTGGCGGTATCACAGAAGCGTACAGCGTCTCTACGGTAGGTGGATACCGGTGCAGAGGGTCTACAATTGTGAAATACAAGACAGGGACTCGGTACGAGGGCGAGAGCACGACGTCGTAGTGAATAATCGCAGCAGGCGACGTCAGACGAGCGACCTCGTCGTCAGATTCTGCGAGCTCTGGCTCGTCGGTCTCACTGCTAGCGTCTGGCGCATTGGGGTGCTGCGACAGCGCCTTTGTGATTCTCAGGAATGAGGTTGCGTTTTCACGTCCGTGGTCTAAAGCAGCCCACTCGCTCTGGTGATGCCCTCGCAGCTGGAACTGGTGCTGTAGTGCGCTGCATGCTTGGTCAAAGTCTAGGTCAGAGAGGTGCGGGAACAGGGCCAGCCTGCGGGCGCCCGACTGCATGGTTTCAGCGACGTCCGTTGATGTTGGACTCTGCATGACACGTTCGGTCGTAATGGGGTCCATGGCCCAAAGCAGCCGCAGTGTACGACAGCTCAGTCGTCGCTGGTTTTCCCCGAGCAAGTCGTCGGTCGTCGGCCGTCAGTCGTTGGTCGTTGGTCGTAGGTCGTGGCCCCACCGACCAGGGTGCGGCGATCGCGGAGGAGCTGGGGCGGAGTGGCTTGGGCTGCCTGGAACGTCTCGAAGGCATCCGCACTCTCCAAGCCTAGCGGCAGCCCTATGCAACCTAGTAGAATCCATCCAGATCCATTGACTCCATTATGACTTCGACCATCGACACGGCCACCTGAACGCGCCAGCACTGATCCCCCGCCGCCTCGTCCACACACCACACTACCCGCCGTGATGCCTGCCCAGACGGAAAAGAGCCAGCTCAAGCGAGCCCGCGTACGTTGTACCTGCATTGCACTGTCTGGACCGAGGTGGGACGTTGCTGACGAGCCAATTGATGCAGCCATCCCAGGGCGAGCAGACCGAGCCAAAGAGAGTCCGCGGCCAGCGCCAGCTCTCGCCCTCTGACCCCCACCGTCACATCAAGCAGGGCCAGCTGCCCTCGCCCATTACCCACAAGGAGTCGACCGGAACCACAGACGACGAACGCAAAGAAGGCACCGTGACGCCGCCCCCGCAGAGCCAGGCCAAGTTCTCCCAGGCTCGCAACGGCCTGTCGTCGCCCCCGTTCGACAAGCACTCGGACAAGCAGTCCGACACACAAGCCTTCACGCAGTCACAGTTCGTCTACCCGCCCCAGGCACGAACCTACGCAGTCGAAGACGAGGAGGGCGAGCAGGTATGGGGCTATCTGGTGCCTCTCGACGACCAATCCGGCAATGTCATGGTCCTGCGGCGGCGAGAGGCCTGCCCAGTGTCCGAGGACATTGTTGGCCCAAAGTCGGGCGCAGAGAAGGTGTCCAAGCACGAGTACGAGAAGCAGGAGGAAGAATACGAGAAGCAAAAGGCAGAGAAGGGCGTCACGGCCGGCGGCTATCTCATCGGACGACACCGCGAGTGTGGTAGGTCGCCATTGTCCTCGACGGCACAGTCACGGCTAATCAGCGTGCAGATCGCCAGTTGGAGTCCAACACGGTATCGAACCGGCATTGCCTGCTCTTCGCCGAGAAGCAGGGCGGTGATCTCGTGGCTGTCGTCGAGGATCTCTCCGGCAACGGCACCTTTGTCAACGACTCGCTGATCGGCCGAAACAAGCGTCGCGAGCTGAAGGAAGGCGACGAGCTTGCAATCCTGTCCGAGGCGCGATTCGTCTTCAGATACCCGCTCAAGCGCGCCACACATCGATTCCACCAGCAGTACCAACTGCAGGAGCAGCTCGGCAAGGGCCACTTCGCGTCGGTGTATCTGTGTGTCGAAAAGTGCACCGGCATGCGACACGCAGTGAAGAAGTTTGAGAAGCGCACTGGTCCCGGCGAAAAGTCAAAGGTCGACGGCCTGCAGCAGGAGATCGCTGTGCTCATGGGCATCAGCCACCCAGCTCTTTTATGTCTTAAGGATACATTCAACGAGGATGATGGCGTCTACCTAGTCCTGGAACTCGCAACCGAGGGCGAGCTGTTCAACTGGATCGTCATGAAGCAGAAGCTGACGGAAGCGGAGTCGCGCAAGATCTTCATCCAGCTGTTCCAGGCTCTGAAGTACTTGGTGAGTGCATTATCACTTGTCGTGAGGACGCTGCTAACACCCCCAGCACGAGCGCAACATTGTGCACCGCGACATCAAGCCTGAGAACATCCTGCTTACGGACAAGGAGCTGCACGTCAAGCTAGCAGACTTTGGTCTTGCTAAGATCATTGGCGAGGAGTCATTCACAACTACGCTATGCGGCACTCCATCATGTATGTGCACTGTCTCTGTGGCTTATCCGAGCTAACCCGCATAGATGTTGCGCCTGAGATTCTAGAAAACTCCAACCACCGTCGGTACACACGTGCCGTGGATGTCTGGTCTCTGGGCGTTGTGCTGTACATCTGCCTGTGTGGCTTCCCGCCGTTCTCAGATGAGCTCTACAGCACCGAAAACCCCTACACCCTGTCTCAGCAAATCAAGCTGGGCCGCTTCGACTACCCTTCGCCCTACTGGGACTCGGTGGGCGACCCAGCACTGGACCTCATCGACCGCATGCTCACGGTCGACGTCGAGAAGCGAATCACAATCGACGAATGCCTCGAACACCCATGGACGACGTCAGGCGGCAACATCAACCCGAATGATAGTACAGACGGCTTGACAGGAGCTATTGCCAACCTCGACTTCTCCAAGAGAAAGGTTCAACGCGAGCGCACCATGCTCAGCAGCCTCAACGAGGTCAAGGTGACGCGCGTGATCCCCACAGGCGAAGGACAGGAGCCGGTGAAGGTGTACGAAAAGAATGGCACGCAAAAGGGCGCTACGAAGATGCTGAAGGAGAAGGACATAATAGAGCCCGGACCTGCAGAGGCGCGCGACCCTCGAGAGTTTGTCGAGATGGGAGGCAAAGGCGACCAGACGCTGTTCGACGAGTGAGACGCAGTGAGTAAATTGTATTCAAGCGCAACGTTACGAAAGACGGGTAGAGGTGCAGGAGTGTACGTTATCGAGGGCTGTGTTTCACGTACTCTGAGCGTTTTGGTTGGCGGGCGTTAAAACGGGTCTGTCTAGCGGCGCAATAAGATGAGCCTTTCTCGCAGTGTTGTAAAACATTCGCGCATCGTCCGCCAATGACGTGACACTCTTTACGACGAATGGTGGCGTGTGGGTGCGTCGTCAGTTTGTGGCCCCATGTTCTCCTTGCCGGGCGAGCACAGATCCGCCGGGTGGTCCCTGCCAAGCCAGCGCACCCCCGTTGCGGCAGGCGCGATGTTTGATTGGCAAGAGCGGGCCTCGACTTCTGAGAAGTTTATGTAGAGCCGCGCCCCCTACGACTACAACGCCTCACGCCTCTGCAGTCCTCTGTCGCGCAATATGGGAGTCCTCGCTGATATCTCCGGGCCGATTGGCAACTTCACGGCCAACTCATCCACCCCCGTCACCATTCTCGCCGGTTTCGCGTCCTTCCTCGTCCTCGCCGTCGTCCTCAACGTTCTGCAGCAGCTGCTGCTCAAGAACCCCAACGAGCCGCCCGTCGTCTTCCACCTGTTCCCCGTGATTGGCAGCACAATCACATACGGCATCGACCCCTACAAGTTCTTCTTCGCCCAGCAGAAAAAGGTATGTCGCGTGCCGTGGCAAGGCAATGCACAAGCACTGACTGGCAGTAGTACGGCAATGTCTTTACCTTCATTCTCCTTGGTCGCAAGATGACCGTCTGTCTCGACACCAAGGGCAACAACTTCATCCTCAACGGCAAGCTCAAGGACGTCAACGCCGAGGAGGTCTACAGCCCGCTCACGACCCCTGTCTTTGGCAAGGATGTCGTCTACGACTGCCCTAACTCGAAGCTGATGGAGCAGAAGAAGGTGCGCACAGCCTCCTCTATATACGAATGCGCTGACTTGTAATTTAGTTCGTCAAGTTTGGCCTCACTCAGGACGCCCTCCGCTCCTACGTTACCGTCATTACTGAGGAGGTCGAGAACTTCGTCAAGCGCCACAAGTCCTTCAAGGGCCAGAAGGGCACCGTTGACGTGACCAAGGTCATGGCCGAGCTCACCATCTACACGGCCTCGCGCTCGCTCCAGGGCAAGGAGATCCGCAATTCGTTCGACTCGAGCTTCGCTGAGCTGTATCACGACCTCGACATGGGTTTCTCGCCCATCAACTTTATGCTTTCCTGGGCTCCTCTCCCCCACAACCGCGCGCGTGACAACGCACGTGAGACTATGATTAAGCTCTACTCGGGCATCGTTCGCAGGAGGAGGAACGGTGAGGCCAGGAAGGAGGGCGAGCACGACATGATCTGGCATCTGTTGGACTGCAAGTACAAGGACGGCACACAGATCCCCGAGCACGAGATTGCTGGCATCATGATTGCCCTGCTCATGGCTGGGCAGCACTCTTCGTCGTCGACTATCGCCTGGATCATCCTCCGCCTCGCGCAGAACCCCCACCTGATTGAAGAGCTTCTCGCCGAGCAGCAGTCGGTTCTCGGAAAGGACCTCCCGCCGCTCACGTACGAAGACCTCCCCAAGCTGTCCCTGCACGCGCAGGTCGTCAAGGAGACCCTCCGCATCCACGCGCCCATCCATTCCATCATGCGCAAGGTCAAGCAGCCTCTCGTGGCCGACGGTACCAACTACGTCATCCCCACCTCGCATACGCTCATGTCTTCGCCCGGCTTCTCCGCGCAGCTCGACTCGCACTTTGTCAACGCGGACGTCTGGGACCCTCACCGCTGGGACGCGGGCCAGAACAACTACGAAGAGCCCGAGGCCGTTGCGGGTGGCGAGGATACGATCGACTACGGCTGGGGTGTCATCTCCAAGGGCACCAACTCGCCCTACCTGCCCTTCGGCGCCGGCCGTCACAGGTGCATTGGCGAGCAGTTTGCGTACCTGCAGCTGCAGACCATTCTCGTTGCCTTTGTAAGGGAGTTCAAGCTCAGGAACGTGGACGGCAACAAGGACATCATCGGCACAGACTACACGAGTCTGTTCTCCAGGCCGCTGGCGCCCGGCATCGTCGAGTGGGAGAGGAGGAACGGCGAGTTGTAGAAAAAGTGGTTAATGAGCTATGAGGTTAGTGGTTCGCTTCTACACGACGGCCGTGTTAGACTTTGGAATGTAGATATTAGTAATATGTACGCGAAACGACTGGAATTATTTTGGCCATACGCTGTTCTGCTGGGGTGAGCCGAACGTTGCCGAGGAGATGTTCGATGACGAAGTGGACCAGCGGAAACATTGACATTGACAGTACGCGCTCGACCACAGCTCACCACACCACGACCACACAACGACACCACGGATTGACCAGCTCGTAACAGCAGACCAACAAAAGAAAGAAAGAAAGACAAGAAAAGAGAAGGAAAATGAACCCCCTTCGACGCCTCAAAACCGACTACCCATGGATCCAAACTCCACTGATAGTAGGCGCCCCAATGCGCCTCATCGCCCTCGCAGACCTCGCCGTTGAAATCTCAAAAGCCGGTACATAGCTCCCTCCCTCGGCCAACAATCCCAGGTAGAGCCAACTAACACCCCCTTAGGCGGCCTAGGCTTCATCGGCGCAGGAACCGACGTTGCAGACTTAGCCTCACATTTACAAAAAGCGCAGGACCTGCTCTCCTCGTCCGTGGACCTCAAACCCGCACACGACACCCTCCCCATAGGCGTGGGGTTCATCAACTGGGGCGCTGATCTTGCTGCTGCGCTCCCGGCTATCAAGCGCTTCAGACCTGCTGCCGTGTGGTTCTTCGCTCCGTCTTCATTGCAGGATCTGGTCGATGCTGCGAGGGAGTGTCGCGCCGCTAGTCCGAATACCAGGATCTGGGTCCAGATAGGCGGCGTCGCGGAGGCGGTGGATGTCGTGCGCGCGATTCGCCCGGATGTGCTCGTCGTGCAGGGCACGGATGCGGGCGGGCATGGAAGGGCGAGGGGCGCGGGTTTAAGTGCCCTGTTGCCGGAGGTGAGTGATGCTGTTTCCTCGCTGCCTGATCCGCCGGTGCTGATTGCTGCGGGCGGGATTGCGGAGGCGAGGGGAACGGGGGCCGCGCTGGTGTTGGGCGCGAGTGGAGTGGTTATGGGGACGAGGTTTTTGGCGGCCCGCGAGGCGGTGTTGCCGGGGGGTTATAGGGATGAGGTTCTCCGTGCGGTGGATGGCGGGCAGAATACGGTCAGGACCAAGGTTTGGGATACTTGTCGTGGGACGACGGGGTGGGCGGAGTCGCATAATGGACGGGGGATTGTGAATAGGACGTTTACGGATGCGGTGGCAGGATTGGGTGAGGAGGAGAATAAGAGGTTGTATGAGGCGGATATGCAGAAGGGGGATAAGGGGTGGGGTGTTGAGGCTAGGCTGTGTACGTATGCGGGCAGTGCGGTGGGACTGGTCAAGCAGGTTCAGGGAGCTGGGGAGATTGTGAGGGAGGTTAGGGATGGGGCGAGGGCGGTGGTTGAGGGTGTGAAGGCGAGGTTGTGATTGCGTTTCTACCACATCGAAGTCAAGACTCCCACGGCCTAACGAAAGTTGTCCGATACGGCGCGAATGGACGACGCCTCAGACGGGGGCCCGATGGTGGACTCGGACTCTGTCAAAGTCATCCTGGACGAGATGCTCACGACCGAGGACTGGCGAGTAGGAGTTTCAGGCTCATCCTCACTTGCGTCCTCCATCTCTTCATCCTCATCATCCATCTCCCGACTCACTCTCGCAGCCTCAGCCTCGAGCGCTGTCATGCGGTTGACAAACTCCCTCTGCAATTCCTTGAGCCATGCCGCCAACACCTCACCCTCCAGCACGCCTGTCTGCGCCTGCACAAGATGCTCCTTGAGGTTGAGGATGAGCTTGCGCCGCTTCTCTTTGAGCACTATCTCCGACGTCTTCTTCCGGCGAAGCATGTGGCGCTCGAGCTTCTGCGCAATAACTTCAGCGCGGTCAACGACTCCTGGGGGAAATGGTACGACGCGAGCAAGCGCCAGCCCGTAGTGCGTCTCCTTGACGGTGCCTTGGGCGATCCTGTACAGCATGGTCATG
Organism: Phoma sp. RAV-16-625; assembly: GCA_004335185.1. Taxonomy (NCBI): domain Eukaryota; kingdom Fungi; phylum Ascomycota; class Dothideomycetes; order Pleosporales; family Didymellaceae; genus Phoma; species Phoma sp. RAV-16-625. The sequence goes on from SAUA01000015.1 coordinate 292,471, forward strand.
TTGTGCTCCTTCTCCATGTCAACCGCCAGATGCAGGTTGAGCACGCCGGCACGCTCGTGCATGATGGTGGCGAGATCCTTGAAGTGAGTCGCGAACCACACGAGCGCCTTGCTGGAGACGAGAGCTTCTGCAATGGCCAGGGCGATAGCTAAGCCGTCTCGTGTGCTTGTGCCACGGCCCAGCTCATCGATAATAGCCATGCTGCGTCGGTCGATATTGCGCAGGATGAAAGCAATCTCTCTCATCTCGGCGGCGAACGTGGACACATTCGTTTCGATGCTGTCGTCCATGCCCAGACGTGCGAAGAGCTGGTGCAAGATCGGGAACGAAGCATACGATGCAGGCACACTACACTTCATTAGCACACGCACCAGCAAGCGACGAGACGACGCACAAGCACCCAATCTGAGACATGATCGACATCAACGCAACAGTGCGGATGTAGGTGCTCTTGCCACTCATGTTGCACCCGGTGATGATCTGGAACCGCGTCTGCTGTGTGGCGTAGACGTCGTTCGGGACAAATTTGGTTTGCATGATCTTCTCCTTGATAGGATGTCGGCCGGACTTGATGGCCAGCGTGTCGGTAAGTTGCGGTCGAGTGTAGTCGTTCACCGTCACGAGCTGCGAGAAGGCAGCCATCATGTCTAGCAGCGCGACAGCTTCACAAATCTTGAACATGACAGACATGTGGCCACGAACTGCCTCGATGAGTGCATCGATGGCTTGATCACCTAGAAGACGTAAGCTGCTGCAGCTGAACTGTTTCAAGACGCACTCATCAAAACGACTTCTTGATGAGAAACATTGATCTGCAGCAGGTCAGCATCCGCTCGCAGCTTCGCAACAAGCAATCACCTTCTGGTTGCGCTTCATCAGCTCTAATGTCTGGCACTCGATGTTGTTCTTGCGGCGGATGACATTTGTGAAGACTGGCGGAAGCCCTCTATGGTCAAGCTCGGATGATGGAATCTTGATGTAGAACTGTCGAGCATTCTCGTACTTCAGAGCAAGTTGAATGTCGTACTCCTCTGCACTGTATTAGCAACACAACTAAAGCATTCACGACAACACCAACGGCCGAGCTCGGTACAGTGCTGGTACGCATCTTCCGTGGCCTCCTTGTAGGTGGTCCGGGCGACGTCAAGCAAGCCGTTGACACCAGACTTGACAGCGTACGTGCGCTGGTTGCGGAGCTCGAGAGGCTGCTTCGCGTAGGTAGTGTCTTCGTTAATCACTTCATCAATCAATTCCTGAATCGGCAAGATGTTTTCCGGGGCGCAGAGCTGGGAGGGTTAGTCAACAGCAAGTATGAGTGTCTGCACCATCACCTCGCGGATGTTGTTCAGCATGCTCGACCTGGCCCCAGTAAGAGCCTCGAATATTGGGTTCACAGAAGTCACGAACTGCTTCAACATGATCACTTGGTTGATAGCCTGCTCTGTCGTCTGCAGTGTCGGCTTGACCGGCTTCACAATGAGCTGTGAGAGTTAGTCGCAAGTCACCTCACTCACTATCAGCTTACGGCAGTCAAGATCCTGTCGGCGTCCAGGGAGTTCTTCAGAGCTTTTCACGTTAGAAGCACATAATCAATTGGCGCAGAATGCAAACCAGCTCGCGTTGCAAAGAACATCTCCTCCTTAGTGGTCAGCTCATCAACCGCAAGGTACCGGGTGGCGAGCACGTCAGAATCGGTGAGCGGTTGCAGGATGTTGTTCCTGAGAAGGCGCGCCCCCATTGCGGTCAGGGTCTCGTTGAGCAGTCCAAACAGACAGTCTTTCGACTTGGGACGCTGGAGGTTCTGCACAAGCTCAAGCGAGTGGATGGTGGACACGTCAATCATCATGGATCCTTCCGAAGGCTCATACCTCATCCTGAGCGAGTGGTACGAGAATTGCGTGCCGAGACCCAATTCGATGTACTTGAGTGCCTGCGATGTTCAGCTAGCGTCGTGTCGGCTGGCACACGACTTACCGCTGCAATGCAGCAGATGGCGTAGTAGTTGCCCTGGACCGAGACCTTGATAGCCTCGACGTCTTCCTTGAAGGCCAGGCTCTGGATGTACTCGTAGCCGGTCGAGTCAGCCCAGTAGCGGCGGTCAAGCAAAGTGATTTTGCTGCCGATATCCTCAAGATTCTCTTCGATGATCGAGAAAAGCTTTGACTTGGGGCTGGACGCTGTGGCAACGATGAGTATCTCTGAAGGGCCATATACTTTCAGCTTGTGGATGGACCGAACGTAGGTCTGGCTGTCGTTGATCTGGCAGAGCACGGCTTCTCCGGTGTCAAGATTGACAAACGCCAGGCCAACGGTAGGTGAGATACCGCGAGACTCGGCAACAGCACACACTACATGCTGAGACTCGACTCTGGCAATAGTCGAAGCACCGGTCTTTGGTCGAGCAGTGGACGGTCTACCAGTATGAGGGCGCGAAGTCGTAGTGTTGTAGTCACCGTAGCCGTAGGAAGTAGAGGCTGAAGTGTAAGAGGTAGATGGCCTTGAAGGGCCCGCCATGGTCAGTGCTGGTCAGCTGGTCAGTTGTTGATCAATTTCTATGACATGTCTTGTGTTCACATGAAAGTTGATGAGTCTCGGTCGGGAGAAGCAAGTGCGTCACTAGCGCGGTCGCAATCGATAACGACCATGAAAAAAGTCGGAGGGGTCTGGCGTGTCTGCAGCAACATTCGAAAGAGACTGTAAACCGGTCTTTTCTAAAACACACCTCGATATGGCGACACAATACCCGCCTCCGTCGAAACGACAGAAGCGCGCGCAGGCCGAGTTCACGCGCGAACAGCAGGAAGTCGACACGACCATCCCGGATGGCACCGTACGCGTGCGCTTTGTAGACCAGGCCACGGGTGAGAGTGGCAGTCTGCCCGTTCTTACGGTTCCTCTCTCGCAAGCCACGACCAAGAACCTTGAGATCCTCCTCAACGAGCTCAAAGACCAGGCCGACGACCAAGTTCCGTACCGGTTCTTCCATGACGAGGCTACCGAAGCGCTTGGAGACAAAGAAGATTTGTACAATGCGCTGGTCAAGTCAGGGAAAGCCTCGGCAGAAAGCGAGATCGTGCTCCAGTATGCGCCGCAAGCTGTGTTCAGGGTGAAGGCTGTGTCGAGATGCGCTGCTGCTGTCTCTGGGCACGGCGACAACATCTTGGCCGTGCAGTTCTCACCACTGAACTCTGGGCGCATGGCTAGTGGAAGCGGAGACAAGACAGTCAGGATATGGGACTGCGACACAGGAACGCCAGTGCACACGATGAAGGGCCACACGAGGTGGGTGCTCGCTGTCAGCTACTCCCCGGACGGTTCCCTGCTCGCCTCTGGAGGCTACGACAACGAAGTCAGGATATGGGACCCCGAGACTGGAAAGCAGGTCGGCAGTGCGCTGAAGGGGCACACCAATTTCATCACGTCGCTCTGCTGGGAGCCGTACCACCTGCAAGAGCCAGGGCGGCCGAGGGTAGCGTCGTCGTCAAAGGACGGACTGGTACGCGTGTGGGATGCTGTTGGCGGCAAGATCGACTTTGCGCTGTCAGGACACAAGGGCAGCGTGACGTGTGTGAAATGGGGCGGCACTGGACGCATATACACGTCCTCGCACGACAAGACGATTAAGGTGTGGAACGCCGCCACCGGCTCGCTGCTCAGCACCCTGTCCGGCCACGCACATTGGGTGAATCACCTCGCGCTCTCGACTGACTTCGTCCTGCGCACTGCCTACCACGACCACACACGCAAGGTTCCGGCGACAGCAGAAGAGAAGGTCGCCAAGGCGAAAGCGCGCTTCGAGAAGGCCGCCACCATCAGCGGCGAGATTGTTGAACGCCTTGCAACCGCTTCAGAAGACTGCACGCTGATCCTGTGGACGCCGCTGACTAGCCCGAAGCCAGTCACGCGAATGACAGGACATCAGAAGCAGATCAACCAGGTGGTGTTTTCGCCCGACGGCCAGCTGCTCGCGTCTGCAGCGTGGGACAACCACGTCAAGCTCTGGTCGGCGCGCGATGGAAAGTTCCTCAACACACTCCGAGCGCACGTGGGGCCTGTCTACATGGCCAGCTTCTCCGCCGACAGCAGACTGCTCGCCAGCTGCAGCAAGGACACGACGCTCAAGGTGTGGGACATGCGGACGGGCAAGCTGAAGGAAGACCTCCCCGGCCACAAAGACCAGGTTTTTGCGCTGGACTGGAGCCCGGATGGCGACAAGGTGGGCAGTGGAGGGGCCGACAAGCAGGTGCGGATATGGAGGAATTGAGGATGGAAAAGTCACGTGTGATCGTCAGGCACTTGTTCGTTTGCGGATACCCAACCTTTTAATCTGGGGTGCGGAGGCTAGACGGCGGTCCGCTTGTTGCATCACGGCTAGAAGAATCAACAATCAGACGGAGGTGATGTGTCAGTGTGGTTGTCATGCGGTGATTCGAGGTACTGATTAGACGTGGAGTGGCGCTCTCGCAGGCAACTGCTGGAGATGTAGAGCTGCACAGGAATTGTGTTGAGACGTGCACTTGGCCAAATTACACAAATACGCGGCAGCCATCTGCCGACCAGAAGCGGGCGTTGGGAGGGCAACTGGCAGCTAGCGGTATGCTGGCGGTGAGGCTCTGTCAGGATGCCCACTGTTTACTGCATTTCAACGGCAGCCTCGGTCCCTGCTGCGATGGGTAAGTTAGCCGCGAGCTCCACCGCATCCTGATGAGGGCGCCGGAAGCGGGCAACACGCAGCAAACAGGTTGCCAGTGACGTGGAGCCGCCCACTGCCAATACAGCTAGCATCGCATTCGGCAGGTAATGAATGCAGAACAGAGGCTCCGTCGGCGGCCTAACATGCTGCACGCTGCACGCTGCGCTGCAAGGTGGACTGCAAACTGCAATCTGTAACGTGCAAGTCGAAAGCGGCGCCAAGCTTTATGGTGAATCTGGGGCTGCAAAGCTTGGTGGAGATCCGGCTGAGACGCTGAGACGCCATCCCACGCACACTTGGCCGTCTGCTCAAGCGGCCTGCGTAGCGTTTGCGCTATCGAGAGGCTCGCAGCTGGTGAAATGAGGCATTTTGGGCCCCCTGCTCGCGGCCGTCGCGGCGGTCCTGGCGCTCGTCTGGGCCCCACGAGTCCACGACCGGCTGCTGCTGTCCTCGTGCGAGTCTCGGTCGGTCGTGAGGCGTGCACATCACCGCACAGCACAGCACAGCACAGCACTGCACTGATAAGCCGCCCACTCGATGACATAATGGCCAACTGCATGGGTCCCATGGCGACCCGCACGGTAGCGTCAGCGGCGGCTGCATCGCAATCCAACCTTTGCGTTTGCGTTTGCGGAGCAGCTGCAGCTCCCCACAGCGCCGCCATTGAGCAGCCAGCTCGCTGCAGAGGAACACGCAGAGCAGACGCAACGCCCGGCCGGCGTGGGTGCGAGCTAGCCCCCAGCCATTGACCGGCCTGCATCCCCAAGAGCCTTGGTGAGGTCGCAGGCGTTTCGAGAGCGGCCGCGATCGTCTTGAGCCCACGTCCATTTACCACGCGCGCCATTGGCTGGGCCCAGTGTTTCCCATCTCCGGCAAGCCTAGCGCTTGATTGCGTTACGGTTGAGGCCCCAACCTCTTCTCCTCTTCTTGCTGCTGCTGTGACGCTCTCCTCCTCACTCTGCTCCTCTCAATCCCATCCTCGCCCTCCGCAGAGTCCAGCACACGACCCAGCGTAAGTCCACACTTTACTTTCCTAGTCCAGGCCGTCGCCTGCCCCATGCAAGCTTATTACCGGACTTCCGCCGGGCCCGGGCGCCAGACAAGACCAGGAACCAAACAAATGCCTCATTACTGCAGAAATTTTCGGCGAGCGACTGCCCTTAAAAGCGGATAGCGGCCTTGCTTTCTCGAGGCTCGTTGTCTTTGATGCCCTGTCTTGCTCTTCCGTCGAGTCCACCGAGTTCACCGCCGTCGCGCCGTTCTGTGGAGTTCCGCTGACCAGCTTCCTCGCCCTAATAGCCAGAGAGCTTCATCTTCAATCTTTCGACAGGACCGTCTCACAAGGTATGCTCGATCTCGATGCCTGATGCCTACCCTCGACAGTCTTGCGATGCTTCCCACCTTGACCACGCGCGGTGTCTCTTGTCATCACACGGCCCGGAAGGATGTTCGGTCGATTCGCACTTCAACAGGCCTGGCTGCAAACATTCATCGCACCGTCTCTAACTGACTCCTCAGAACTCCACATCACAATGGCCGCCATCTCTTCCCTCATTGCTGCTCGCAGCGAGTACGCCATGGCCCAGCTGGCCAAGCGTGACAACTGGGCCCAGCGTGAGCCCGGTGTCATTGTCGTCCTGGTCATTGTCTTCCTCGTTCTCTGCCTGTTGATTGGTGTATTCATCTCCAAGCGCGTACGTGACCCCGGATCCCCTTCTTCCAGCGCCCCTCTAACACCACCCAGGTCGGCGGCGCCAAAGCATAAGATACCCCCGAGTCGACGAGCCGTGGAGGTGGATCGGAAGGAGCAAGCCACGCAAAGACGAAAGGCATGGCGAGTGTGGGATACCAATCGTGGACTGGCAAGAGCCATACACCTGTATAATGTCTGTGTGTACCGAATCGGGTTCTGGTAATGAGGGCTTTCCTTGGATCGCTAGAGATCGTACGACAAGGGAGCCGTGGTAATGCGTTCAGATACCTCGAATGAACATAACATTTAAACAACGTTGATGGTTGCAGTGTCTTGAGTCTGAATCATCGAAGAAGATCGATCGGCATGTCTCGCGTCAAATCTGAATCCAACATCACCATCTACAATCCTGAAGTCAACACACTCAACACTTCACCAACCAACCTCGTTACTCTAACAGCACCACCCACACCTCATAACCAGCTCATTCCGCGCCCACAGCCCCGCGCGTTCAGCACCTTCAATTGAATCCACCGAAAAATCCAGCGCGCCAAACACCGCTACCCACCTACCCTAGCATGCCCGCACCCAGCTACGCGTTTCACCTAGTGATTGTGTGCACACGCGGCTAAGCTTCAGCTAGGTAATATTTCGGGGTCGAAGCTTGGCTGCGGGTACGTTTGAGGTGTTTATCAGCTCTCAACAGCGAGAGAGGATGGATGGGTGGAGGGAGGATGAGTGGTTCTAATTCTGTGTTTGGGTTTGTTGGTTCTGGAATATGGTGGGTATGTGGAGTGCAGTGTTGATGCTAATCACGTGATTACAGCTATCCGACATCTACATCTCCTTGGACACGACTATCTCCCCGGAATTATTCGCAGACGCCGCGCCTCGGATACCAGATGGCGCGCTCTTCTCCACGCTCGCCGGCTTCTCCTCGTCTGGTGTTTTCGTCACACCCTGGAGGAACTCGTTGTCTTCCTTCCGCTGCATCAGCATACCGAACACGCCCATGCGCTTCCGCACCAGCGCTAGCAGCACCGTGACGATCACGTTTAGCGCCGTGAAGGCGAGGATGATTAAAAATTGCCGGTTGTAGCTCGCGCCGAAGATGATCGCGACTTCAGCCTTCAGCGACTCGGGCAGCTGGGCCAGCGCCGCACTCGAGGTCTGCACAGCGGCGATCTGCTGCGGGGAGAGATACGCGGCCAGTCTGTCCGTCGTGAACCCGCGGTGCACGGCGGTGCAGATGGCCACTGCGACGCACCCTCCTAGCGTCCGCATCATGTTCAGCGCGCCGGTGCCGACGGAGATGTCGCGCTCGGCAATGGATGTCGCGAGTAGCATGAAGTATGGCGGACTGGCGAGACCTAGACCCAGACCCACGATGACTTCGTAGCCGTAGGTGCCCGACCAGAGGTGTGATGTTGTTGGGAGACTCCCCATGAGACCTGTGCCAATGCATATGATGGCCGCTGAGAGGATGAGGACGTACTCCGTGGCTACTTTCTTGGCGACGAGACCCGCGGCCATGGCTCCGACGGGTGAGATGAGGGTGCATGGCAAGAGGAGAATGCCTGCGCGTTCCGCCGTGGTGAAGTTTACTGTTTGGAAGCGCTGGGGGAGCTGGACGAAAATGACGTAGAAGGGCATGCCGAGGAGGAACATGCTCCTGGTTGTTGTCAGTATGGTTTAGAATCTGACTGAGCGTACTCACAGCAGTATCAGAGCCATAGACGGATTCTGCAGGAAGCGGATGGGGAAGATTGGGTCTGTCTTGGTACGGTATGTCACCCACGTCTCGTAGGATCCAAACAAGAAGAACAGAACGATGCCGGCTACGAGCGTGCCGATGATAACGCCGCTGCTCCACGGGTGCGATACACCAGCTTCCTGCAGTGCAAAGATGAGCGGAATCGGCCAGCACACCGACAGAATGCCTCCAATGCCGTCGAGACCGCGGATGCGCTCAGCGTTCGACTTGCCGTCTTTCAAGCTGGGCATGGAGAAGAAGATCAACACCATCGCTACTGCACATATCGGTCCACTGTCGCTGGTCAGCCGATGGTTTCCATGGTGGTGAACCAGGCATACTTCATGAAGAAGATCCACCGCCACGTCGTCCGGTCCGCGATGATGCCACCAAGCAGCGGACCGAGCAGATTCGACATGGTGAAGACGGAGCTGATGACGCCTGTGTACAAGCCAATCTTGTCCGGGTCGATGAGTTTCAGTATCGATACAAAAGTCAACGAGTAGAGGCCTGAACCTCCGATACCCTGGAATGCACGGAAGACGATGCTACATGGTCAGCGCTGCTTTTACTCCACGGGGGATTGACGTACAGCTGTGTCATGGTTTGTGCTGCTCCACAGGCCATGGAGAAGATGAGGAATATCGCTCCGCACGCCAGTAGAACGGTTTTCAGCCCCCATACATCGCTGAGTTTCGCTGTGATCATCAGGAAGCCTGGCAGTCGGTGAGTATGGTTGCGGGTGTGACTACGGCTGCTTACTGTTGTATGTGAGGAGGTAGGTGGTGACTAGCCATGCTGCTTGCTCTAGTGCATTGAAGCCGCTTGATATCTTGATTAAAGCAGTTGTGACGATCGTTGTGTCTAGGGCTGAGATGAAGAGGCAGAACCACAGCCCGGCGACGATGGTGTGCAGCCTTGCCGGGCTGATGCTCGGGATGGCTGGACTATCTACAGACATGGCGTTGTTTAGAGATCACGAATCAAAAGCAATACTGTTCGTAATGGTGGTGACGGTCATTCAGATACACTGTTCATATATGCATCACTCGCAAAAAATAAAGCCTGCCAACAGTGGGTTGAACGCCCGCAGCACGGAACAATGGGACGACACCAAGCCCGCATCCGCCTGATTGTGTAGGATACGTCCGTACATGGGTTTGGTGGCTTGCCTGAAGACCTGCCTCGGCTTAGACCAGAGACGGCGTCGTTAAGCGAATGCGAAGGCTGACGAGCACAGGCAGCAGCGTCCTCAACGACACTCCATCATCAGACATGACTGTTGCTGGCCAGAGGTGTCAGGAGATGCGTGGTGGGGTTTACGAAGTAGTGCTGACTGCAGCGGACCGGGGCCTCAGGCGTCAAAGCGCGCTAGCGAATCTTTCACAGCTCCGTGTCGAGGCCTCAACTCTTCCATCACGTTGTGAGCATCGCAACCAATATACTCGAGCCTCGATGTATGCAGGTGTTGCAGGCTAACGACGCTCCCGAGGCGCAAGCAAGGGCGTCGTCCGCGACCCAGCAGCTTGGGTGATGACATCTGCAGTCCAGCTAGCAAGGCAAGTATTGTAGGTCGTGTACATCTCAGTCCTGGTATACTCTTCTAGACCTCATCGAAGTTTTCCGTTCGCTCGTCGCTCGCTGCTCGTTTGCTGAGTTTTCAGCGAGGCAGGTGCGGTGTGAGTTGCGGTGAGGGTCGACGCGTTAGCTTCGCGCCTGACGTCAAACGCGACCTGCCTCTCGACGCGTTCTCAATTTCCACCACTTCATTTGCGCCTCAGCGTCAATTCCAACAACAGCGCGCGCCTATTCCTCCGCATCGGTTTTTTCTCTGTTCCTGTTTTTTCCTTTCTGTCCACTCGAATGCTCTGTTTCTTGCTGTTCAATTCCTCGCCATGTCCGCGCCAGCCTTTGACGCCCAGCTCTTGGTCCCGGACAACAATGCATCGCACCTGCAATTGGCTGGCCTGATTGCTGCTGGCGACTTCACTGGCACGGGCCTGCCCGACACTGCTCATCGATATCTGGACGCGTTTTGCAACAAGAGCTATTCAAACGGTCGCCGGAGATGGGCTGGGATCGCGCTAGCAGGCATGATGCGCGCGTCTGCCAGTGTCGTTCAGCGTTTGGAGAAGTTATCACATGGGCTGCCTCGACTTGGGGCCGTTATTCTTGACCAAAACGAGAGTGAGGAACGGAGGATTGTTGCTGGTCTCATTATACGCCAGGGACTCGAGGCAGGCATCGAATTTGCAGACTTCTGGGAGTCAGACAAGGTGTTGCACAGCGCACCCAACTTCCCAAGGGACGCCGGCGAGCACTGGATGGGCCATTTCCAGACCTACCTGGACACTCTGGGCAACCTCGCACTCACGAATCTCAACGACGACCCTCTGATATTGTATCCAATGGCTCTTTCCGCCAGCGATGGTTCCCAGTGGACGGGCAATTCTGCGGTCGCCATCGTCGAGAGGGACCTGCTGACGATGGTCGTATCTGACTCCACTCTCACCAACAACCAATTCATCGATATTCCAATCAGCCATATCAAGGACACGAGCTTACAACAGGACTCTCCACACGAAAGCCAAGAAGGGCGATCCGGACACAAGATGCACGCCCTGGTCATCAGCTTGCCGGCCAGATCAACGACATACCGTCTGAACTCAGCAGATCGTCAGGGATCCGAATTCAAGGTGTCGTTCCTCAGTCATGGAGATGCAGAAGAGTTTGAGGCTGGGATTTGTGACGCCCGCAAGTCAACTCACACTACGACGACAGCTGAGGCCGAACCAGCAGCTTCCAGCAGTTCCCACGACTCTCAGCAGGGCGATGCTGCACCCTCACCTAGCCAGCAGGAAGACGGTCCGGAAGTAGACGCCATGGACGAGTCGCCGGATCAACCGATAGAGGAGCAGAGCCCAATACGACAGGACAAAGGCAAAGGGAAGCTGCCAAAGATCTCGAACGCTACCAAGCAGAAGGTCAAACAGCTGCCACCAAGCAGGTCCAAGGCTATGAGAGGCCGACCCACCAAAGCAAACTCCGTCGTCTACCAAGACGAAGACGACGACGATGACGAAGAGACGTCAGAAGACGAGTACGATTTGACGTCAAAAGTACCTGCGCACAACATTCCAGGTCATGGTACGGGGAGGAAGTCACTGAGCCGACGTAAAGCAAACACTGAAGATGATGAATTTCTTCCTGCAGCGTCGAAAGCAAAGCCAAAGACAGCCAAGCGAAAGAGAGGCTCGAGCGATGCTGGCGAGGACAGCCGGCCGAAGAAGAAGACGCAGGCCAAGGCAAGTGATAAGGAGACGAAAGGACTGGATGGTAGATCAGCTCGAGCTCGCAAACCGATGAAGCAATCAACTCAGCACAATCTGCAAAACGAGGCTTCGTCACGTCCCTCGCTGATCGGAGGATTGCTGAAATCCGAAAGCCCCAGCAAGTCATCCGCTCTTGCATTCAAGAAACCAGGCCAGCCAGCCTCGACGCCAGGCAGACCAAGAGCTCAGCCTGTGCGAACTACGCCCAAGCCGCAAACGCCCGTCGAGACGCACGAAGATGCCGAGTTGCCCGTCTGGATTACTTCGTCTACGCCAAGTAGTCGGGCGATGCATGAGGATCTTGATATCCAGAGTACTCCAGCAAAGGAGCTCCTCTCGAGCAACAGCAAACGCGTCCCTGACTCGCCGCATGCCGAGTCTACCGCCATATCTGGCCACGCTGACCACGACGAAGTGCACAGAGAGAAGAGAATGGGGGACTTGGAGACGGCACGGAGCGACCCATTCAAACAACGCCAACCGAGCCAGAAGATCAGCTCTTTCACCCGCAAGCTGACTGAAGAGAGCGTCACGAATGGAGAGGTTGACCTGGTAGACGAAGAACTTGTCGAGATTGACGAATTGAACGTCGGTCTTACGAGTCAGCCATTGATCAAGCACAGTCCAAGCCTGATGAAGCACCGCACGAACGCCCAGAACGAGACGCGCACGCAGAGCCCAGCTGCACGGATCAGGGGATTCCAGAGTCTGTCGGCCAATACGAAGGAGGCTGCAACTAATACGGACATGTCACAGGATAGCTCGTACCGCCGACGCACACCTGTACAGAGGGATCGTGAAGGAGCGCAAGCAACCGACTCTATCATGTCTGCTCCTCCCGAAGCAGTCGAGGACACGCTACCCGACGTGCAAGACCAGGGCGATGCGGAGGGCGATACTACGCTGGTCGGAGAAGAGACGGATCTACCTAACCAGTATGGCACCAAGGCATCTGATCTACACTTCAGATCGTCTCCGCCCATGCCAGATTCGTCGAGCATAGTCGGCGGTTTGTCGGATGAGTCGGAAGCCGAGGCAGAAGCATCGCCCCCCACATCCCGCGCAGACGAGATCGAGTGGGAGGCAGCGCTCGAGCCGCATCAGCGGGCGCTCCACGAGCAGTTGCTGCGGACGTCAAAGCGCGTGGTGCGCCACATTGTGGACAACGAGACGGCCGTGACGGATATTGCCGACGCGTTCGCCGATGATGGAGCGCGCCTACTTGATCTACTACTTGAGCGACAGGGCGCAGAGTCGGCCGAGGCGTTTCAGGGCCTCGAGGGCAAGCGACGGGGATTGTTGGAGGAGCTGACGGGTGCGTCGGACAGCTTGAAGGCGCAGAGGAAGCAGGTCAAGAAGGGATGATGACGGTACGGGGAAGTGATGGTCTTGATCAGGACGATACGACGAGATATGTTTGTTAAGGCGATGTCATGCATAGGCGGCGTTATGGTGATGATACCCTGGAGGATATTGCGAAGAGATAGTCATGAGCACAGCATTCTACGTGTTCTTGCACTAAGTACCGCTAGAAGATATAGTCATGGAAGTCAATAGTGTTGATCGAACAACAGCTAAGATGGCAACGGGACAAGCATACTTTCACGGCACCTAAGATGCAGTTCGCAGCCAAACGTCTCGTGTAAACAAGGCTGAGAAGCAGACCATCCTCCTAAGAACGACAGCCGCCCACGACTTGCCTCGACGAACACGGTCCTAGCCAGGCGCCCAAGACGTGCTGGCACGGCGGCTGCAGAAGCCCTGCACGTCGCGCTGTCCAAGCAGGGCGCCTCGACGTGGCGGCTGGCGATATCAAAAAATCGCTCAGCCTATTCATCCTCATCTTCTCTGTCAGATTACTGCACTCCATCATACCATTGCGACCAAAGCCCTTCAATCCACACTGTCCTCCCATATCATACCGACGATATCCCATGCAAAGCCGCCGCACTTCGGACCGACAATACACGGACCGGAGTCTCGACAGGGTCCATAGTGCAGCAACGAATGAGGGTGCAGAAAGTGGGGCGCGGACCCGACAGTGTGGTTTGTTACTCGAAACAAAAGCACGTCTGCTGGTCGCTCTTCTCCGTGCGTGGTTTGGGGGCCCGGGGGGCAGATGAGATGGGGGGACAGGGTAAAGGTTGCTGCTGAGGTTGAGAGGGGTGGTTTGCAAGTGTAGAGTGTTTGAAGTCTAAGTCTTCTCGCGTGTTGTTCAGTGCTGTTCAGTGCTGTTCAGTGCTTCGTGTTTTGGGCCGGTCGAGCTGGCGCCGGCGCGTGCAGGTCGGCTTACAACGTCTGCTGCTGCCGGCGCTTGCGGACATCGGCCATCAGCGTCAGCGGCAGCGGCAGCGTGAGCGTGTCGCCCTCGGGGTGCTTAGTAGGTACGCAAAGCCAGCGGCAGTATCGAGCTCAGTCCAGCCGTCGAGGTGAATGGGGTGCGTGCTGGGCGGGCGGGTGATTGGTCGGGGCACGGCTAGCGCTAGGCCGGCGCCAGGATGGGCGTGGACAGAGGAGCACGACCACTGCCCTTGGCGTGCATTCGATCCCGCCGCGCTGGACAGCAAAATGAGAGCCATGTTTCCAGTTTCCAGTTTCCAGTTCCAGTTTCCAGTCTGCAGTTCCAGTCTTCAGTCGCCAGTTGCAGTCTCCAGTCCCGTCTTCCGTTTTTGTCTCCTGTTTTTGGTCTCTGGTCTCTGGTCTCTGGTCCTGGTCTCTCCTGCCTCGATGCCAGCCTTGCGCGGACCGTGTGCCCCCCAGACTGCCACCGCTGCTCCGACTGACGTCTAACGGCCTCGCCCTCGCTGAAGCCGCACCGCCCACGCCAGACTCTCAATCACTGCACCGCCGCACCCCTGGCCTCCGAGGTCCTGTACCTCCACAGCCTCTCTCGCAGTCGCCCGTCGTCCACCTCGTGCTGCATCCGCCCCGCGGCCATGCTGAAGCGCGATACGCCTGCCCGCGACGCAAAACTGGCCGACGCCGCTTCTCCCCTAGCCCGCGTCATGCGCGAGTTCGAGCAGCTCGTCCTGGACTTTGAGCGCGGCCTTCAGCGCTCGCTTGACGGCCCCAGCCCTGTGCGCGCCCACGACATCCGCCGCGAGGCCTGTCGCCTGGCCATCTCGGACCTCAGCGACTCGTACGCCCGCAAGCACATCCGCTGTTCGCTGCACGCCGCAGAGGCCGAGGGCAAGCGCGTCGAGGAGCAACTGCACCACCGCAACCGAGCCCTCACCCCCGATGCCGACGACGCCCTCGCTATCCACCACGGCTACTTCCGCCTCTACTCGACCGAGCTGTTCGACCTGCTCGGCCAGCCCACCGACCTGCGCTTCGGCACCCTGCGCTTCCACAAGCACGCAGATGAGGTAGACCATGTAGACGACACAGACGACGCAGACGAAGAAGCAAACCGCACACAATCAGAACACGGCGTCACCGTCGAGCTCGCCCTCAGCCACGCCTTCTTCGTCGCAGACTCGGCAGAAACCCTCCCCTACCACACTTTTCGCATGCCCTCCACCCCCTCGCTGCAGAACAGAGGTCTGCTCAGCCGGAATCCAGACGACGCCGGCGCTTTCCCCGACTTCGACTCGTGGCTGCTCTTCACATTCCTCGGCAACGGCTGTCTGAAGCTCGAGGTGCCCATCGAAATGTGCGCCAACGTCTACGGCGGCCGTCTGCGCGGGCGCGAGAACGAGGAGGTCACCTTCTGGGGCTTCTTCGTCGACGACGACATGCATTCATAGGCATTGTTGCGGACGCCGTTTGGCTTTGGCGTTGACATGCACTTACGACTTACGAATTTCCTTGTGTCTTGTCCTTCAGCATATCTCTATCCGCATCCATTCGTCCGTGGCTTGGGCGGCCTTTTGCATAGCATTGCTTCTCCAAAGGCGGAAAAACAGGTAGACGTAGATAGGACACTGCGCGTCTCCGTCAGGGTAGAGCCAATCAACGAATCAGAGACGGCGGATCCACTTCGGCACGCGCCTCCTTCTTCCTCACCTGTTCATTGAATTTTCCACTCTCCCAACAGCACCCACCGCACACATGGCTGCCGCACTGCCCACCGATAGTGCAGTCCCCGCCGCCGCGACCGCAAAGCTGCGCGGTTTTCGCGACGGTGCCGCGCGGGATTCAGACGCCAGCGACACGGACCAATCAGACGCGAGCGGGCGGAGCCTCTCACCAACGCGGCAAGGCCTTAGCAAGACCAAGAAGCGGAAGGAGCGCAGGCAGTTTGGCGCTTTCGCAGACGAGCTGGGCGATCTGCTCGGCGCCGCCTTTCACAAAGACGAAGTGAAGTCTGACGCTGGTAAGTGGATGAAGCATACATACAGTAATCCACCTGACACGCCGCAGCGCCCACTCAACCCGAGATTGATGTCGATATGCAAGTTGAGCCCACTTCAACCGGACCCAAGATGTGTATGTCTCTTCTCTCTTGTCTTCTTCGTATGTTAACAGCCCCAGCCAAGCGCCAGCGCCAGAATATGGCCAAGATGGAGGCCCGCAGGCTCGCTAAAGAACAATCGAAGATGGTGATCCCAGAGCAGCAGACGGTGGCTGCGGAGCGCCGCGGTATGACGATCCAGGCGTATCGCGGACAGCGACCTGAGGGGAGGAAGGACGCGAAGAGTGAGAGTATGAAGAGGAGGAGTAGGAAGGAGAGGGAGAGGTTGAGGAAGAAGGCGGAGGCGGGGGATGCTATGGAGGTGGAGTAGGCTAGGAAAGTGGCGGAAGTAGTTCAGGGAAGTCATTCATGTCTGCATCATGCGTTTGTCTCATGAGATGAGAATGGCTCCGTGATCAAGTGAGCACGTTGCACTGACGGCGCACGCTACAGATTGCGGGTTAGAGGTAGTCGGGCCTCCATCATTCTGTGCCTCACAAGTGTGGAATAGAGTCTGTTGAGATCCTATTTGGTAGACTTCGCTGTGCTCGTGTCTTTCGTGGTGGTGTTGTTCTCGCCGTTGGAGGTTGACGTGGCCTCGTGTGTGATGGACCAGAGTGGTGTGGTGTTAAATGATGACTACGGTGAGTGAGTGAATGGTGCTTGCAGAGGGAGTCACCTTTCGTGTAGGGACGCCAAGCGGTGGGAGTGAAGGGCGGTACCACCAAACGGAACTCTGGCGGTTCGATTGCGCCTGTGATGTAGAGGGTAAGATCTTCTGCTCGCTTCCAACCTCCTGCCTGCGTACGACGATATCCTAGACTGAATCAACAACACGACAGAAGACCTCGTCGAGACAATGTCCGGACTAGCCATTGCCAACGAGCACAAGGACTAGATCGAGTTCCTCAAAGAGGAGCTTTCAAAGAGCCGCGAGAACGAATGCAAGCTCAATACGAAACTGATCGAGGCGGAGTCGACCCCGGGCAGGTTCGCAGAAGAGCGTCACCGATCGAATTCTTTCGACAACATGATGACGGAACGAGATGATTTGCTCGAAAACGAGCGTCAGTGTTCCGAGGCCGGCCAACTGCGCATGTCGCTTGCCGAGACGGTGGTACTGCTCGCGGCGCAGACGAGTGTGGTAGAGAAGCTGAAGAAGGGGAAGGAGACGACGAGCGAGGTGAAGTAGGGGTTGCATAGGGAGACCGAGGCTCTGCAGGAGGAGGTTGAGACTCTGCAGAAGAACATCAAGGCTCTGCAGAAGGGGGTCAAGAAGGAAGTCGGGAAGAAGGCCAGGATTGTCAGGAGGGCGGAGAACAGGGAGGCAGACAAGGACGCCCGGATCGCAACAGCAGGCCGCAAGTTGGAGGTTGAAAGCGTCAAGGTGGATGAGGCTTGTGCGGCGGCAGATAATCTGAGGGTGGAGAAGTCAGACCTGGAGACCAAGATGGAGGCGCGACAGCTGGCATACGAGAAGCTATTGTTGGGTGATGGACCTTTCTTGGTCGGAGTCGTGGATTCGTCTGTAGTCGCCAGGATACACATTGAATGAAACGTTGGACCAGTTCATCTTGAATGCCTCACATCTTTCGCAAGTTGTAGGCTTGGTTTCACTTCGGAATGTCAGCTCATTGCGTCGATGCGACGCGTCGAAGAGGCTACAGCTGCTGTGGTTGTTGCAGCTGTTGACGGCAATGATGTTGCTTGACCTGTGACCTTGTACGCCACATTCGCCTCTTTCTTCTTAGAGAGCCATTGTGATATGTGCAAGCAAAAGTGAGTGAAAGCTTGAAAGAGGCGGTACAGATGACATGAATTGCTGCGCAGTTCCGTCGCTGGATGGCTGCGCAAAGGCTCTGTAGAGGTATTGGGAAGGAAAGGTGACAGAGCAGTGAGTCTCTCATACCTCCCTGCATCATCGTTGGGAACCCGAACTGGCCACATCCTGTGCCGTCTGTTGTTTTCTAACCTGTTTCAGCCCAGCGCGGACCTTTGGTAGGCGTTTTTGCTTCACGTCTCATCCACGAAGAAACGATTTGCTAGACATTCCATATCAGACGGATCTATGACGTGAAAGCCGAACGGGAAATCGTCACCACCACCGTCACCACCACACCTCACCTCACCATGTCGGCCTCCAACAGCAATATGGGAGAGCCTGCCGCCCTGGAGCAGAGCCAGCCATATCTCAACTCTTGATGAACCCGCACGTCAACGAAGCCACGCGCGACATGATGAGGGAATTGAGGAAGAGGTTGACTGAGGCCGAGAAAAGTCTAGTCACCGATCGCCAAGCGCGCCGGGCCGCGCAGCAAACCGTCAAGGACATGCAGCGAGTCCTCGATGACATAAAGCGAACCAATCAGACCCAAGCCATCTGTCGTGATCAGGAGAATGCGTTCTTGAGAGAGCAGCTCAAGTTAGCGAACGACTGTGTACGGGAAGAAACGGCACGTGTCGACCATTACCAACTCAAGTGCGAAGCAGAAGCAGAGAGGCGAGCGAACTCTTCTCAAATCAACAGAATCTCTGCCTTGCCTGCCGTTCGATATCCGCTTAGCTCTGGATTCACGCCTTTTCCTTAAGCGACTCCTGTCACTCAACCTGGGTATAGCTCTCAATATCTGTTCGGCTCACGACCCTCCTCCTAAATCACAGCGAATGCCTCCAGACCAGGTCCAATTGTCAAAAGGAGCCCTCCGCATACCCTCAGTGGGCCGAATCTCGATCGTCCGTCCACCGTCAACCCGTCGAATTTCAATCTCAACCTGTCACAACTCATCCCCGCCGTCAATCCTGCGCAAGGTCGCAACCCCAACCCTGCCTTCAACCTTACAATGCCGCACGTCAACTTCAACACCCCCAATCCGGCACCTCCCGCGCAGCGCCCATCCTCCTCCGACCAGCGCAAGGCAGTGTCCGACCTGGCACAGCTCCAGGCATGGATCGACACCGACGACGGCTGGAAGCTGATCAAACATGACGAGCTCTCGGACGCGGTCAAGCAAGCACTCCGAGACTGCATCGTCACCTTCTACGAGTGCGGTATGTGGCACGACAACCTCCTGGCGACCAAGACTGCCTGTCTGGGTTGCCGGGGCAGCAACTGTTTCCGCCACAACGATGATCCCGAACGCCGTGCCTGCTCGCAGTGCGTCAACCGCCACAGTCTCTGCATCCAGAAGCAGAGTCCTGATGCCGTTATGTGCCCGATAGATCCCATCGACTGGTCGAGGCCTGACTTGGCCCCGGCAGATCTCGAGTACTGGAGGGCGCCCACCGTTCGGACCAAGCGCTCGAACGCATCGTACGCCAACTACTAATCGCGGTACATGGAGGGAAAGAAGAGGGAAAAGGCGGCGCTTGATGCGACACGTGGAGTTTGAATGTAGTGGGATTTTTTCTTTGCGTACTTACTATTTGCTTTGTGGTGGGGATGGGCTGTGTTGGTGTTTTTGTCTGTTTTCGTTCCTGCTTTCGTTTCTGCTCTTGATCCTGAATTTGTTTCTGTCTCGTTTCTGTTTCGCTCTTGTTTCTTGTTTATATTTTGCTTGCGGGGCGGGAAAGTTGTAGATGATTTGTTTGTTCTCGGTGTTTACATGTATATAGTTGATGGTCGTCATTTGTTCTCAACAAACAAAACCTCAACCCACCCTCCCCCGCGAATCAATCCTTGCCCCCTCAATCTCACATACAAACGCACCCGTTCACCCTCCTAGCCTCCTTCTCCTTCTGCGCTTCCGTCCACCCCTCCTCCTCTCCCAGCCTAAACCCCCGCTGATCCCTCCCCGACAACCGCGCCGCCTCGTCAAGACTAACCCGCGTCACCTCCCTACTCTTGCGCGCCTCGTTCTCCTCTTTCAGCTGCTGCCAGCGCGACGGGCTGGGGGGGCAGAGGGAGTGCGGGTGTGTGGGGTTGATGAGGGTGGATGTGGAGTTGGTATCTGGGGAGTGGGATTCTGATAGTGCGGGTGCGGGCTTGGGGTTGACGGGCTCTAGGCCGGAGGCCGTGTGGATGTAGTATGGTTCTCTTTGTTTGGTTGATTGGACGGTGGGGTGGGGCGAGGGCATTTTGGATGGTGTGGATTTCGGATCGGGAGGTCGTGAGGTCGTGGATTGGCTGTTGGTTGTGTGTGTCGATTGGTTCGAATATCCGCGTTCGTTGTTAACGTGAGGCGAGCTTGTTGACAAAGCCGGGATGATCGAGTTTATGTACCATGAAATGTGAATGTGTTGGTCTTTAACCTGACGTCTGATGGCGGTGCTCGGTAGCCGGAACACTAGTTCGCGTGGATAGTCTTGGGTGGCGAGCGGGTATTGGTTGGGGTGCTGCTAAGCCACTGCCGATCGCCGCTGGTATGGTTTCGCCAAGTCAGATGCTCACATACCGGTACTACCAATTTGGTTCCGGTGAGAGTCGTTCGAAAGCGACCAGATCGAATGAATGTAACGAGAGACGCAATGTCACTGAAGGTATAAAGGGGTGCAAGCAACGGAAATACGGCAGACTGGGCGCCTAATGAGAAGCAAAGTGGGTATTATAGTATCGTTGGGTATCGTAACAACTCCGTCAATTTCGCTTTGCAAGCGAATTGCGTTCAATCCTTCTGCCTTGCGATCTACGCGGTAAGAGGTCCTGTAGCCTTCTAGGTTGCACGACCAATCGTCTCACGCAAAAGTCCCCTAAGCCGTAGGGATAGAGTCAGCACGCTCACCCTTCTCGATGATTGGTGGCGGCTTGACGATCTGCTTGCGGAGGATGTGGCGCTTGATGAAGTACGGGAGCCAGACCTTGATCTCGTAACCGAGGAATTGCTTAGTAGGAACTGAGAAGACTTCTGCAAGGTGTGTTAGAAAACCCATCTATCGCCAGTCTGAGATCAACTTACGGTCGATTTCTTCGAGCGTCAGCTGCTTGGTCTCCCGCACAAAGCAGAAGACCATGAACCACGCAATCAAATTCAGCCCAGCGTAAAACCCAAAAGCACCTGTTGGCGTCATGACAGTCTGCATACGCGGGAAGGTCAAACTGAGAATGCCAGCGAAGGTGTTGTTGATGCAGACAGCCCAGGCCATGCCTTGCTCGCGGTGGATCGTAGGGAAGACTTCGGCGCTGTACTGGAAAGCAACTGGGCCCTCGCCTAGCGAGTACATGATGGTGAACAGGTAGATGAACAACACTACGGGGCCGAGTTTTTCGCCACGGCTTCCGTCTGTCTTCAACAAAGACAGACCAGCCGCAAGGAGGAAAACACACATCAGCGGGAATGTGATGAGCGTGAGTGTGCGGCGACCCTTGGTGTCGATGAGGAAGAGTGTAGGGATTGTGAACACGACCTGAATAGCACCGTAGCCGAGAGAGGCGTAGAGAGCTTGTGTCGGAGTGTAGCCGACGTTTCGGAAAATGGTCGACGAGTAAAAAGAAATAATGTTGACTGACTGACGTTAGTTTTGATCTTTTCTCTTTTCTCGATCTATTGGTACTTACTACCGCACATCTGCTGAGCCAGCATGACTGTCGAGGCACCGTAGTTGGCGCGACGAATTCTCGGGACCGTAAAGCAGTCACGTAGACGAGTGAAGTAGGTCGAATCGCCTGCCACTCGCAGCTCTTCAGCGTAGATGACGTTGGAGTAGTAGAAGTCTCTCGCCGCAATGATGTTATGCGCGCGCAGCTTGATCATCGACTTGAATCCTTCAGCGTGTCTGCCGTGCTTCATGAGCCATCTTGGGGACTGTGTCGATATGTTAGCCATGTATAGCCCTGAATGGGGAGTCACAACGTACCTCTGGGCAGAAGAAGATGCCAGCCATGAGAACAAAGGATGGAATGAAAGCTGAGCCGAGCTGCAGACGCCAAGAGATACGGCCTGTACAAAGTCAGCACAAGAATGCAGGGCCGTCGACAGAAAACTTACCCGTGTCTTTGACGATGACATTGGCGCAGAAACCGAGGAAGATACCCGCGACAACCCACAGTTGCCAGAACATGACAAGAGCGCCGCGGATGCGGGCTGGTGCCATCTCGGCGCTATAAATGGGGACCGTGGCGTTCTTCGCACCGATACCGATGCCCATGACGAAACGTGCGGCGAAGAGTCCTTGCCATGACTTTGCGAACGCAGAACCGATGGGTGTGGCGGTAAGACAGCAGGCAGTGATGAAGATCTCGCCTCGTCGTCCGAAATAGTGGTTGAGCGGGTCGACAATAAAGGCACCAATAAGACCTGCAGTCAGGAAGATGATGGCGTTGATGAGTCCAACGATCCACTCGTTTTTCGCGCCTTTGTCGATACCAAACTCTTCAGGAAAAGACAAGTTTGCACCGTTCGAACCGGTCTGAGTTCTTGTCAGCAATGTCGACTGTCACACAGGCGTTGTTGGTCTGACCTGATCCCATCCCTGAGTGGCGGCTCCGACGGCGCAAAGCGAGATTGAGTACCACAACATTTTAGAGCCGTGCCACTTGTGGTCGCGCTCGTAGATGAGAGCATCGCGCTCGTCAGGCTCCAGCTCGGTCAGACGCTCGAATCGGTCGGGGTCGCGTGCAACCAAGGCACCTTTGGCAAACAGAGACGCATGCTCTTGCATGCCGTGCGCCTCAGCCCACTCCCTGGCTTCGACGACAGTCTGCTCGTGTGATTTGCGCTATGCAGTGTTAGCACGTGACGTGTGTTGAAGCCTCGTCTAGCGACGCTGGACGCATTGTGGTCGCGTACCTTCAGTGGGTTCTCGACAATATTGAGGGCGACCGACTGGCGGCGACCAGTGTCTTCCGGGAACTCATCATGCTTTGTGGTTGAGTCCTCGATTTTCTCGTTGTAAGCAGGTGGCGTTGCAACGATAGTCTCATGTTCCTTCGCGTCGGCCATGGTTGGCAGTGCTTAGCAGTGAGCTTAGCAGGGGACAAGAAATTGAGTGGGTAACGGAGCTCTTGGTCAACGCTGGGCTCTTGCGCGAAGATTATATAGTCCCCTACCAAGCATTACAGTGGGGTATTTTGCGGAGAGTGTTGGCCCGCATGTTGACATCCTTGTCAGTCGATGTTACGGCGGCAGTGTAAAGGCATGCGGTGCAACGGTAATTGGAGCACCATGGCCTGATAGGCACGTCTGTTTCCGCATGCAGATAGTTCTGTCATGAGAAGATGACGTATCTCACATGCCAACGCTTGGCGAGATGTTGCTCCAGGGAAATCTGGGCAACATTGTCCTCGGCTCCACCCCACAACACCCCAGATTAGGGCGCCGCGGAGAAGACCCACAGCGTCAAATCAGAGTTTCTCAACGCCGCCGCTGAACGCACTGCGGGACTGGGTAGTAAAGGTCATGGATTACAGCTTGATGCTGATCGAGATTCAGACGCAGCACATGATTGTATTAGTAAGATAGAATTGCAGCCTCAGGTGCAGCGGCATGCAGATAAGAGCTAACGAGTCATGTCCAACCGTGCGACAGCGCCGAAGATGCGTCAAATGCGCTTGTAATCATACAAAACCACTTCCGTCAAAATTTTACTCGGCTAGCGCTTACAAGGCAAGCGCGGCAGCGAAGATACCAGCAGCACCCCCAACGATTGCCATCACGCCGTTAGACAGAGGAGCTCCAGCCGCAGCACCAGTGGCCTGGGCAGAAGTACCAGATCCAGAGGCTGTAGTATTGGCAGATGCCGACTGAGATCCGGACGGTGTTGCAGACGCTGAGTTGGACGCAGGCTGGACCACACTGACGGTGTGAATCACTGAGGCGTCCGCAACCTCGCTCGCCTTGAGAGTCATGGTGGTAACACCTTCAGCCTCCAAGATCTTTGCGAAAGCGCCGCTTTGGGTAGCGGTGCAGGTCAGGTCCGCGGATTTCAGTTCACCCTTCCACACACAGTTTGCGTTGGCTGTCCAGGCACCCTTGATGGGATCCTCCAGGCGAACTTCCATCGACGAAGGACCTTGCTTCAGAGTCATAGGCTCACAGATTTGGAGGAAGTTGTCGTCCTGGCGGCGTAGCCGTGCGGCCGCGGTCGTGGACGGTGCAGAGATGGGCGTCAATACGTGCGTTCCTGCCGAGCGAACCGCCGATGAGGCTGCCGCAGAGCCTGATGCTTTGCGAAGAGTCAGTTGAGCTTCTAGGGCATCGAGCTTGGAGGAATGCTTACCTGCTGTTGCGGTAGAAAGGTAGGAGGCTGGAATACCCGCACTCTCAGAACACGAGTTCACATAGGTGGTCGTGCCAGAGCTGGATCCAAGGACAGTGAGAGTAGACACGGGCAGCAGCGGGTTTAGCACTACTGCGCTTGATTGTGCGGCAGCTGAGCCTGCGAAAAGGGCGACAACGGTAGAGGAACGCATCTTGAAGTGAAGATATAAGACTCAAGTAGAAAGAGGCAATGCTGAGATGATGAGATGGAGGTGGATGAAACTGTGAAGCGAAGTTCGTGGGCTTACGACTCTACCGGACCTCTGTTTGAATCTTATACAATGGCTTTGGCTTCCCAGTACTCTGCTTCGCCGCATGGCCTAAGCGTTAACCACGCCGCCCCCTGGTGGTGAGGTTGCTGAGCCCGCACGGAGTTCTGAAACGCCACCTCTCAAGCATACCTGAACCCCGAGTACGCCTGTACACAGCACGGACAGCGGGTTGCACAGCCCATATCCACTGTTGGAAGGCTTCTCGCTGGGATGTGCGCTGCGCTGATGCGTGCGCTGCACGTCTAGGGCGATACTGCTTCTCTACAGGTCTTCATGTTTGCAGGACAAACTCCAAAAAGTGTCTCACAGGGTCAAACAAGTAATCTCCAGACTCTCGGGATTCAACTGTGCTGATGTGTCGAATGCGAAGGGATTTCCAAACTCTTGCAAACGAATGACTGCTCATTTCCACTCGACTTTGGCGCTCACGGTCTCGATGCCGCGGCGCTAATGCTATTTTACAGATGTGCGGGGATTACTTCTTTTATGACATTTGATTGGCGCTGTGCTTGGATTTGAGGACGCTCGAAATGTCGTGTAGCGGTGAGAGAGCGTTGGAGGTGCCTGTGCTGATGCGCGGCTGAACGGGACGCCCCTCCTTTCCCCACCTCAGTCTGACCTCAACACCAGAGTCTCAGCATGAGTGTCAGCAGTAATGAAGAGCAGGACCAGACATGCTCATCAATTAATACGCACTGACAGCAATTTGGACAGACAGTGCTTGTAATTATCACCGGGTGGCCTAAAGGCATCCACGGTGTCCGTCCTGTCTCACGTTGAATCCCGAGGCTGTACCTGTTCTATTCTAAGTCGCTACTGCAGCTCACCATACAGCCGCGGCCAATCCAAGGAAGTACGTATCTAGATATCGACATCCATGTAGCTGAGATACGTCCAGCTTGTTACGGACTTCGGTGCTCCAGATTTCACTTCAACGTCGATTTCAGAATATGCTCGACATGCCTCGAATGAGTAATAGCGAATGGCAAGATCGCCCTTATTGGGTGACTGATATTGGCACCTGTCCATTTCCCACATACACGCGACTTTACCCAAGTGCAGTCGCTGATTAACCCTGGACTTCAAGCACTTCGGACATCGACTGCCCATCTTGCTCTTCGCAGTGCGGATCGCTGCTGGCGGACGTTCCATGAGTATGACGGCCGCAAGGTCTCAGAAGAGGTCGATGTTGCTGTGTACAAAAGTATTGTATCATCATCTCCAAGTTGTATTCGGAACACCACTTCAACAGTCTCTATCTGCGTTGATTTCTCTTGTTTCCAAATTCACTCTTTACGCGACCTTGAGGGTCTCACGTTCATTGATTCGATACAACATTTCACATCATGTTCTTCAACACGCGTAGTCTCTTAAATCTGGCCTTGACGACTGCTTTCGTTCTGGAAGTGAGTGCTGTCGACCTTCAGCCCTGGGGTCCTGGTGACTACCGAGGTGCTGGCTTAGGACAGGCCAATAAGCGAGACTCGACTTTGTTGAAGTCAGGATCGGTTGGTAGCCAAGATGATCTTGCGACCAGGATGGTTGTGAAACGAGCTCCTCTTCCTATAGAACTCGGAGCCATCAGCGACCCCAGTGTTCTTACCAATGGCAAGTCTGAGAAACGCGAGACGCCTGGAAACGGCTGTTTTGACCCTGCGAAACATTCTACCTTCTTCTGGGGAGGCTACGGTATGTACGAGTAACAGTGCTCTAAGTGCAAGTCTAACGTGGTGCAGCTGGCGATAACATCTATGTGGCCAACTTTACGATGTCTGCTGCTACCGACGATGAATTCATTCTTCCAATTGAAAACTTCGCGAAGCGGATGAAATCCATCACTTGTGGTGCCCCCGGGCAACCCATTGTGTTGGAGTTTAGCGACGCAGACTCGCTGTCCTATGCCAAGTCAGCCTGGAAGTGGGTAGACGACGCAGATGTGAACCACTTCATCCTCGTTACAGAGCCAGATATGTGCTACAAGGGCGACAACCGTTCCCCTTACCTAGTCAGCGCAATCAAGTTCGACGACGCAAAACTCTCTGCTGAGATTACTGCCGCGGAGAAACCTTGGGACGAAGTCGCACAGCACTTCAAACTCAGTCTGGGGCATGAATATGTCGACCCGGCTACTGCCAATGTTACCCATCCTCATCTGGCACGTCGTGGGGATGATGGTAAAGCGATGGACATTTCGCACACCTTCAGCGGCAACCTCTTCAACTATGCAAAGGACTCGAAGGAAACAGCCGGCATGGCCCTAAGTGCCGACCTTGAGCTAACAACTGGAGGTGCCATTATTGCCGATTTCGATGTCGAGAAAAACTTTTTGGGTATTCCTAAGGATGCCACACTGAACATCCATCCTCAAGGAGTCAATGCTCTAATGAAGCTGTCACTCAACGCTGATGGCAAGCTGGGCAAGGAACTACAGTGGGACATGAAACCCGAAATCGAAATTCCGATCCAAGCCATCAAGATCGCAGGTATACTCGAGGTCGGGCCTTTCCTCACTATGGGCATCCACTTGGGATCATCAGCACTGGAGGGTACGGGCACGATGAGCGTGGGTGCCAAAGCTACGATCAAGGATGATGCCAAAGTCGACGTTCGGCTCAGCAAGCCAGAAGAAAACAGCATCAGCGGCTGGCAGCCAGATTTCGAGAAGATCGATCCTGCTTTCAGTGCCGAGATCACAGGCGATATTCGTGCTTGGAACGAACTTGGGATACAGATCAAGGTAGAAGTTCTAGGCAGTAAGTAGAAGAACGTTAGACTCTCATCAGAAACTGACTGACGACGATTAGGGTGGGGATATCAAGCCGCAGTAGACGCTCAACTCCCCTTCTTTGAGGCGAAGATGTCTGGCGTAGTGGACACCGTAGGTGTCTGCGGCAGTCAGAAGACCGTCGGTGTGAACCTTGGGACTGACGTTGGTATCAACGTGAACCTCAACGCAGGCAAGGTCAACGAAGCTCCTGCAGTCGAAAAGGATCTATTCGAAACTGCGTGGCCTCTCTACTCCACCTGCATTCCAGTTGGGCCTGACAACGCTAAGCCCACTGAAGTTCCCGAGCCTGAGCCTACTGAAGAGCCAGCTGAGCCTGAAGTCACTGAAGATCCCTCGACCGAGACACCGATAAGCGGAGATGGTCCCATTGAGACTGGTACAGGTAGCATGCCCATGATCACTGGCGCACCTAGTCTTGTCACCGGGACAGGTACTGCTTCGAGTGGGTGGCCAATGTACACTGGCAACACCACTTTCCTGAGGATGGCGCAGCGCCGACCCACTGCAATTTACTTCTGATCGTTCAGTAGGGCATGGGAGAATGGGATTGAGGAGAGGATTGACCTATCGAAAGGTACCTCGGACAGGGTACCAAACAACGCCTCGCAGCATGAGCAACGTGGAGTCTACGGCGTCTCACGGTATCTACGGTGTCTACGGCGTTTATGGTATCTTTTAGAGAACATCGTGTTCAATCAAACGAGCAAATGCATGGTGACATGTGGTGATCCAAGCACGTCATCCCAACCCCAAGTCTACCTATCAGATCGTTCCTAAATCGGCAATAAGCTCCACCAGCAGCTCTCACGTCAAAAGCTACCCCACTGACGTTTGGATGCGACTGTCCCTCGATATCGCGAGCTATAAAAGCGATGTCGAGTGGATATGGATGGCTTCTTCGCATAATCTACTACAGCTCACTAGTCGTTGACTTCTCCTAGACCTCTACTGTTTCAGAATGGCTATCGCAGAAGTAGCACACGCCCAGCAACCGGACATAGGATATACACCGGACCATGACAAGTATCTTGCACGCGTACAGAAGCGCCTGAAGAACGAAGCGCTCAACAAGACACTACCACCTGGCTTCCCAACCGAACTGAAGTCTGACCTAGTATGGGACAACAGCGACATTACCGATCGCTTCAACTGGACTTACGAGCTTACTGCATCTGACCTTGACGAGATCGAGAGTGCATTGGAACACTTCAAGAGCTTGAAGAAGGCCTTGGGTTACGTCAGCGCAGAGACCTTCCCGTTACCAACCCTTCACAGCAAACTGCGAGAGATTTCGCACGAAATCCATCACACCTTCGGGTTCAAAGTCATCCGGGGACTGCCCGTATCCACACACACCAGAGAAGACATCTTCGTCATCTATGCCGGTATCGCATCCCACATCGCTCCCATCCGCGGCCGCCAAGACAACCTGTATGATGGTAAGCCAGCAGATGTCGTGCTCAACCACATCAAAGACTTGAGTAAAATCTACGATGCGAACAAGATCGGTGCTCCAGCATACACAACGGATAAGCAGGTCTTCCATACCGACTCAGGGGACGTCATCGCCTTGTTGTCGCTGGCAGAAGCGGCTGAAGGTGGGGAGAGCAAACTCAGCAGTAGCTGGCGTGTGTACAATGAACTCGCGCGCACTCGACCCGATCTCATCCGGACACTGTCAGAGCCATGGCCTGCAGAGAAGTAAGCATCCCAGCTTTGTGCACCTTCTCGATGCGTGTGTGCTGACACTCCTCCAGCTTTGGTGACAAGTCCAAGCCCTACGTCTCTCGTCCTCTCCTTCACCACCAACCCGCAACATCCACATCTCCCGAGCGCCTGATCATCCAGTATGCGCGCCGCACATTCACTGGCTTCCAGGGTCTGCCACGATCTCCAGATATCCCCGCTATAACTGAAGCGCAAGCCGAAGCGCTCGATGCCCTCCACTTCCTCGCCGAGAAGTACGCCGTCTCACTCAACTTCAAGAAGGGCGACGTGCAGTTTGCGAACAACTTAAGTATCTTCCATGCGCGTGACGGGTTCACGAACACGGAGGAGAAGCAAAGACATCTGGTAAGGTTGTGGTTGAGAGACCCGGAAAACGCGTGGGAAACGCCGAGCGCATTGACAGAGAGGTGGGAGAAGGTGTATGGGAATGTGGAGGCAGAGAGGCAGGTCTTCCCGCTAGAGCCTTATATTAGGAGTGCGAGTTTGGGCGCAGGTGGAGAGAGCAAGTGATGTTCTCCGTCAGCTCGACTTGTATAAGAAGTGCTAGAATCACAATCTTTCTGGTAATCTCTACAAAGTTTCGACGTCGACGCGGCTGGACTGTCGTATGGAGTTCGTGATACTTAGACGCGCAGCGCGTCGGCACAGCGAGCTTTGGAGGAGGTCAGCAAAGAAAACGCCCTTTTTTTGTGATCAGATGGTCAGGTGCATACTCAGCGAGACTTGATGGAGACGCATGGGTGATGTGATGACATGCAGGAGAAGGGAGGGGCTGGGAGCTAGCCGCGTTTTCGGCGCTTACTGCGCGCCTTGCGGGGCAACACGCGGCCCACTGCTTTTGAGTCAACTGTTCATTGTGCAGCACCCTCATCTTTGTTACAAGAGGGCCAGCAAGCGCGGCAGCATCCATTCGGAACAGCCAATGCGTAGGAGCGCAATGCTACGGATTTCGTCAGAGTAGTGCTGAGGTGAAGTTCTGACACCACGGGCCCGGCCATGACAGTTTCAGCCGCTGAGCCTTCCCCCAATTTTGGCCCCATGCAGCGCCTAAAAATGCACCGACACAAGCCTATATCATGGCCTGTCCCGCGGTGCACTTTCAACATCGGATTTCCCCTTGAACAACGAGTCGATTTCTTTTCTGGTCGTGTTCCATGATGACTGTCGATTACAAGAGCAAGAACGATGGGAAAGATCATCCTACGATTATCAATGTAGGCGCGGCGCAGGGTTGGCCTCCATCCAGGAACATACCACATTCGGAGCAGTATGGGAATACATACTGGATCGGTACTTGTTACGAGAGAGCAGATGCAGCGCTAGAATGGGAAATCCAAGACATGTACGACAAGTACCTCGGCTACGTCTACTCGACTCACCAGCAGTAGGAAAAACATGCCTTACCTTCAACACGTAAAGATGCTGTCCAAAGGTTGGAAAACATTACGACATCTTGCAGACTTCATGGAAGTAGGAACCTCGCCTCTGCAGTGGAAGTACCTGAAGACAAACCCAGACGAACGAAGAGAGCGCTGCGAGAGAACAAACATCACCTTGATCGAGTATCAATCCGGGAACGTGCCAAAGACGGCAAGCATTGCTTCGTCCAGCGAACTCAGGGATACATTGAAATCCATCACGTACGATCAATCCAATTCACCACCCCTTCGGATGTTTGTTGTCGAAGACCTCTCTCGAACAGTCATTGAGCAGCTCGGTTCTCGGTTCGACATTGATCCTCTCTTCTTCCGCGAACAGATCGAGGACTACGTGTGGCATAACACGCGTGATCCCTGGGCAACGCCGCCGAGTCTGACTGCAAGTACGAAGCAGCGATCATGGTTCAGACTGCGAAACCTGAGGCTTCGATACCACAATACAGGCACCTCGTTCCAGAAGGCGAAGCGCGAGGCTAACATGTGGAACGTGCTGCGGCGTCCAGATAACGACAACAACCACTGGCCACACAAGGATGCAGTAAACGACGGCGAGGAGGATGTTGTTTCAATTATACGAACCCGGACGACAATATGGATCGGGCAAGACAAGAAGTGTAACAATGCAACTGTCGGCATTGTACTGTTAGATCCCACCTTGACAGATGGGAAGCCTCTATGGTACGATCGCATGAATTGGCTCCCAACGACAAGTATGGAACAGGGTGCTCCTCCAGCGCTGGATCTGTCGCAATCATGGTACAAAGACATCATCCAGATGACTACTGCTTTTCCATGGTCTGAGTCTGCAGCTGGACATACGGTCGAGTCGCAAGTCCTCACATATCCCACCATATACACAGTGTGTGCTGAGTGGCTCATCGTCTGCGATTATGTCAAAACACGCTTGAACCAGATCGAGTGGGAGGTCGAGTTGCCTACCGTCTTCCGGTCCAAAGGCGACACGATTGATGGCTCTTTGAAACGTCTTCATACATGGCGCCGTTACATTCCAATCTTCCGAGAAATGGTCAGCGAAACTTTGGAACAGGCACTCCCAGTTGCTGTGCGGCTCACCACGCTTACGAATGCGCAACTACCACCACTAGAGGCTTTCGATAGCATCAAGCCCGATTTTGAGCGTATTCTCAAAATACTGGACGAACTCCAAGCCCGCATCGACCGTCTAACAGACTTGGTCACCTCCGAGATCTCCATCGAGGATTCCAAGTTCAACTATGTTCACAACTCCATCCTGGGACGACTGACGTGGCTAGCAACCATTTTCGTTCCGTTGAGCTTTGTCTCTGCATTCTTCAGCATGAATGAGGACGTGAGCGCATTAAAAGATACATACGGATGGTTCTTCCTGACTGCGATCCCGTTTGCGGTGTGTGTGATCCTCTTCGCGTATTTGGCAGCAAATGACTTCTTCCATTTACCAATGTTAAATCGCGGGAAAAGAACAAAAACGGTGAAACTGTCGTAGCTCAGTCGCGGGGCATTATTCTAAGTTTGACGTTGCTGGACGTCTATGTACAAAATTCCGACATAAGCTACGTATTGGCGGCCGCAGCCAACATACTATTTACGTTCGCGTCTTGGTATGGTCCGCGGCAATGATGGTTGATACTACATGCAACCCGATCATTTGATCATCCAAGTCCAGAGCCCCTTCGCTGCAGCAATACTTGGAAGATCTACCAGACGGTAGAAGATCTCCGAAGCCACTGTGACCGAGCATGCACAAACAGCAAAGCTCGCCAACGTGCTCACTGCACTAGCCACTCCAGCATCATCCATGAACACCCAGAGCTTCATGCCGATAGTGTAGACGATGATAGACTGAACGAGGAAGACACCTACGAATTGTTAGCTCTGGCTGATAACTCCATGTCTTCCCACTTACTGAAGCTCCTTCTTCCAAGTGCAACAAATACTTTGCTTCGAAGGATCCTCTGCGGCATCTCATACGTCTCAATCAGAAGCATAGCTCCGAGCATAAAGAGATAGTTGTCGACTCTGGCCAAAGGCTGATCCAGATCTTGCTCTTCATTAAGCGTACCATCGGTGTACAAGCCAGTGTGGCCGTGAAGTTCGTTGTTGCGCATGCTCGGCTTCCAAGATATGAACAGGAACTGCAAGATGACGCCTGCCAAGATAAACGACGCATACAAGGGCCACATCGGCACCTGGAACTTCCCAATCTTGACGCCTGTCCTGGACTTGACTTGGAGGTCCATGTTAAGCACGGCATCAGTGATCAACAGACCAGTCACACTGTACCATGCCCAACTCTGCACCCAGAAAGCTGTCAGAACAAACACAAGCAGTGCCTTCACACGCCAGGACGCACGCGTGTACGGCACAATGATCATGGTCATGTAGACGGTATAGCTCTGCTGGAAAAGCACCGACACGATCCACAGAGTGCCGGACGGGAAGACTTTGTTTGCAGCCTGGTAGCTGAACTGCTTGTTGACCCAAAAGATCTCGAACAGCGAATTGAAATAGACCAAAAAGTTGCGCATGCGCATTGGTGTCTCGGTGGAGACGTTTCCGGTCCGTGTAAGGAAGTCGGTGATGTATGCATTGTCCGCTCCAGTGAAAGCTGCGACTGCGATCGAATATGCAGCGAAAGTCGGCAGCCATAGTCTGACGCTACGGCGGAACACGCTGGATGCGCAGACTTCGCGGCTGTTGTTGCTGAGATATGGCAACGCAATTGTGCGAGCTGAGAGGAAAATGATCCAGGAGTAGATCAGAGACTCGTTGCAAAAGACGACGGAGAAGGATTTGCGGAGTATGATCTGGTAGAGTGGCCCATCTTGGTTCTTCGAATCCGGAACTGCGGTGGGGAGAAAGGCCTGGAAGAAGACGAACAAGAACGATTGTAGGACGAGAATGCCGCGCAGACCGATGAGATAGTCCTGTGACGCTACCCGGCTTGCCGACAACGAGTTCGTTGAAAAGAAGACCGAAGGCAGAGGACTGGAGAGAAGTTGCGATTTCATGATGAGCAAACGGTGCTTGAGAGACAGTCGACGTGCAGTCTCAACTAGAAAGAAAGTTTTCCCGAACACCACAGGAAGTACGTACTACGTCCAGCAATCTAGAAGGCGCCGAAACACGTGTTGCTTGTCATACAACTAGTCCCAATTTTCCGTGGGGGGACACGAGATCAACGACAAAAATCCGACAGGGCTTCGGCGTTGCAGATATGTTGTCATCATTGCACAACATGCTAGACGCAGAATGACCCAAATTCGGTCAACAACTTCAGCTGCTACCCGAAAATCAATTACGAGTTGGATATGCGCCAAGACGAAATGGGTACTTTGATTCCGTTCAAGGATGCGTTATCCTGCTTGAGATAGAGCATTGATCGCTCGATGTTGCTAGCGCCCGATAGGAAGTGAAAGAAGCCGGAGCAACTTTCCCCCAAGCTGTCATGGTTTGCTTATCTTGTTGACAGGAAGACTAAAATCTTGGTACTTGCCGTGATGGGAACGAGCATTATTGATAAACTTGGCGGCACACGTATGATTCTCGTTGATCGGCTGAGCCCACAGCTGAGTCTTCCTTGTAACACTGTGAGCGTCGATGGTCCATGTGGGGAGGCTGGAAACAAATCTACATGTCGTCTTGCGTTGAGACGATGTGATAGGTGCAGACCCATGTCATCAGTGAACCGTACAACAATGGCTGCAAGGCAAGCTATGGATTACCGGCACACGTCAACAGCAATCCCAATCTCCCGATGCAGATCTCGAAACATCCAGGGGTACATAAGCCACCCAAAGCGTTTGCTTCTAGCGAACAAGCAAATGGTCTGCACTTAGTAAGGCGTGCGGTTCTTACCGCCGGCGAATACGAAGTCATCCCGACGCCTTGTGGGTCTAGTAGCTCCCCACACGTTTTAATCTCAACGTTCTGAGGCTCTGTAAGGATGGTTGAACCAGTCATACCAAGCTGCTCGATTTGGCTAGGCAACGCTGATCGAAATATACTGCGACCGAAAGTGATGGCGATCCAATCCAGGACGGACGAAAAAGAAGGCTAACATGAAAAGAGCCGAATTCGGATAGGTAGTTGCTGTTATGTCGGCAATGTTGTCGAATTGAGAGATGAGAGATAGCGGGTGATGCGTGCGGCTCTGATTCGGGGTGCAGTGTCAACAGTCGTACACCAGGACATTCGGAATACTGCGACGACGCGAGCGTCGAATAGAGCTTGTGTTGAATAAATATATGCATGTGACATTGTCGATCACGACATGCTAGGTGCCTTACATAGCCCGCCCGAATTCCCGAAGAGACTGAGACGATAACAAGATACATGAAGTGGCAAAGGCGCCAAAGTAGGTGTACATTACTTCCTGGCTGTTGGGTTCCACGAGCTGTACCTGACAATCTGTCGAGCATGCCCGTACAGTCCAATGGTCGCAGACAGTACCAAGTAGAATGGGTACGAGATTGAAAACAAGATAATCATCTTTCTCGACACAAACTCAGATTTGACCTGATTGGTGATCCAAAGCGTGGCTACCAGGCACACCAGGCTGTCGTGGACTGCATTAGCGTTGCTCGTAAGACGGAAACACAAGATGACTGCACGTACCTGATGATGAATAGCCACTGCGACACTGGATACTGGAAATAAATCAATTTTCCTAGTTCCTCACCTGACGAAGGAAATTTGACAATCACAAACGACAGAACCAAACACGTGTATTGCGTGACCAGGTAGTACGAAGCCTCACGAATGAGCAGAAGCGAAAGAACGCCGAACCTCGCTGTAAAGTCTCGCTTGACACTCTCGTGGAGCGGGTCTTCAACGCCATTGTATACCATCTTGGCGTGTCGCATGGAAGCCTGAGCCCAGCCTTGGGCCCATCGAAGACGTTGTTTCCAGAAGGCGCCGAATGTTGTGGGCGCAAGTTCGTATGATGTGACGTTCAAGTCGTGAACGGTCTTGCAGCCACGAGAGAATGCTCGTAGCGCAGAGTCGATATCCTCGGTCAACATGGAGCCGTCCATCTTCATCTCACGGAGAAGCGATGTTCGCCAGTAGCCATTGGAGCCACAGAAAAGACCAAAGCCCCACATTGCGGACCGTCCTGGGTGAGACACAGCGTAGATCTTGTCGAACTCAACGGCAATCATACTGGCGAGCAACGTGTCGCGGGAGTTGAACACAATGCATCGACCTTGTACGATGTCGACCGCAGTATCGGCCATGAAGCGCTCCGCGGCCCAACGAGGGGCATTTGGATGCGGGTAGTGGTCGCAGTCGTATATCGCAATAACGTCAGAACCCGTGTCCAACGTGAGGAAGTAGTTCAAGTTGTCTGCTTTCGAGGTCGAGTTTGGCACTTTGATGATCCTGGCGTGCGGATACTTCAAGGGCAAACCGTGGAGTTCGGTTTCCAGTGGCTCAATGGAAACGGGTGTGTTGTAGAGGATGTTGATCCGGATCTTATCTTGAGGGTAATCCAGCTGCTCCAAGCCGTATATGGCACGATCCATGATGATGTCCTTCTCGTTCGGCAGATAGGCGACGATGATGATGTCCAATATTGGTAGCTGGCTATGCGCCGTGGGAAATAGCCAGCCTTTTTCTTCTGCCTGGTTGACAACCTTCCTTGCTTCGCGACAGGGCATGATACTCATGAACGCCTCCAGAACAGTTGCTCCAGCGATGTAAAAGTTGGTGCACATGTAGATGAACCAGAACACGGCAATCAGGCCCTCGCTGCAGTACATGTACATGCACGTTGAGAACACAAAGTACGATGCAACGAGGCAGAACGGCGTCCACTCGGAGATGAATGAAGACACACCATTGAGAGCTGCGCCGGCTGTTCGACTTGTCTTCATGACTTGCTGTTCTGTAGCACTGGTTGGCGCGACCTCACCGATCTCAACAGTGAAGTCCTTTGTTTCTGACATGGTAGCTTTGGAAGTACTACTCAGAAAGCAGCGAGAGTGAGACAGAAGCAGAAAGAGGGTCAGTGAATTGAGTGGTGAAGGTTGTGAGTGCAAAAACCCAGCAGTCAACTCAAGGAGAGTACGAAGGCTGGCAATATGTGCTCAGTAACGAATGAGGAACGAGCGCAGAAACGACTGACTGGTGTCAAGAGTAGGGAAAACCAAAGCCAGGAGACTAGATACTTCCGGAAAGGGGTGAGCGATTGTAGATGCCGTCTGTCTTCACATTGGTCTTGTCACCACCTCTCCGAGCTGCACCAATGCTGGAAGTGGGTCTCATCATGAGCTTACAACATATACCCTTGCCTATCTTGCAGATCTGGAAATGTGAGATCTGCTTCAGCACAATTCTGATCGTCGCTTTCAATGGACCTTGGCAATACAGAACCATGCTGTCGGCGATGCCCATCCGTGGGGGAACACGGGTGTCACCCAGAACCACTGTCTGCTCTTTCTCGTTCCTGGATCCTCCTGCAGTGCAGTATCAGCCAAACTTTGTGCTCCTAGATCTTACGATAATTCGTCCCGCATGCCCTGAAAATCCTGCAGGTTGTACAGCTCTCGCGTTATCCTGGTGGTGCGACACTAGGCATAGTGAATAGACGACGTTCCGTTGGCAGGCACATATCCTAGCGGCAGTGATTGTCAGTGCGGCCAGGTATCGAAGTACAGGTCAGACAGGCTGGCCCTCAACAGAAAGTTGACGTGCAAGTAGGAAAAGTCTGTGCGTGCGTTGTCTCGGGCAGGCACACCCTTGACTAGTACCTGGCGCTAACGTCAATTTGCCCCACTTATTGACAATCATCACCATTCTTCTCTTCTTCGACCGCTCGCGAATCCACAGGCCACGCAGCGTGCCGGTCGTCAAGGTACCGTCATGTCAGTGTGACCATGAGTGGAATTCGCCAAGAAACCTGCAAGTGTCCGCCTCGGCGGTTTGCAAGAGCCTACGACATGTTCCACAGCCTCATCATCCTAGCCTCGTAGCAGGGGCTGAACTCTGCTTCTGATAGGAACAATGTGCAATACCGACAGATTGCTGATCTTTGGAGGGCTCACACCAAGGTCACGGCTCCTCCTGAGTCCGTGGAGCACCAAATTCCATTCGTCATCATCCATTTCCACTGCCGGCTGCCCTTTTCCCTCCATCTTTCTGACAGAGCAAGCTCTATGCATGGAACGTCAAGTTTTCATTGATTGCGCACCTCCTTCTGTTTCTGATCTCTTCTGCATCCTTACGCTCGTTGACCACCATGTTGTCCGTTGTCTCCCTTATCTGGCTCTCACTCTACGCTTTACTTGTGGCCAGTGAAGCTGTCAGCGGTAACGGGAACTGCACGTGTGGTTTCTACGATGAAAACACTGGATCACTCTTTACAGACTCTATCGTCGTCTACTTCAATGAAACAAAGGATCTTCCCTCCGAGTTCGTCGCAGAGCAGTACAGTAACAAGTACGAGAAGGACTGGAACGCCATATACCGACAAGGTGCCGACCCAGCGAACCTCCAGCTCAGCAACGAGTCCATCCAATTCTTGGTGCAGCCAGCGACTGACGACCATATCGTTCAAGGCGCTGGGCTCCGCACAGCGAGACGAGACATACAACATGGCTCCTTCCGCACGCTCATCAAGTCGCCGAAACGCACGTCCGCCGGTTCTGCAATGTCAATGATGTGGCAGTTCAATGAGACGGAAGTCACGGAGCTCAGTGTCATGAACATGAACGATGCTTCAGACGCGTGGATTGGCACATTTGTTGGTGGGGAATTCACCACGCGCGAACTTGGAGTGAATTACACACAGCTTCTCGGAGAGCCTGTAGCAGATCGCAACTACACTACACTAGAAGGAAGTCTCAGCAATAACAGTGTCAATCCCTGGGACTTCACCGAGTATCGCATCGATTGGACATCAGACTACATCAACTTCTACGTAGGAGGCAATCTCACTCGACAAGTCCTACACAAGGATAACGAGGGCATGCCATCGGTTCCTTCCCCTATATATCTCAAGCACTGGTCTACTGGTAATCGCTTCTCCATGAAGGGCCCGCCTGGACGCGTATCAGTGGCTGAAGTCGGCTGGACCCGGATGTTCTTCAACTCGTCTTCGACTACCAAGGAAGTTCGCGAGGATTTCATGGCTAGATGTTCAGTTTCAGACGCATGCATGATGGGTGATAGTACACTACGCGGCTCCACAGCTTACACCGATGAAGCGACAGACAAATGGCGCCAGGATCCACCCAAGAGCATCAAGCGTATGCCTGCACTCTGGATCTCGATAAGCTGTCTGGCAGTCTCCACCATGCTTCTCATCCACACCTTTATCCGTCGTGTGACGCAGCCCAAAGCTTCGGATCACGGTGTTGCTCCAGCTTTGACACAGTCTCCAGGCGAGAACGTCTCACCTGTTGCCGAAGCCAATTCGAACTCTAGTGACAGAAAGTCGCCGGGTTCGAGTCGACCAACGTCTTCCAAATATGAATCAGACGACCTCACTATCGAGCCGATCGGGCCCAGTGCTAGTGCTTCGGTGGTTGGAGGTGCGACACCTTACGGGCCTTCCCGAGCCAATTCTGTACGCTTCGACAGCAGTGCGACGACGCCACGCATGATGTCTCCGTACAACAGCACATACGATCTTGCAGGGCTACCTACATTGAGCGAGGGCAGCCTCTCGACGTCCAAGAACGGATTCTCACCCGCCACGGTTCAGGGTCACAAAGGTTACAAGAACAACATGGCTTCTGAAGTGACCATCGCAGTGCCTCACGCCTCGCAACAGACAACCGATAAGATCCAAATGGAGACTGTTACTGAGTCAGCAATGCCGGCTCCTCGTATGAGAGCGCAGCCGCCACCACCTCGAGAGCGCATCGATTACTTGGCCGGTCTGGTGGCACTGTGTGCTCTAGTTGTCACTGTCATGCACTTTGGTCTTACGTTTGTCCCTGCGATTGTCACTCCAGGCGCTCCACAGCATGCGAAATCAGAGTACTGGGCGCAGAAAATCGTCGCTCCGTTCATTCTCAACCAGATGTGGCTGGGAGTGTTCTTCACAACATCGGTGCGATTCTTGACTGCCCCCTACCTAAGAAAGGGGAAACTTGAGGACGTCGCCAAGGCGGTTGTGCGCCGAACACCACGCCTCATGATCCCCGTTGCTACTATTGCTCTACTCGAATACTTCCTCATCGATGTAGGTGCGACCAAGTTCCTTCGCTACATTCCGTCCCTGACCTGGTCGACCTGGCCGTATGTCACACGTTACGAGAATTTTGGCCAGTACATCTCCGAGATCCTCGAGCTCATCTACCTCATCCCAAATGCAGTGCCGCAGATCACTTTCAACTACTGCACTGGTGTGCTCTGGACCATTGCAGTCCAACTCCAGGGCTCCTGGCTCGTCCTGCTTGGTGCGATTGTTGTCCGTGAGATGAAAACGACTTGGAAGCGCATTGCATTTTACGTTTTCTGCATGCTGAATCACTGGTATGCGCGATCATGGGGCACATACTTGTGGCTCGGTCTTCTGCTCACTGACCTCGATGTCACCTATAAGTACAAGAAGTGGTTGTACGCACGCCCAGGAACCTACTACCCGGTGCTCACGCTTGCTTGGCTCTGTGTTGCATTGGGCTTCGCAGTTAACTTGCTGCCGAACTGGATGGACTTCAACTTTGCAACTGCAGAGCACGACATCCACCCTGATGAGGCGACTGGTGAAACTCTGTTGCATACAGACAACGCTGGGTACCCACAGTACTACACGCCTCGTCTGAACGGCCTTCTTTTTGCGGGCGGTATGCAAGCTATCGTCGAACTCTCAACCTGCGTTCAATGGCTGCTGTCCACACCACCTCTGCTCATCCTATTTCCTCACATCTTCACCATCTACCTCCTCCACGGTCTGGTCTTCTGGAGCTGGGGAAGTTGGCTCATGGTATTCCTCGCGGCACGCGGTTTCACGTACGGTGTCAATGTGGCAATTGTCGGTGTGACGTCCTACGCGGTCCTCTTCCTCTCTTTACCAATCATCACACCTATCATTGAAGCGCTTGGCAAGGACATCACTGCCCTGGTATGGATGACCGCTCAGGAAAAGAGTCCGCCCCGTCACAGGACACTCTTCCCATTCCCCGACGACTTGTTTCAAAGCCGTGAAACCAACGGTGATGCGAAGGATGATGTTGAGGCGAACTCGAGTAACCGCAGCAGTACGTCCGTTTTCATGGGTAAAAGTGAGGAGAAAGGTGAAGTCTATGAGATCAGCCCTGTGAAGAGTGAGGGGCAATGGCAGGCGAAGTGTAACGAGGGTGCTGCGCGCATATAGGTGACGATGCTGTTGTAATATTTCGCCATCATCTTTTACCTTTTCCGGTTATACATTGAATGGTCTCGATAGATATACGAACCAAGATACTTTGCTTCTAGATAAGTGTCTGATCTAAGCCTGCTACGTGATCTCAACAGCTAATGTTTTCTCCCCCAAAACTCCAAAAACCTGCTCACGGTCCTGATCTCCCACTCATGCGCCTCCCTGATATACGCCGGCTCAGCACTGACATCCTTAATTCCATAGCTGTCCCAGTGGTGTCCAGCGCCAGCAATCAAATAACTCGGATGCTCGTCGCTGCTGATCCTCGGCTTCGGCGCCAGATCTGAGTGATAGCACAGATCAAGCCAGACATCTGTGCTTCCATCGATGAGCGCAAGGTTGGGTGCTTGGAGATTCCAGCCGCCGTACTTGTTGTAGTAGTGCAGCTCGGGAGACTTGGGGAGAGTGTTGTGCTGGCCGGCTGGGAAGGCCCATGTGCACCATTGCTGGGTGTAGGGGATCTGCAGGGCCCGCGAGATAAGAGACGGACCGGATTTGGGGGCGACTTGGTAGGCGCCTGACTCGGAGCACGTTGAGTAGAGATAGGAGCGGGAGGCGCTGTTTGTGGGATCTGCGTAGAATGTCTGGTTCTGGGTGCCGAAGCAGCCGTTGTCGGTGCTGTCGATTCTGCCGCTTTCGCAGGTTGGGAGAAGCACTTTCTTCACGTAGTCGGCGTATCCGCCAAGACCGGTCCATGGCTTCCCATTCGAGTACTTGGAGAGTGCGGTGTCGACGCTGCTGATGTTCTTGGGAGGGTCGATGTTTGTGACATTGGAGCAGAAGTTCCAGAAGTCGTCGGAACCGTAAGTCTCGTTCCAGTTGAGCTCCTGCCAGGTGTTTGTGGGGTAGTTCATTGGGCCGCCGATTGGGAACGCAATGGTCATGGCGAAGTCGCCCAAGCTCTGCAGTGCGCCAAGGCCGAAGATTTCCTTGAGCTGCTGAATCCCTTGCTTGTTTCCGGACTGGATCAGAGCATCGATTTTATCGACAATGTTAATAATCCTGGAAACACAGTCTGAGGGACCGTACTTGATGATCGGGTCGTACCACTGGGG
This sequence comes from Phoma sp. RAV-16-625, assembly GCA_004335185.1. Taxonomy (NCBI): domain Eukaryota; kingdom Fungi; phylum Ascomycota; class Dothideomycetes; order Pleosporales; family Didymellaceae; genus Phoma; species Phoma sp. RAV-16-625. The sequence continues at coordinate 334,181 of SAUA01000015.1, forward strand.
ATATGTGAGCAATGCTTGAGTGGTGGCACTGCTACCGATGCCGCCAGCAAATATGGAGTTGTAGGTCTTCATGGTGAAAGCGGTGTGTGCACCAGCCAGAGAACCGCCGTACATGATCCAAGGAACGTCTGATCCGTTGAGGGTACTGTTGACTCCAGGGAAAGTAGCATGTTGTCTAAAATAGGCATTGTCGGCAATAGCTAAATTGTGTTAGAAGATGCAGCTGATGGCGAAAATGCTTTCTTACTTTGCTCGGTAGTCAGGAACCTCAGCTCGTCCGTCGTACTGGTGTTGTAAGGGTAGCTTTGTCCATAGTACCGGTTCTCGAGAATCACACCAAGACCGTTGAACTGTTCCATCAGGATCTGGATAACTGCACGGGTCAACTCGCGGGCACTTGGCTGTTGCTAGCATTGCACACTTACTACCAGTCTGCAGGTTAGAGAAACGACTTTCTCCGCTCGTCTCTCCACCAATATACAAGAATACTGGGCCGCCAGGTTTGTAGTAAGACGAGTCGAAGAAGTACCGCTGCTTGAACGTATCTTTCGTATGGGGTTCGTAGCGGCTAGAATTCTGGAAATGGTCGATCTATACACACTTAGAAGGAGTTATTCCAGCAAGACAACAGACATACAGGCTGGTCAATTGAATGAGCTGCGTAGGCCGGGGCAGCGTCAGCCGCTCTTTTCTCCTGCCATTGAGTGGAAGCCGGGGTTGCAGACGCAAGCGCCGCCAAAGCGCAGAGTAACGTTGGAACCTTCATCGTGCGAATCTTGTTTCTCGGGTCCTAAAGAATCAAAGCAGGCCACGCAGAGCTTATAAGACGCACGTCGAGCTCGTATTCCCGGTCTTCTAGAGTGCAATCGCAGGTGCTATTCGCGTCATGTTCGCTTGTACCGCGAAAGGTGGGGCAAACCAGAGCGAGCGATACCTTAATAGGCAGGTAGATGCAAAGCTTGGAAGAGCTTGGTAGTGCTTATCACGCCTCGTCAACCGCCTTCCAACTGAGGTCGTCGTGCCGTGCAAAGTGAGCTCTGTATGTAAGATGGTACGACATCTACGAGTCGTGGCCGCATCTGGTGAGTGAGGATGATGTAACGGCGTGCCGCTGACAAGTCCGCGGCGTCTTTGAGGCTCCGCTCTGATACGCTGCTCATATTCCGCTGTTTTGGTGAAGCCTTGAACAATGAGTCGTTGGTTGAGCTCGCGGTGTCTACATGCTCGCTCTGAAGATGTTTTGTCTTGATTGCCGCTGGAGCCACTCTGTTACCTCAAGGACAATGGGACTGGTTCGTTGAAGAGGGCTTTGATCTTGTTTCCAGTATCTGAAAGCACCAGTGCAGGCAATTCGATGCCATCTATCAACCATGCCTCTAAGAGAGATCCAACTCTGTTCAGGTAGTGCCGCGAAATGCCCATGTTTTGCCCAAGATCTTGGGCGAAGTACAAGAAGCTCTTACTTCGCCACACATGCTTGACTGTGTCGAAGTCTCTGACGTGATGGCTTGAGATTGCAAAGACCGTGTCAGTAAAAACCTCATGTACAGGCTTTTCGTATTCTACGGTCAGGAGGGTTCGGCCATGGATGTCCTGGACTCTGGCGAGGCCAAGCAAACCATAGACTTTATCGCGTGGATTCGCGCAATCGTTGCCGCTGTATCGATTGATGATCGTTTCGAGGATATCTAGCGGATGAGCCCAAGTATCCAAACTGGCGCATCCTTCGGCAAACAATGCCAAGGGCACGTTCGGTAACTCGCTCCAGGAGCACGTCTCGGCAAGCTCTTTCATGTCCAGGCTGGAGATCAGGACGCTTCCACACAAAAGGAGAACTTCAGGTGCCAAGAGTAACTCCTGAATTATCCAAATACGAGTAAAGTATGTATTGAACAGTAGTATCTCGAGCTCCTTGACGTCACCACCATCATGGAAGGTCTGCACTGCTTTGACATCTGATTCTTCATGGCCAAGCCAAGCTATTACGAGAAGGCTTCTCTGGTAGATGCACTGCATCTGCGCAACCTGGTGGTTGCGTTCAGCCGCACTGCATTGGCCGATGCAGAGTTGGTCTATCCAGATGTGGATCGCGTCTTCGTCGGAGGGTCTGAACTCGAGTAAAAAGTAGAACAGGTTTTCCCGGACATTGAATCTCCTTCTCTTTACCCAGATCGCATGGATAGGACCTGAGCTGCCCCAGGTGTAAGACAGAGCCACGTAGGGAGGGGCGTCTGTCAGATCGAAGGTGGATATGTCGCAGTGAATTGTTTGGCTCAATGATCCCGCCTCGAGTTTGATGAGGCGCATTTGATGTCTGGTCAGGTCGAGTGGCTCGTACTCGTAATACGGTGCTCCATCAAACTCTTCGACCATGATAAGAGATGTTTTGCACGGCAAGACAGTTTTGCAGCTGAGAGAGAAGAATGTTCAAAGAAGGGACTGACAACGCAAAAGGGACTGAGACGGAAGGTGGCTGTGCAATTAAGGTTTTGAGCCGAAGTACATAACCACTTACCAGGCTAAACAAGGTATACAGCGGTGCACCCATCGCACCGGGAGGTATTCCGAATATCTTCCATTTACTTTCCGATAACCTGGGTTTGCGTCAGTAGAGATTCACGTAACATCGCCTTACGAAGCTGTCACCTTGTTGACTGCCCCCTGAGCCATCAACCCTGCGTTTGTAACCGCACTGCCAACAGTACCATGCACACGCATAAAGTTTACAGCCTCAATCTTCAGTCTCTTCTTCTCGACAAACTTTTGCGCATTGAAGCCCCAGCGGTCCTTCAGATCCTGAACCTCGCCCTGTTTTCCAGAGACGGCGGCCACGTATGGCTTCTGCAGCTCCTGTAGGTCTTCCGGCGTGATATCGACCTGGCCAGGGCCGCTTGCTACGATAAATACATAGCGATGAGGACGAGAATAGAGGTAGTTTGGCAGAGGCGCAGGCCCGAGGTACGATGAAATCTCGTTTCCTTGTGAGACGTTGAGCGAGCCATCCGAGTCCGTGGAGACGTTGCTGACCAGCCAGTGTCGCACCTGGCCAAAGTAGGTGTCGTCGTTCATCATGAGGTCCTACATCTGTGTGAGTATAGAGCCTCTGGTGGCGTAGGGTTTGCTTACTGGATCAGTCATGATGAGCACCAAGTTCTTGAGTGGCTCTTTAGGCTGCAACGTCAGATCAGTGTGTGGCCCTCAGATGTTTTAAAGTGCTTACAGCAGGGCTCAGCGACAACTTTGGCTGAGGTTGAGTCTGGTCACGGTCAAGCTCCTCAGCAGGTCTGTGCAGCTTCGTCTCTGGCCATGAGACTGTCAACTCGTAGGACAGACCGACATCGCTAGACAATACTTCTGGAGTGACCTTATGTTGCGAGAAGAGTGCACTGTTCTGAGCGGTCGACATGTTGATTTAGCGGTCGATGAAGTTACGTTCAGTTTGTGTGTAAGTGTTCAAAGTGCTGGCAACTCGGAAGATATAATCGAGGCACCCCTAGCTTAAGAACATGTCATATACATGGAGACGCATCATTTGTTCCTGTTTCGGAAGAATGGCCTGTTGTCGTTGCTTCGAACGGCATCGATGTGCAAGGTCGCTGGAAAGTGTAACCGGGGGTGAAGCAGTCGATGACGTTCGCATGACACGCACGACCACCGCCAAACGGCCATCACCATCTCATACAACAGGTAGGTGCGCTCGATCATGTATCATCGCTGGAAACAACGGCATACAAGCTTTGCTCGAACCACTAGCGCTTTGAGCTGTTCCTCGCAACGATAATCCGGGCGTCGCCGAATACAACACGTCAACAGCACCACAACACACCACACGACGCGACCGAGTCAAAAGCGACTGCTACTCCAGGACTGCGCATCGGCTGTCTGAACCGGAGCCTTTCAGTGACGATGAGAAAGACACTGATTCGCCTGGATGTTGTAGTGCAGGATGCAGTTCGTGCGTGTGTTGTTTCTGCGCCGCTTGCCTTGTTACCGGCGCCAAAATTCGCCCGCAACCCACACTACCACGAAACTTTCCGAATTAGGCAACTACAAGATTCACTTCGAGCAACAAGTTGTGTAGCCTTACCCTAGACCTCGACGAAACCTATGATCAGATTCTATGGATTCTACGCCATCAAAGGTTTTGCTAATCATGGTGATGGCGCAATCTCTCATTTGCGCCAAGCGTGAAGTCGGTGACATATCGATATGTTATCGAGTCGAAGACATAGTATAAGTAAAGTAAAACCTTCCTTTCTCACCAGACTCATTTCTCCTCTCCTATCGAATTTTTCTTGCCTTTGCGCATCGTATACAACACCATGGCTTGCGGTGACAGTTGTTGCAAGCCAGCTCAGGCAAGCGGTACCCCTACAGTACGCATTTCGCAGGACGAGCCAACAGCAAAACTTACCACAGACACCCTCAAAGAAAGCAGGTCTGTTTCGTTACATTCTTGTTGCGACAAACGAAGCGCCCATCGTGAGGTAGTCGGCTGCGGCTCTAGCCAGGAAACGAGCGAGAACAGTGCACCACAGTCCTGCTCGTCGAGGAAGACTACTCCACTGACCGATAAAGCCAGCCTCCAAGAGATATGTGCAGATGATTGTTGTCCGGAAGAAAAACCAGCTTCTGATTCGCCTCATCCATCGAGGGGCCCAGGTTGCAGCTCCAATGATGCCAGCGAGCAAGACTGTGGCAACAAGGCTAGTACGGCCGTTGGAACGTTACCTGTTGGCAACGGTTTCATCGATATAGAAAAGAGCAATACAAGCAACGAGCATATTGTTCTCAGCGTATCTGGCATGACGTGCACAGGATGCGAGACGAAGCTCCAGCGGACCCTGGCCACACTCCCCTACATCAGCAGGCTACGAACTAGCCTGATCCTCGCACGTGCGGAATTCGACATGAATGCCAGTATAGCGACTGTCGAAGACGTTATCAGACACCTCGCGCGTACGACCGAATTCAAATGCGAGCAGATATCGAACCAGGGTTCAAGTCTCGATCTCGTCTGTTGTGGGGACTCGGCGACGGTCGCTCATGGCCAATGGCCTCACGGCGTGATCAATGTGCGGTCTCTCGACAAGAACACAGTTCACGTAGAGTACGATGCAGACGTGGTCGGGGCTCGAGATCTGGTGGAGAATGGCTGGAGCAAGCCAATGCAACTGGCGCCTCTGCGACCAGATCCGTCTCTTGACGCGGGAAGTAAACATGTTCGTCATACGGGACTCATGACCTTACTTTCGACGTGTCTCACGATACCGGTCCTGGTGATGGCGTGGGCACCTCTACCGGACCGTGAGATAGCGTACGGCTCTGCTTCGCTCGCGCTGGCTACCATTGTGCAGGTGTGCATCGCAGGGCCTTTCTACCCCAAAGCCGTCAAAGCACTTTTCTTTTCGCGGGTCATTGAGATGGATCTGCTTATAGTCCTGAGTACAAGCGCCGCTTATGTATTTTCAGTTGTTTCGTTTGGCTATATGGTTGCTGGCAAGCCTCTGTCCACTGGCGAGTTCTTTGAAACAGGCACGCTCCTCGTCACTCTCATCATGGTCGGGCGCTGGGTTGCTTCGCTGGCTCGCCAAAAGGCAAGTCATGTTATCACGTCTATACGATGCTCATACTGACCACACGCAGGCTGCTGAATCAATATCCATACGTTCGTTGCAACCTCCCACTGCGCTACTCGTCAACCGAAAAGGGCCAGACAAGGAGATTGACGCCAGGCTCCTCCAATACGGCGACGTTTTGAAGGTGGCACCGGACTCGCAAATTCCCACTGACGGTACTGTCGTTACCGGCATATCTGAAGTTGACGAGTCGATGCTGACTGGGGAGTCAAGGGCTGTAGAAAAGCAAGTTGGCTCTCCTGTGATCGCAGGTTCAACCAACGGATCAGGCATGCTCACTGTTCGCCTGACGCGCCTACCTGGGGACAATACCATCACAACGATCGCAGGCATGGTCGACGAAGCGAAGCTGTCAAAGCCAAGAATACAGGATATCGCAGACACAGTCGCAAGTTACTTCGTGCCGGTTGTCGTGGTGCTCACGATGATTACATTCGTCATCTGGGTCGCAGTAGGCATCACTGTTCGGAATCAGTCTAGCTCAAACGCCACCATCGAGGCCATCACCTACGCCATCACCGTTTTGATAGTGTCGTGTCCCTGCGCCATTGGTCTAGCCGTTCCCATGGTCATCGTTATAGCTTCTGGCATCGCAGCCAGACATGGTGTGGTTTTCAAATCCGCCGCAAGCATAGAGGTCGCACACAGAACAACAGATGTTGTTTTCGACAAGACTGGAACTCTGACTCTCGGTCGACTGAATGTAGTCGAGGAAACAGGCTTTTGGCGCGATCTTGCATTGAGCAGATCGTTGTTGCTCGGCTTACTGATCAGCATTAAGCACCCAGTATCAGCCGCGGCCGCGTTGCACTTGACTGGACAGGGCGTCACCTCATCAACTATACTAAACGCAAAAGTCGTGACTGGAAAAGGGGTCGAGGGTAGCTGGCAGGGAAGAGCTTTGAGAGCTGGCAACTCGAGGTGGCTCGGCCTGGATGCACACCCACAGGTGCAATCGCTGTTGTCGAGAGGGCTCACTGTGTTTTGCTTCACTGTAGATGAAGATGTTGCAGCAATCTACGGCCTTCAAGACACCCTTCGACCGGAGGCCGCAACTACTGTGTCGCAGCTGCAGCGGCGCGGTATCGCTGTGCATATCTTGTCTGGAGACGATGATGGCGCAGTGCAGTCTGTAGCAGACCAGCTTGCGATATGCACCATCAACGTGCGCTCCCGTTGCTCGCCCGCCGACAAACGATCGTACATTGAAGCCCTTCAAAATCGCTCTGAATCACCAAAGCAGCGCGGCCCAACAGTAATGTTTGTCGGGGACGGTACGAACGATGCGGTGGCTCTTGCGCAGGCTACCATTGGAGTACACATGTCGAGCGGTACTGATATCGCGCAATCGGCTGCAGACATTGTTCTGGTACGTTCCGATCTATCACGCATCCTGACGCTTCTCGAGATAAGTAAGAAAGCGATGCATAGGGTCGCGTTCAACTTTGGCTGGAGTTTTGTCTACAACCTGTTCGCGGTATTACTTGGAGCAGGCGCGTTCGTAAGTGTACGCATTCCACCAGAGTTTGCAGGCTTGGGAGAGCTAGTCAGTGTATTGCCCGTCATCATTGCGGCGGTACTCCTAAGGTGGTCGAGGTACTGAAGCGAACCACGGCTCATTCGATGTGGTAGTCTCCACTTGGGATTATATCGATTAATTCCGCATGGTGGAGAACTTTCTGCCATCTATTTCAATGGCAGTTGAAGCGTACGCTAATGTCATGATTCATGGTCGCTGTGATCTGTCCGAAGTTGTTTGCGCAGGCGAAGAGTTATCGCTTTGAGGCGTTGTGCGTGTTTCATTATCGAGTCTTGTCGTCTTGCCCGAACAGTTCGTGCTTCTCGTTTCTTTTAGAACGCACTTTCTCTTCCTGTTAATACACTCATTTTTCAGCCAAACAAATCGACGCAGTGCGTCGTTGCGATATCCAGGCATTTCGAGTATTTACGCTGCGTACGATAGCGACTGCGATGTGTTCCAGGCTAGACACCGTCGTTCAAGAGTTGCACTGCTCAAGCTTGCAGTTTCACCAAGCGGTAACCCCTAAGAGATCCCGGGCTATAGTTTACTGATCGCAAATCAAGACGAGGACCTGCAGTCTACCGCAACTACACTTCTGCCCTCAGCATCCGGTGCACACCTACGCCCCAAGTCTTGGCCATTCGATCCTCACGATCCGCCTGTGTGGTCACGCCTTGTAGTTCCCGACAGTCTGCAGGCTCAGAGCTGTAGAGGCCGATACTGCACTGCAGGACTGCCCCTGACGATACGCGAACGGTGGAGCAAAGAACTCAGCCGCGACACCCTACTCATAATTCAAGTCAACGATCTTCGTCCAAGACATTGCTTATTCAACTTTATGTGCTTGAGTTATCTAGCGTCTCGAAATCGAACCATGTCAGACGCCGAGGCGCTACGCACCCTTGCTTCCACCTTCGTTTACCGTTAACGCCAACACCAACGGCCGTCGTTACGAAACGTAGCCTGGCGCAGCCTAGTCGCTGCAAACTAGGTCGCGTCTTCCACAATTAGCTAGCGAGTCTTAGTGCTGCGTTCGATGCTTATGGAACTTGCGGTTTTGGGATGTGGTGTGAACGCGCGCCAAGCTTGGGTTGTAGACTGATTATCTGTTTCTTTGTGTGCTGGACTTTGCATGGAGTTTTCAAGAAATAGTGGGATATGATTCATAGTCTGGATACGTGTTCCACGCACGCAATTGCGAACTTCTTATGTGATTGAGATTGATCAACCGGATCATTCATCCGCGACAAAGTACGATGCAACCCTGTATTCGTCAGCAAGTCTCTGCACTTAGTATCAACAACCTACGCGATGACAGTGTATCCAGCACACAGACACACTCCTTTAAGCACCGAGCACCGATTGTCAAAGACTAGCATCAAGAACAACGCCGAGCTTGCAATCAGTGTAATCGACTCAAATGGCGTGAACTGCAGGCTCATGTCTCGATCAATGCCCCAGCCAATGAGTACGATCAGCGGCGTTACGAAAAGAGCGATCTGAATTGCTGACCCGATCGAGACGGCAAAGGCGAGGTCCACCTGCTTGCGAGACGCGAACATGATGCCGGACACCAGCTCGGCGGCATTCCCCACGATAGGCAGGAGAATAAGGCCGACCATGGTTTTGGAGACGGGGGAGTGGGTGACGAAGTGATCGACCCTCGACACGAGGTTCTCGCTGCAGATGGATATAAGTCCAGTCGACGTAATGAGCAAAGCGACAGGAATCGTTTTCTGTACCCACGCGGAGGCGAGTTTAACCTTTACTGCCGCTAAGATCTTGCCCATTGATGGGGTGGTCGACTTCGGCCTATCGCTTGCATCGTTGTCGAACGAATCGTAGCTCTTCGAATCGCTCATGCTTAACAGGGGAGGTGAAGCAAGAGGCGCGCGCGGGTAGGATAGACTCCGAGAGTGCCTGCTGGACCTTCCTAGCTCAAAAGAGTCCGCCATGCCAGGTTCCTCCGGATCGTCGAGCTGAATAAGCGGCTTGTACGCGTACTTGGCCGACCGAATCTGCGTCCAGAGGTAGAGGAAGTAGACAACGATCAAGATGATGGACGTTGCTCGGCTTAGCATTGTCATCTTTGGTGTGGTCGTCGGATCGTCCGTCCTCAACTTCAAAGCTGACTGCCCTAATCAGACGCGGAATCGTAATCGCTCGGAGTACGTACCGGAACCAGCAGACTCACTGTCGTCAGACTGAGCAGGCCCGCGGCGACTCTTGTAGCCAGCACATTATACACCTGCCCGCGCTCACGACCCTCGCCTGTCAAGATGGCAAGGCCGAGCACGAGCAGGATGTTCACGACAATAGACCCAAGAAGCGATGTCCGCACGATGATGTACTGCCGATGGACCATCGCTTGGCTGCTGCTGTTAGTCCTTGCAACGAGAAAAGATGACTACTCACATAAAGATAACCAGTTCGGTCAGGTTGCCCATCGTCACGTTGACCAAAGCACCAGTCGTCTCGCCCATGAAGCTCGCCAGGCTGTCAGTAGCCTGGCACAGCACATCTGCCAGCGGTATGATAGCAAAGCAGTTGAGCACGAATACAGCTGAATCGTTGCAACCCATGTATGGTGCAGCGAGACCGAGAGGCACAAAGGCCAGCATGATGCGGTTCCAATATCTCTTTAAGAGACCCCCAGCAGCTGCCAGAATCATGGCAATTCGCGGAGGTTCATTGTCGTCAGGAGTGGGGGTGGGAAAGGAGGTGTACGGAACCACGAATGTCGCGTGTGCCTAGAGTCGTCAGGTCTGTGTTTGAACAACTAAGATCGGCTTACCAGGTGCAGTGAAGGCACGTTCACCGGCCGTGCGTCGAAGATGTAGTAGCCGTCCGTTGGCAAAGAATCGACTACATCGTCAGAGTGTTTATCGCACGTGCAATTCTGACGATCTATGTCTGTAGATTCAGAAGCCAATGCGTCGGCAGTAGAAAGACCTTCGTTCGCCATCTTCCTCACAATGTCGAACACCACTCGAAAGACGTTGTTGCAGGATATCCATCGTAGGCATATGTTTGCCAAGATCAATCTCCAAGTCATTGCATCCTTCATGACCACGAGGAAGACATCGGGTAATCGTTTCGAGCCAGGACTAGACAACACGGGCAATCCGGCGTGTGCCCATGTCCCTTACTTGCCTCAGCGCGTGATGGTCTGCGCGATTTAAGTTTCCAGGGGCGATTTCAGTTGCATGCGTGGTGTAGGCGCGTGCCAGACAAGCCACGGATTGGATGTGGAGCAGAGACGATTACCTTCATCTCAATTCGATACGTATTGATCATAATAATACATCAACGCGTGCGTTATAACGAGTGTAGAGGTTCGCGTGGTGAGGCGGTACATTTCTGCATTTGGAGATTGCGGCACGCTGGATATCCACAACGAAAATGCCTCATTGTCGGTGGCTGACGAGGAATTTACCGCATACCAGACACTACTTTTGTAATAAGATGCTTCGAAGACCTGTTTATTGGAGCTGCGATTGTTCTTGCGTGGTGGAAAATATGACACCTGGTTACGTGACTGCTTTAAGAGTTGATGAGATTCAAGGACGCCGTTAGACACAGACTGAATGCTGTGCAACCTGATGAAGTCTGTAGATTCCCCACTTCTAAAGCCTGCGCTGAGGCATTTCGAACGATGCAGGGTGCGTGAGAGGTGGAATAGACTGGAGCGGAGAAGCTGCGAGTCGCTCTGCAAGCTCGCTCACCGAAGTCTGCATGCGCCTGCGGTCGACGGCGCGTTGCCGAAGCAGATTCACGCGTTGCTCAAGAAGATTGGTGGTGGGAGGAGGTTGGTGACGATGACGACACGCGAATGTCAACGGTCCGTGCGCGGTTGACGACGAAGAAGTTGAGCGTGCTCTCTACATGCCGGGAGACGTTCAAGTAAGCTTTGCAATATGGATTCACCAGTACCAAAAAGACGACAAGAATCTTTTGACAGCCCAAGCCTCCCGACTAAGGCCGCTGAAGACGTCTAGGTCTCGTTGTCAGCGCAAATCCCGAGCGTTCCCGCGGCATCGGAGCTTCAATTTTTTGTTCTCAGTGTAATGGGTCTTTATCGCCTGGAAGATTACACGGTGCTTGTATCACGTTTTATAATAGACGGTGCTGCGTCTCATCACAAGCTGTAGCGCATAAGGAACAGACAAACGGTTTGGTATGGAATTCAATCTACAATACTTCACGTCGTTGACGGAACCAAGAGATAGGTACAATTTACGAATCCAAGCCAATCAGCTGTATGTCAGGGAGTTCGTCTTGCGTCTCGCAGCGTCCTCCTGGCAATTCCATGCCAATCCCACGAATCCTGCGTTTGGAGCTGATCCGTAAGGAGAGGCTAGAATGCCATCCTCACCAAAGGTCTTACAAGAAGATGTGATGAACCCTGGTAGCCCTACCACCTGAGCCGTCGATCACTATCGGGTACAGCCCATGCGACCTTACCATCTGAGCGAAATCCTGAAGCGAATGCTCATCGCTGTCTTCTCCCGTTCGTGAAGGCTGGTCAGATGCACTATGCGACAGCAGGTTCGCCTCGTCGTACAGCTTCTTGATTATCTTGGTCACTTCTCCGCTAGTAGTGTTGATGGCATTGGCGTTCCGGACTACAGGTGCAAAGTTGGTGGTCGTGGTAAAGGTGCGCACCGCGTTGTCGAGGGCACCAAGCAGACTGAACTTCTGCTGGTCAAACTCCGCGTCCTGGAGTCCTCTCAGGGTTGAAACAGGCTTGTGCTCAGTCTCCCAGGTGCTAATGGCCTTGTCTAGCTTCGCAGCAGCCCTGCCCGCCAGGTTGTAGTTAAGGGTAAATGAACTTGCGACCTTGGCGAGCTCGGCGAAGATACGCTTGTTCGCACCCATGTCGTACACACTGACAAGCTCCTGCACAAAGTCGGCCTCGTACTGTACCCATGTGTGGAAGGGCTTGACGATGCCGTACTGGCCCCCAGCAAAGTCCATGACCCATTGCTTGCCGCTCCTCTGAGACGTGAGCCGAAGTACCGTGTGTTGGTAGCTGGGCCAGTTACAATGCCGCTCCCCGGTGGGGTAAATTATAGCGACTGACTTGTGCGGAACCTGGCTGAACTTGACGCAGATTTCCTGCATGTCGATGTTGAGTCCTGTTGGTGTGAGTTGAAAACCACCATGGATCTTTCATCGAAGCAATACGTACCCTGGAGAAGATTCACGATCAGAGTGTTCATGAAGGCATACGGCTCGTCGCACATCCACGCTGTCAGGACACCGAGCTTCGCGCGCCTGTTGGGGACGATATCGTGTGGAAACTCGGCGAAATATTGTGGATTGTTCCATTTGTTGCCATCGTGCATTACAAGCTCATCCTCCTTGTCTTCGACCTTTGTAACCGCCTCGTCCCACGTGTTCTCGCGGAAGGTAAGGTAGGCCTCGTGAACGATCCCAGCCACGCGAGCAAGCTTGCGCTCCAGCTGGACGTCCTTGCAGAGAACCTTGTGCTCAGGCCAATCTTTTGTGCGGCAATCCTTACCACAGTAAGAGCTTGTCTTGCAACCAGGGCACTTGCTTGTGGTGGGTGTTTCGCAGACAGCGCAGACGGTGTCGTTGTCGTTGGGCTCTTCCATTGTGCGCGTCTCCGTGGTGGGTAGGCTGTGGTCGCAGGTGGTGGTGGGGTAGGGAAGGTAAAGGGCAGCGGTGAGCTGTTTTTGTACTGGGCGAGCTAGGCTTGGCCTGTTAGCAGAGTTTGTCGGAGTGAAGGTGGCTCTTCGCCTGACCACAGGTGAAGGGCAAACGGATGGTGCAGGTTCGCGGTGATTATGGGGTCATTTGATTTATGTTGCTTTGATACGTCCTTGGCGAAATTTACAGTGGCTTTTGGAGAAGTCCAAGGTCTTGGGGTCATGTCTGTGGAGCAGCGAAGTTGGCTGTAAGCATGCCAACGTGCTGACTTATAGACCAAGCAACGCCATCCAATTCTCAGCGTCGACTGAGTTGTTGTTTGGCCAATATTTGAATCCTCTGTGGCCGCTTTCCACAAATTCTCTCCGCACAACAGTGCCGAACCACCTCCAATGTGTGAAGACTCCACGTGCCAGGTGATCAACGATGAATGCACTTTGTTGGCAACTATTAAACTGACACATGCAAGAACCAAGGAGAGAGTTTACAGAATCAACATCCACAAAGGATGGAGGATACGCGGAGGTTTCATGTTGAAATTCGGATCTGGCCCAGAGGTATTCCCTGAGACGTAGGAGCAGGGTCGGGAGTCGAACAGATACTGAGAGCTACCCAAAAAATGAATAACAAGAGGGTATTGAGAGAAAGACGTGAATCCAAATTGAGAACAATTCGCTCGCCTCCCACTTGGATACATAATCTTTGACGCGCCCTGTCACTTCCCGCAAACAGTCAGTCTGCAACTCAAGCATTATAGAAGAACCCAACAGATATTTAACCTTGTAGCTGAAATGCGCATATCTGTCAGTAGGAGAGAGTATTGGTAGTAGTCTAGAGAAAAAGGTTAGAGTATCCGCAGAGGCAGCGGCTCTGAGACCAAGTGGTGGCGTGTCTGCTGCGTCTAGCGAGCGTTTATTTCACTACTACCAACATGGGATAAGAAGCTCAATTCTGGGAACGAAGCGCAAGAGTAGGGAGGTGATGCGGGTTAGTCTTTGTGCGGCGGCGCGGGTGTCGGGGAGGGATCAGAGGGGGTTTAGGTTGGGGGAGGAGGGGGGTGGATTGAGGAGTTGAAGGATAAGGAGGCTAGGAGGGTCGGGGGGTGTGCTTGTATGTAAGAATAAGAGAGGGAAATGTTGATTCGCGGAGAAGAGTAGATTTAAGGTTGCTTTAGCGCGTATGAGGATAGGTTGGTTGGAAGAGTGTGGGTGGGATTTCAACGGCGTGGAGCCCATTGCTGTCTGTCAAGGAATATGCATGTCTTCTCTATCTAGTCTTGTTGTAAAACGATCCTCACCCCCCAGCAACACACCAATATCATCGCCGCGTATCGTATCCCAGGAGCCCAATCCATCACGGCCTGGCCTTATACTCGTCCAGCTCTTCGAGCGGGCGACCCTTCAGCGCATCTAGCTCCTTTCGATAGATGCTATTGTGGTTTCCAAAGCCCCCGACTTGTGCCGTTGCGGTGAGTTTCCCCACAAGCATGAGGTTCTTTCCATGGAGAACATCGTAATGCTGGAACACACCGTCGATCTGCTCTTCCGCTGCTTTCTGTGCCTCGAGTGCGGTACTGGTCTGCTTTTGCGCTTCTTTCAATGCAGCTCTGTCTTTCTTTGGCATCTTGCTGGGAGGGTTCTGTCGCAGCTCTGTGATCACTGTATCGCGCTGTTGTAGTTGTGTTTCTAGATCTCCCTGTGTCTTGAGGGAGTCTTTTAGTTTCTTTGCGCCCTTCCGGGCTGTGCTCTGGTGGACTTTGGCGGCGTCCTGCAAGGCGTCGATGGAGAGGGAGTCGGTGGTGAAACGTTGCATGTGCATGCGCTTAATTAGCCCATCTCGCTCGTCGGTGAGCAGCTTTATTGTCCTTTCTAGTTCTGCTGTTCGATGTTTTGCTTGCGACTTCTTTAGTCGTCGCTCCGATACTTCTCTGCTTTGCAAAGTTCCTTCTGCTCGGTAAGATCCTCGTTCACATGCTGAATGTCGGCTTTCAGAATCGAGAGGTCTTGCTGCGAGGCTCGCAACTCGGCTTCCAGCTTGTGCTTGTCCTGCTCGAGCTCAGTGTTGTAGTTGCGGAGGATTCTGATCTCAGTCTTGAAGTCTTCGACGCGCTGCTCACTCCTGGCTTTAAACTCTTCCATCGTTGTCTGTGTCGCTTTGACTTCTTTTTCGTTCCCTTCCATTCTGGTCTTCCATGACTCTTGCATCTTGTTGGCAATGTCCTGCAACTCACGCTTTTCCGCCTCGAAGGTTTTCTTCTGGGTAGTGAGTGTGTCTTCCAGTGTACGGATGCAGCTCGCCGTATGCTCATCTATCTGCTTTGCCGGATTGGGGACGTTATTATCTACGCGACCTGCGACAGTTTCCGTTCGTTTCCCCACATCAAGCTCTGTCCTTGGAGTTTGAACTCTTTTAAAAAGTGTGCGCTTTTGCTGAATGAGGTCTGTGTTGCGATCCCTAAGCGCTTTCACCTCCGTGCTGGCACTTGCTTGTCGTTTTTCAATGTCAGACTGCAGATCTTTGATTCGAGTCTCATATACCTCCACTAGGTATCTGATTGCATACTCTTTTCGCTCCAATGTTGCTTCAAGCTGACTGAATGTCTCCTGTATGTTGTGGATCTGGCTCGCTGAAGCGTTGCGTTCAGTAGTAGACTGAGTAACATATTGATCATGCTTCATGAGGAGGCTGAGATGATCTTACTGCAACCGTTCGAGTTGTCCACTGAGTATCTTGTTGCCCACCTGAGCAGCTACAAGCTCGGCTTGTTTGAAAGCCTCCGACTTTGGTTCGCTTGTGTGTGGTCGCTTTGCAGAAGGTAGTTCGATGTCCGGAGGCGCAACTCGTTTTGCTAGAGTATTTGCGCGTATGAAACTCATGCCGTCCATGGCTGCGACCGCGACAATGTACGCGTACCAACAAGCCTACCTCTCATCAGCAGTCTCATTCGAGAACCGAGTGAGGAGTGCGGTATACCTACAGCGCCACACCCACCGTATCGAAACCCCAGCGCAGAAAGTCGAGTGTCGTTGCGCTAGCAGTATATTGTAGTAAAAAGCATCTCCCAGCTCTGCAGTTGTGCACCCGTGTCTTTGCACCAGCAATGCCCAGCGGTGAGGTGAAGGTGAAGGGAAGTGGGTTGGCACAGTTTGTTGAAGCCGTACATCGAGCACCAGACTTTAGAGGAACATGGTTATTCATTCCATCATGAGATACTATACACACTCTTCGTACTCGCACAAACTTACAAAGCCGTTGCACCTAATGTACGTGATGCGTAACGTGACCCATGCAGACTTCGTAGAGTCGTCAAACGCCGGGCGCCATGCCAATAGAAAGAATAGCAAAAAGGTAATATCGTACAGCTCTTGCGGGTATATCCATCCATCCGTCCCTCCTGACTATCCATCACATCACGAAGCAAGCACTCACGCCATGTTGCCCGCCAGGCCGAGGAACAGCGCCTGGGCGGCCAGCTGCAGGGTCCAGATACCGACTTTCTTGATGCGGCGTTTGCGCACGGTGCGGTCGTCGAGGACGTCGCGGGCGAAAGCGTCGTACATCTGGGTGGACGTTAGTAATCAACCTATGTGTTTATGAACGGGTACTAACCTCGCGCGAGACTTCCTCCATCAGCCCGCTGTCGTACAGGGTCCAGCTGCCGTCGAACTCGCCGACCTGCTTCACGACTCTGCAGTTGACGGGGATGAAGGTGCGCTTCGAGTTGATGTAGGCGACAATGGGCCGCACGAGCGCGTTGTTGACGTAGGAGATGTCGCGCGTAAAGATGGGCACCGCGGCGCGCACGTCGTTGAGGTGGACGCGCAGGTCCATGATGATGAAGCGGTTGTCTTCTTCGTGCGTCTCCTCTTCGTGGTGGTCGTCGTCGTGGTGATCGAAGCCGTGGGCGGCGTGGTCGGAGAAGTGGTGTTTGACAGCCCGTCCGTTTTGGCTGACGGTAGCTTCCACTCGATCATACATGTCGCTCATGACCTTGGCGAGACTCTCATCGTCGTCGTTGGGCAGCATGATGTCTGCTACAATGTCGACGTTGCCCTCGTGGATCCACGAAAAGGGGCCGTCGTAGCCGCGGTTCAGGTGGTCGATGTTGAGTCCGTCGATGCGGATGCGGGAGTGCTTCTTCCAGGTGGCGCCGTCCTCCGTGTCGCGGCCGTTGGAGAGCTGCATGCCCGTGTAGTTGTGCGTCTGGCGCGGGTGGATGGTGAAGAGCGAGTTGTCAAAGGAGCCGGACATCATGTTGGCGGAGAGGAAGTCGTAGAAGAGCCACTGCTTGCGCAGCTGGGGGAGGTCGCACGAGTAGATGCTCACGGGGAAGGGGCGGAAGCCGTCGGGCTGGTAGATGGTGACGAGCAGGTCCTCCATCTTGAACGAGTCGAGCTCAAAGTCACCGGGGCTGTGCTCGTGCTTGTAGGAGCGCGGGTCCACGCCTTCGACGGTGTGCACGGAGGTGCGGTCGATGACGCCGCGGATGCCCTTGATCTCGACGTCCTTGAGCATGCCCTTGCCGTTGAACCACTTGGAGAAGGAGAGGGTGACGTTGACGGTGTCGATGGAGACGTCGAACTGGGTGTAGTTGGTGTCCTCTTCGACGACGTCCTCGAGCGGGGCGTCCTTTCCTTGCTGTGCAATGGCAGCCTCGGCGGCGGCCGATGTCTGCGAGCCCTTGCTGACCTTTCCACGGCCCTGACCTGGGCGGCGCGAGACGAAGACCTTGCGGAAGGAGATGACGCCGTCCTTCCACTTGGGCACGACGGCCGTCTCGAAGACGACCTTGATGCCCGACGACTGGGTCAGGTAGTTGCCGATCCACTTTGCGAGGGTCTCCTGGGAAAAGGCCGTGTTGATGAGGAAGACGGTCAGCATGAAGAAGGTGGTTGTGCCGAGAATGACCCAGGCGACGTGGGCAGCCAGGACCCAGGAGAAGAGGGCGTAGATTTCATCGGCGTTGAAGTTGCGGTTGCTGCGGATGGTGAGCCACTTGAAGCGGACCTTCATGCGCGACCAGAAGCCCGAGGCGGCGGCCAGCAGCTCTGCCTTTGTGGGACGGTAGATGTGCGGGACGTGGGGCAGGCGGTCGAGGAGGGTGTGGGCGTCGTCGTGTTTTGGTTTGGAGGGGTTGGTTTTGGACAGGTCTGGTTGCGTGGCGCCCTGGTTTGGTTGGGGTGGCTGATCTGGCTGCGTGGTCTTGCTCTTGGGCGGGCCGTCGGTGAGCGAGCTCTTGTTGCGGCGGTCGACGCTCCTGCTCCTGCGCAGCGCCCGGTAGGAGCGCGTCGAGGCATGTCTGCTGCAGGCGGCGAGGACAGCGAGGGTGACGCTCTGCTGGGCGGGCGTGGTAGGGCGAAGTGGGTGTAGTGCTTTGACATGTGACGGGCGAGCGGGTGCTGAGAATGGCGTCGAGCGTGTCGTGGAGGGTATCGGCGAGCGTGTTCCTTGGCAATTCGAGTTCGAGTTGGACGCCATGGACCGTATCCTCGCTGCATTCCCGCGCAGCAGCGCCGCATAGCTGGCGACGTCGAGGCGCGGGAGAGGGCTCTGGCGCAGCGGCTGGGTCCCCAGAGCGAGGGCGCACCGCAGAAACGCGGCGGGCGTCGTTCCTACATGTCGACTCATGGCAGTTGCAGCAGCGACATGGTCACGTTGTCGTCGCTCAAGGGGCTCCTGTTGAAGAAGAGGGACGGAGAAGCGTGCAGTGCTCGGTTGGACCTTCACGTCATGCATGCAGCGCCGGCTGGACGAAACTTGATGGCTCTACGCGCGCACTAACCCAACCGGGCGCCCCAGCCATGACATTCTCGCCTCACGAAATTTTTGGAGCGCGAGCCGATAGTCGAGCTTATCGTGTCGGCAGCCCCGCCCGACCACCAAACATTTCCATTCACTGCCTGGACCCTTTACAAATTATTGCGACAACCACCACAGACACCACCACAGACACCACCACACCACACACCCACACACCACCGCCGCCATGCCCGCCCCCACTGCGCTCCAGCGCCGCCCCGAAGAATTCGCAGACGACATGGCCATGCACACGCTCCCCGCCGACGAGCCCTCGGCCGCCGCCGACCTGATCGACATGCACGCCGTCGCCGACCAGATCCTGCCCGACACCAACCACGCCGCGACCGACGACACCGCCATGGTCGACGAGAGCGGCCGTCCGCAGTTTGCCCCCGCCCAGAGCATCCCGCTGGCCTTCCGCCGCGAGACACGCAAAGTCCCCATCCCGCCCCACCGCATGACACCGCTGAAGAGCGCATGGCCCAAGATCTACGTACGCTGCACCCTGAAGCCCGCACCCACACACCCCCCGCTGACGCCGCCTAGCCCCCGCTCGTCGAGCACCTGCACCTGCAAGTACGCATGAACATCAAGACGCGCTCAGTCGAACTCCGCACCTCGTCGCAAACCACCTCGACCGACGCGCTGCAAAAAGGCGAAGACTTTGTCAAAGCCTTCACCCTCGGCTTCGACGTCGACGACGCCATCGCCCTGCTGCGCCTCGACGACCTCTACATCGAGACCTTTGAGATCAAAGACGTCAAGACGCTGCAAGGCGAGCACATGGGCCGCGCCATCGGCCGCATCGCCGGCAAAGACGGCAAGACCAAGTTTGCCATTGAGAATGCGAGTCGGACGCGTGTCGTGCTTGCTGATCAGAAGATCCACATCCTGGGCGGCTTCAAGAATATCCACATCGCTAGAGAGTCGATTGTGTCGCTTATTCTGGGCCAGAATCCGTCCAAGGTGTATGGGAATCTGAGGACCGTGGCGGGGCGGATGAAGGAGAGGTTTTGATTTTGATTTTGATCTTGATCTTGCGGTGCAGAGGCGATTTAGATGTTGAGACGAGCATTTTACCGGCGTTTCGGGTTTCTGGGCTTGGGAGGGAAGGAGGGAAGGAAAAGGGAAAGGAAAGGAAAGGGAAAAGGGACGTGGAATATCCACACACCACGCCACGCCATATCATGTTTTTGCCCACTTCAATGATAGGCAAAGGAGCCATTTCTCTCCAGCCCGAATCAAACTTTACATTCTTCAAACCCACGCCTACAACCCACCAACCCCCTTCTCCCCATCCCACCGCCCAACCAGCACACCCGCACACTCCCTCCCCTCCCTACCCCAAACCCTCTCGCAAGGAACCCACTGCACGCCCCTGCCCCCGACCGTCTTCCACGCCCCCGCAACCCTCTCCGTAGCATACAGCGTCGCAGCCGTCCAGCTCTTTACACTCTCGCGGCCCAGGTGCCGCAGCGCGGACGTGTCGGCCGGGGAGTGGATCTCGAGGGTGTAGAACCTCGTCGAAGAAGAAGAAAGGGGGGATGTGATGCTTAGTGGTGCTAGGGCCGAGTATTGTAGTGAGGGGGGAGAGGTGGAGGTCAGGCCTGTGGCGCTCCATTCTACATGCACGTCCCGCGGGAGAGAGGAGATTTGTGCGACGAAGCAGGGCGGTATCGAGTCGGTGTCTGATAGCGCGGGAGAGGGGATCGGGAGCCGCGTCGTGGCGTCGTTGAAGAGGGGCGTGTGGGTGTTGCGTCGGTCCCAGGGGTCGATGGGGAGATCTGTGTCGTCGTCTTCGTCGTCGTCGTCGTCTGAGGAGGTGCGCGGGGAGGAAGAGGAGTGGATTGCTTTCCATGTCTCTTGTGCGGTCTTTACTTTCTCTTCTGGGTTCTCGCCGCCTGGGATGAAGGCTACGGCTGCCGTCCACCAGCGGACGCCTTTTGCGCGGCCGATGCGCCAGAGGTGCTGGAGGGAGAGGGTGGCTTGGCCTTTGAAGCCGCGGTTCGTGAAGACGTCCATCGAAGCGGGGACGAGGGGGATCTGGCCCGCGACGTAGACGATCTCGCCGCTGCTGCTTTCTGCGTCGTCGACGGACGGGAGGCGGGCGGAGATGGCTTGGCTGTAGGGCCCGATGTTGGCGGGGGCCCAGTAGCTGCGGCCCTGGACGTGCAGGCCTTGTCGTGATACCGAGCGAATCATCTTGCCTTTGCGGTCTTTGGTGGCTTTGTCGATGGTGATGCTGAGCATTACGTCGAGGCCCTCGGGCATGCAATCACCCACTGCGATGGTGACGCGTGCGGGGGGGTTCACGCCGGAGAAGTACTGCCCGTAGATGGGGTTGAGGACTGTGAAGTCGGACATGGAGCGGAGGAGGAGCGTGCAGTGGTTGATGCCTGTGCGAGAGAGGTTCCACTGCTTGAGGACGTGGTCGAGGCGGAGGAGGATCTTGGTGAGTTGGCGGGAGGGGCTGCTGGAGCGGGATGTGTCGCAGAGGTTCGAGTAGGTGAAGACGGTGGGTGTGTCGGTCGATGCGTTCCTAGGTAGATCGTCAAACGTGGACGAAGTGGCGGTATCAACAGGCTCGTTCAGGAGTGTTGCATCGTCGGAGACGAAAGAACGAGCGTCGTTGTCCTCCTGCTGCTCCAACACCCTCTTGAACTCATCATCAAACATCTCTGGAATCCTGAGCGCCTCGTAGCTACCACCTCTCTCCTCGCTCTTCTCCTCCAGCTCGCTCGCTCTCATCTTCAACACCGACTGCCCACCCTCACTGACGCCCGCCGCCCCCGGCTCGATCCTGATTTTCTTCTTCCACAACGGCTTCGGACCATCAAGCGCCAGCGTCTCAAACTCCCCGCCCTCGCCCAAAACAGCCCCATTACTTTCTTCACCAAACCTGGCCATGGCCTTCTGCAGCTTGGTAATGGTACTCTGCACCGCAACGTCCCAGCCCAGAATCCGCTCATCCAGCCCCCCAGACGCCGTCTTGATGATAATCGCCTCCTGCCCCACCGCAGCCATATCACGCAGGAGCTGCGACTGCGAGTACGGCGGTAACAGCGGATACTGCCACAGATACGACAGCGGCGTCAAGCCTAGTCTCAGCGCCACAGACTCGACTCTCGTACGCTGGTACGTGCTGAGAATCGCGCCCGTCGACACGGCATTTGCTTCTGGGTGCGCCAGCATGGCCTTCCTCAGCAGCGGCACCAGGTCCTCGGTTTCATCCTGCTCTTGCTGCGACGGGGCGGCCGCGTAGTCTCTCTCTGAGTTCACCGCTTTTCCTGTGATTTCTTGCCGGTACAGTGG
Source organism: Phoma sp. RAV-16-625 (assembly GCA_004335185.1). Lineage (NCBI taxonomy): Eukaryota > Fungi > Ascomycota > Dothideomycetes > Pleosporales > Didymellaceae > Phoma > Phoma sp. RAV-16-625. Next base: position 356,126 of record SAUA01000015.1, read on the forward strand.
GATTCCCAGCGCCTGCTCGTACAGTGGAATCACAGCGTGCCCGACCGTCTGGTACATGTAGCTGTTGATGTCTTCATTGTCGCTGGCTGTAGGTGAGGGGTGCAAGTTGGCGAGCGCCACAATCTTGTGCCCGTTGGCTATGCAGTGCAGGATGGAGAAGAACGAGTCTTTGCCGCCAGAGATCAATGCAATGACGTTCAGCGCCATCTCAGTTGCAAAAACAGCACCGTCCGTCGTGATATGTCTGGTGTTTGGCTCATGCAGATTCGCTAAAGTGATCGCACGCTAGCGCAGCCTACCAAAGAACAAGAAAAGTTCAACAAACCTTATAGTAGTTCACGCATTGTCGTCCTCAACAAGCCACATCTTACGCAGATTGTTGAGATGAAAAATGCAAAGTTCGAATAGTCTTGCATGGTCGAGTGTGCTAGGCCATTGAGATTGAGTGATGTAAAGTGAAAAGTCTTGTATAGTCGAACGTGCCAGGTCACTGAGACAGAGTAATGTAGAGTAATAGTCTTGTATAGTCGGATGTGCCAGCACTAACCTACGAACAGAGCAAAGACAGCTATGCAGAGTGGTAGGGAAAGATCGAACTACTACACGACGATCGAAAGAATCGAATATTCTCAGAACATCTGGTCTGCACAGATCGCAGCCGATTAAAACGAGAGTAAGAACGCTGAACTGGGGTTCGGTGTGAAAGAGCGCGGCGACGATGCCCGGTAAGAATGGGTCATGTCGTCGTAAAGTGGGAAACCGCAAAATGTGAACACCAAATCTAACCGTGTGAATCCCCGAATATCCCCGTGTATAAACCCAAATGTGCCATGCTAAATGTGAAACCCTGATGAGGCCAACTCGGTCGAGTCGCCAAAGTGTGGTGAAAGAATACAGGTGAGAAGAGAAGACGAACTTTTGCCGCAACGTCGAGGTAAGACACCCGAGTCGCCAATATAAACCTGTTGCCTGGGTATGGATGATGTCCTTCTATTGAGCCTGGATCATGAAGGTTCGTTAGAAGTCGAAAGGAGAAGAGGCGAGAACCGTCTACTCGTCACGCTTCCTCTTGCTGCGCATCTTCAGCGGCGATGACTCGAGGTCCGAGTAGGAGTCAGAGCTGGAGCTGGAAATCGTGGCGGCAGCGTCGTAGAGAATGCGGCCCATCATGGCAGGATCTTGGTTGTCAAAGGACCCAGGATGTTGCTGAGACATGTCGTGGTGAAGCTCTGAGCTGTCGAGGACACCCATAACCATGGCGCCAGTGCCGTGAGTACGCTGGTGCTGGGAAAGGTTGTCGCTGCGGGAGAACTTCTTACCGCAGTCAGTGCACTCAAAAGGCTTGTCGTGAGTGTGGAGAGAGCGGTAGTGACGCTTGAGGTGTTCCTGGCGACGGAAGCGGCGCGAGCAGAGGGTGCAGACAAATGTCTTGGAGGGGTCCTCGGTCAGCGACTGCTTGCGACCACGACGGCTGGAAGGCGCGACAGGTGCGGTGGAGTTGTCGTCGGAGCTGGAGTTGGCAGCGTTGTCGTTGCTTGCTTGACCTGAATTCTGTTGGCTTGATGCTCCAGACGCGGTGTTTTCATCACCGGATGTCTGATGCTTACCATGGTAGTCTGACTCGGCCTCGCTCTGCTCAGAGAGCGCCCTCTTGGTAGATCGCTTCTTGGGCGCAACGGACATGTTGTCGTCTTCAGACTCAGCAGGTGTAAGGGGCAGACTGAGGTCCTCCTCAAAGTCGGTGAAGCTCTCGTCGCTTACGAAATCCTCCTCAGGGGTGCAGGGGACAGTGCGCTGGCGCTTGCCAGCAGGAAGCTGGACCTCGGAAGTGGGGAAAGCAACTAGGCCAGTGAAGTCGTCTTCGCAGTCAAGTTCGAACAGGGGCTCGAACGTCGGCAGACCGGTGAAGGTGAATGTGGACTCGACCTCGTCGACCTTGGCAACCTCGCCCTTGAAAACAAACTTGTGCTCCTCGTCAACGGGGCAGAGAGTCAGCTGGTCAGAAGCCGAGACGGTAAGATCCCTGGGGTTGCAGAAGTTGTTCTCAGCCTCGACGGAGAAAGAGCGGGGCAGAGGTGAAGGTGAAGGTGACAGCGACGGACACGATGTGGCGGAGAGCAAGTATGATCCTTGGCTAGGTTGGATGTACACTAATCCCAGTCAGTCATCCCTTCCATAACCGTCGTGTCATCAACCATGACGCGTTCGAATGGTGCTTACCTGGGGTCATGGGTGGCGTGGCTGACCTCCACTCAATGCCAGCGGACAAAAGCTCGGCGAAAACCTCTCCTTCGCAGCCCTGCTTGACGCCCTCGATGCCTTCACCAGGGAAGAGTGCGTTGACGGGTGTGGGCAGAAAGTCGTATGTGGAAGGAGGGCTGCTCATGTTGCTACCGCAAGATGACAGAGGCGGTGTAGCAGGCGCGTACGAGAAGTCAGTGTCGAGAGACTGCAGGAAGGGAGACTCCTGGGGCTGGACAAAGATGGCGGGCTTCTGGTACATAGGCTGAGGCGATGCTACGGGTGTCATCATCTGGTTGGCGTAGGCGGTCTGATGGTACGACATGTGGGAGTGTGCGGACGATGGCCTCTGGTAGTACATCTGGGGGTGGAGTGTCTGCTGGCCGGCGGGTTGAGGTGTGAAGTGGCCGTGCTGGCTAGTCCTCTCGCCCTGGGGGTCCGGGTTGTAGTAGAAGAATGGTGCTGATGTTGCTTGCATTGGGTGCATGTGATATGAGCCTTCCATTGCGAATACTGTGATGCCTGGGCATACCGTTAGTGGGGTGTGTGTTGGAGGGTTACCTTTGTACTTACTGTTTCAAGAGTCTGTAGGTAAGATGGTTCTTGGTACCGAGGTGGAGTGGTGTTGTATTAGGCGGGGTGTAAATGGGCAAGCGCTGGATAGCAATGAAAGGTCGAGGGAGTGACTGGACGACTACTTCAAGAGATGATGAAGCTGTCTACTAATATGTGGATCTACTGGAGCGAAGATGTCATGGGGTCGTGCGTTGACGAAGATTGGGATGATCCAAAAGGAAGGAACGGGTACAATGCACAATCGACGGGAGGACTGTACAAATGTAGACCAAAAAGGGAAGACCAGGAAGGGTGCTGGGGGAAGAGAAAGACAAGCGATGAGGTTGATAAACCTTTGGACAAGGAAAGCGCAACGAACGGAAGGGAAGGCCTGGATAAGTAGCCTAGATCAGCGAGCGACGAGACAGCGACCAGGACTGGAAAAGTAAAAGATGGCCCACGGACGCTTGGAATTGGTTGACTACAGGTGTGGGAGGGAGTCGGGGCGCAGCGCAAGCGTCCCCACAAGCCCAACCATAGCAGTGGTCTCCATACAGGACCGACCCCTGCCGGACTCATGCGCTTAAGAGCAGGGTTGGCGACTCGTGGAGGTGTCTTGGGGCAGCGGCATGGCATAACTCATGCACTAAAATTGGTCGCCAAATGCAAGCCCTGGTGTGGCTGCATGGGCTGCACAGGCGAGATGAAGACGCGACGCACAACGCCGGCACAACTTGTGCAGCCATTGGCTTACTCGCCAAGCGGCTGGAGGTGCACGCTGTCGGTGTACCGACGACTGTGCTGCGGTGCTGCCCGCCGCACACGCCGACTGGCAGCAGAAACACCGCGAGGCCAGCAGAGCTGAGTCTTGAGCCCCGCTGCCGGACAGACCGCCGTGAAGGCGAGGCCATGAGTGGTGGTGGAGAGCGGCGTGGTGATGCGAGACCCTGTGTCTCGTTCGACGACAGAGGCCCGGGTGGCCGCAACGTTGGCCGCAAGCCCTCACGCCTTGCCATTTGCCATTCAGCCGTACATGCTGCCGAGGATGGATCAGCCTATCCGCCCAATCGATAGTGATAGCTGGCCGTTGGCCAGGACCCTGTTGGTCGACTTGGCCACCGCCCACCGGGAGGGTGTGGACTGTCGACTGTGGAGTGACGGCTGCTGCTGACGTCTTGCCTCTGTATGGCTGTTTCGAAACACCGCGCCTCACCACACAGCGTACATCGTTCCAACAGGATGTGATCATGACGACGCCGCCGCACTGTGACACGAGAGCGCAGCGTTTCGACGCCGAATGACTGAATCGCACGCTGTCGCCGCGGTGCCACCATGGGCTATCACAAGAGGCCACCATGGCTGGAGTCTCGCATGCGAGTCGCTCTGCAGCCGCCTGCGACGTCTGACACTGGTGGGTGGGAAGACTGCATTGCATGCTCACCGGCTCGATGCGTAAACAAGAGTCGTGGAGCGCGTTGTTTACGCTCCCAATGCAGAAGGTGTGCGGTAGTGCAGCGCTGGAAAGAAAAAAAAAACGACTCAAAATGCAGGAACAGCATGCATCTTGGAGTTGCCCGTGGCAGCTGATTTGCTCGGTGCTGGCGGGTTGTTGGACCCGGCAGCTCTACGGACGGCTACCCAGCAATGGTGCGACATGGTGGAAAGCGAGCTGCACCTCGCCACCGACCAGTCGTGTTGGTGACGAACAGCAGGCACCAAAGTTGTTTGGTTGGTGGATGCTCACACGGCCTGCCGGTTATCGACAATCGACAAGAGTCGTGTGTTTCAGGATTTCTGCTTGCTTTGGACCGCGTGTGAAGCTGCAGAGATGGTGCAGACTGCAGGCTGCATACGTCAAGGCTGTTTGAGAGTCGTTGTTGATGGCGGGGAAGCTGTGTAGCGTCCCGACATCTGACCACCTACTGGTAGCCCACAAACGAAAATTCACGACGAAGAGAAATCGTATGTTGTACGACATGCAAGCTGCTTTTCGTTCGATGTCGTCTGCGTGGTCCAAAACCGTTGAGTTGCATCCGGTCGACAAGAAAAACGCACACTCGCTTGCACATGATGCATCAACTTCAAGTGCACCTATATGTCTACCTATGTACTGCCCACCTACGCAATCCTCATATCCCCCTCCAGCGCCTCTACCGTCGACGAGCCGATATCGATAGGTGGCGATAACGATAGCGATAGCGACTTCGGGCCGTGGCCATGGCTCAGCTTCCACCGCTCACGATTTGTGCATCGAGTGGCTCGTATAACTGTCAGCATTCGATAAATGTTATGCCCGCGTGCATCGTCACCTCGCTCGTCTAGCTGCTATTTCGAGACGTAGCGCCAATTTAATGCAGCCTGCACATCTCCCACCGCGTGCATAAGCTCCGCCGGTGCGCCCCAGCACGGCCTAGCGCACATGCCGCTCTACAATGGCCTTGTCAGTGGTGTCACATCGTCCACTGAGGTCGCCTGCGCGTGACAGCAGCGTGGGCTGACTCGGACGCGGCCAATCGACTTTGCCTGCCCTGATCCAACCCCCACAGTGACGCATGGAGAAGGCCGCCGCCTATGCAGGTACGCTGCAGGAACAGAACGGCGGGCAACAAAGACAACAATGCCCACAATGAACAACAATCGCCTTATCGTGACCCTGTTTTGAACCCTCGTGGGATGCGCTCCTCCGTGCCTCGCACGGTGACGCATCTACCTCTTCATGTGATAAGGTAGCATTTCTGGAACGTCCATCATAGCGGGGCCCTCTTACGATTCAACAGGGTCCTGAGCAAGACGGCACGATTCAGGAAGCTCCTCCGTCGTGCTCTGTGCTGGAGCCTTCCGCGGACAGTCGCGCGCCCTGGCTTCACCACAGAGTCGGCGCCGGGGAACTGCTCATGGCTTCCTTAGCCCTTGCCTAGGCTCCACCAGATCGACCTCTATCATTTGTCGTGGATTCTGTGGAGTGCCCTGATCTTCGTTTAATTTTCCTCCAAGGTCTCTCAGCCTGGAGGGGACGGCCTTCCGGAACTGCTGGTGTACGGGCCGCCTCACTCAACACCAATTAGCCACCATGTGTCAGTCGTGTAGAAGCGTCGCTAACGAATGTTCCGAGAGCTCAGTGGAGTCAGGTCTTGCTTAGGTCTTGACACAAGGGCTCGACTGCGATCATACCTACAGCGTGGCAGTCGTGCAAGCAAGTCTTTCGATGGCCTGATACACAAGTGCCTCGGATCGACGCTCAATCTGCTGTCAATCTGCTGCATGTTACCGACGGCCTTGACACATCTGACATGTGTGCCTGGCAGATCCGAGTCCCCATTTTCACGGTCCAGCACAAAGTCATCGAGAATGCGAAACGACGACAGGCTGTCCGCTATTGCCGAAGAGGCACTTACAACGGCATCTCGCCCAGAAGAGGCAGCTGCCAGTCTGTGGCTTGCCCTCGTACCGGGGAGTCTGGAACGGCAGCTGGGGTGCAGCACCGTGCTGAGGCAAGGCTATCCAAATGAAATTCGAATTTTATGCTCGAGCAGGCCACCATGGCGCTTGCTCGTTTACCAGCCGCAACCCGCGCGACTGGTCCCTGGCGTCGACCTTCTCGAAGACTTCTCCACAATGATGCGAGGTTTAAGAGTGCACGTACTGTCCAGCTTTTCATGCGGCGTAATGAATGGCAAGGGAAACCCTTTTCGCACCGCCAGCTCAGACGCTCTTGCGGTCAGTCGGCTGGTCGAGCGAACGCCGAGATACGTGTCTCGTCTAATCTGAGACGGGAAGTGGGAACGGAAGGGCCGCCCTGGAGCCGTGATGGCGAACTTACAAATTTGTTGGTTCCTTGACCTGCTGCACACGCCATTTGCACACGCACCGCCACATGAGGTTGAGTGTTGTCGGTCGATAGGGTGGCAGTAGTCCCGTACAGACTGTATAAGACGTGCATACCTTGAAACACTACGGACGATACTTACCGTGCAGTCCTGGGCAATGGATATCGCCGTCCATGATTATCGCTGGCTACTGTATAAGAGTCGCAATCGATGGCGAATCATGTGCCTCGGGCCTTTCTGCACGGAAGACTTCCTGCGCTTGCTGTTGGTCGTCTACTTGATTCGTGATAATCCACTGAGTCGGCAGTATACCGGCATGCGTGTCAAGATGCCTGAGGAAAAAGACCCTTAGGGTCCGCGGCATCGGCAGAGGCCCGCCTTGGGCGGCTTGATTCGAGAAGGTTGCTGTGAACGTAAGTTGCCGACCCGGTAGATCTTGGGCACGCAGGTGGTGAGATGGAGGATCGCAATCACAATGACGATTCGCACCAACTTGGTTGTTAGAGTCCCAGGCGATGCCTGAGTGGCAAAACAGTCATGGATTCCTGGTCCAGAGGTGATGTCAAGCAAGGAAGCCAAGTGCGGCCTGCACAGCACGCGGATGACATGCAGGTCGCTGCCATGACATCTCTGCTGTGCGACTGCGTGGAGCGCTTGTTTCAAGACGCTGGAGAACCGAACCTTGCAGATGCCCAAGACTGCATGCAATGTCGCTTCTGCTTCTGACGTCTCGAGATGCAGAAGCGGTCGATCATCAATACGACAGCGAGGTTCGCACATGTTGACTGTAGCAGACCAAACGACAACGACACCCCGACGAGACAGGCCACAGACGTATGGAACCTCACACGCGTGTGGGCTGCAGCTTGACCAACCGAAGCCGTCTCGAGATTTAGAATGCATGTCGTGTCGCGTGGTTGACATGTCTCCATCGCATGAACTGTCAGGTTCGAAAGAGCACGTTCGCCGGCGCATCAAATTACCCGGCGTGATGATGAAACGGCCGAGGAAACGTTTGAAAGACGAGAAGGCTCGAGATGTCTGGTACTGATGATGCCATGTTCCATGCTGAGATAGCCGTTGGGACCGTTGAAGAGCGTATCGACGATGCCGGTGGGTCACAAAACGGTGGTCGTGGTCCTTCACAGATAAAACACTGGTACGCAGCGTTTGATGAAGCAGTCTGCGTGGAAAGTAGCTACTCGTAGTGCCCAGGCCCGAAGAGCGACTCGACGTGCTGTAGTCTCCACGACCGATGAAGACATGGGATGCTGTCAAAGGTTGCTTCCGACAGACTCCGCAGGCAAAGCTGATTGATTGCTGGTGTATTGTGTAGAGCTGCTGCTGCTGATGCCCAACAGGCCTTCAAGCGTCGTCATCCACACCGGACAGCGCATCTCTTGCTGCACGCCGCACATTCGTATTGCGGCGTCGCCGTACTGAACATATGCAGACACAGCCTCGCTGCGCAGTTGCAAGCACCGTCGCGCTCGCCGTCGCCATCGCGCCCTCGACCCCCAAACAACACCCCAACTTCAATACAGGCCTCAGAATCGTAAATATGATGAGATCAGTTACCGCAAAGCGATATCATTCTCTTCCTATCATGTATAAATGTATTCATCTCCGGCCATACAAAAGAACCTCTCTCACGCTGCAATTTTTTTCAACCCAGCTTTTCACGCTAGTGCGCGGCGACCCGGAGCTACCATTCCGCCGAGCAGGGCCCTACAAAAACTCGTCGCACGCCGCACCACCGTTCGATTTCTTTGCGGCGGAGGTCATATTACAGAGTTTCCCCTCTTGCTCTGGAGCCTGACTATGGTTCTTTACGGCGTCAATGACCTCCAAGAGAGAACATATTGCATCATCGATCGTATACACTTTGCGGGGGCGTCTGAGTCGGATGACACACAGTGGCGCTTTCGCTGGAAAAGGCTCGAACATACCTTTTGGCAGTTGTTGGTTTGGACGTGATGTGGTGGGAGATTGCGTTGCTTGCAATGCACTTGAATGTGCATATGCTGATGATCTACATGTGCATGTACTTGGACTTGTGTCAAACGGGCATGTGCAGTAGATCAGGTATCATTGGTCTCGTTAATTCTACTTGACGACAAACACGCTCAAGATGCACCTATTTGCGCAGTGGACTGCCTAAGAGTCGTCGCCAATCTTCTCCAGCTTGCCAATTTCCCTCTTCTCGCCGCTCTCACCAATGAAGCGGATTCGGTCTATGCGCGTCTTCTCGCTGTCGCCGTCACCGTCCTGCACAAATAGGACGAGGCTGTAGACACTCTGGAACTTGACAAACCGCAGCTCCAGCTTCGCGGTGCCCGTCTCCTTATCCCAGTCTGACTCCTTCAACTCGATGGTCTGCGTGGCTGGGATGTCCTCTGCCTCCTCGAAGCCCAAGTTGTGCTGGCGATTGGTCCAGATGTGGATTGTCTTTGGCCGGACGGGGATCTCGTCGTCGTCTTCGTCTACCGGGGGGTTGGAGGTGATCTGAATGGTGTGAACCTTCAGGTTGGCGGTGAACGGTACGTAGAGCATGAGCTGGTTGTCAACATCGGTCTCGACCCAGTCCTTGGTATCAGCGCTGCCCTTGCCCTTGCTCAGTGAGCTTGGCTTAGACGACTCGAAGAGTGTGCGCACGCCGCCAAAGTCGCTGTCGGCATTCAAGAGGTCCAAACCCCGCACATCCACCTGATCCGTGACATCTGTGTATCCTCGTGGCAGGCCTGCACCTCTCCAGGCGCCACCGCCACTCGAGCTGCCTTCCCCGAACCCTCCAGAGCCACCGTCAGAGTCGGCTTCTGCGGCTAGGCTCTTGATCGCATCAGACAGGTGTTGGGGGTTGGAGCCGCTGAACTTGCGTATTTGCTGGTTGTTCTTGTAGATGATAAAGGTGGGCGTGTTTGTGACGTTGTAGCTCTCGGCGATCTGCGCCTGCTTCTTCACGCTGACCTTTGCAAATGTGACTCTGTTCGCTCGAGAGAGCTGTTGTGCGAGCTGGTCGTAGACTGGGGCGATGGCCTTGCTCGATTGGTTGTCCTCGTTGTAGACTGCACAACAAACATTAGTGACATGTGCACGCGGCGTGACGGGTCCAGTCACGTACAATTGATGACGACGATGCGCGAGGAAGCGAGCAGCTGGCTCAGCTGGGAAGCAGACGACGTTTCGACGCTACCGGACATGTTTGCGAATGTGTGGTGTTTGCTGTGTGTACAGACGCGGCGGCTGGGAGGAGGTATGGTGGGGCGGTAAGCTGGCCCCGCGAAGCTCGGTGACGCTATGCAGGCGGCAATCAGACGCGACCTTCGAGAACATTCACCAACGACGGCTAGCAGCACAAGGCAGTTACCATACATTGACAGACGCAAGACCCGCCCCTTCACCTACGCCAAACAGCAAGCCTATGGCAGGGACCGGCAACCTTTACTTCAACTTCGCCGAAGCCAAGTTCATACACACCCTCTCCCTTCTCCTCGTTATTCAACGCTGCGACGCGACTCGGAGAGCACACAAGGCGGACTGCTGGTACTCGCGTATTGCCCTGATCGCCAACGTACCTCTCGTCGCTCTCGTCTCCTACGCGCTCGTCAGACTGTTTCGAGCATAATGTCTCACGTTGTCGTGACCAACTCGTTCGCCAAGACGGTCAAGATCCCCACCACACCTGTAAAGTATTTGACCGAAGTGCGAGACGAGGCCTGTCAAAAGTTTGGGCTTAGCAAGGACCAGTTCACGTTGAAGTAGGTGCGCAACAGAGCGTCACGGAGGCTGGCAGCTAACCAACGTCCAAGGTACAACAACAAGCCCATCTCCCTCTCACAGCAAATCCGCCTCGCAAACCTACCGCAAGGCGCACGACTCGAGCTCGTACAAGCATCGCGATCGCCCACCGTTGTGTCAGTCGCCCTCCAACTGCCAAAGTCTCGCCTTACGCAGAAGTTTGCAAATAACACCTCCCTATGGGAGATCCTACGATACTTCGAGAGCGGCGATGGGGCGAACTACAACTTCACACAACGTGCTATACCTGAGATGAGCGGTGCATCAGGCTCTGGGAGGTTGTGCTACGAGATGCCTGTCATCACAGTAATGCCTGGCCACAAGGAGCAATCGTCTTTCGTCGGGTTGCAGCAGACTCTCAGTCAGCTTGGGTTCGACAGTGGATCGGCGCTGTTGAAGTTGTCATTCAAGAACACAGGGACACCACTAGAGGAGGCTATGAGCCAGATATCACAGTACTTCAAGTCTGACGATCCTGCTTCAACCGCTGCTCCAGGTGCCCATGCTGCAACCTCCGCTCAGGCTGGATCGGTGCCTGACCCAGCTGCTGCAGCCCCAGAGGCAACGACAACTGTCGCCGGAGAGACGGTCAGAAACGATGAGCCAGAGCCTATGGAAGTGGACACACAGCCGCCAGCGCAGCCCGCGCCTGAACCTGTTGTGTCTGAACAGAACAACGCGTCTGTGGACGCCATCAACACGTCTCCAGCGGCAGCATTAGCAGCGGCAACATCTACAGCAGCCTCAGAGCCATCACAAGCTCTAGCAGCAACCCCATCTCAGTCTATAGAGCCCGCACCATCCTATGACCAACCTCGCAACGTCCAGATCTTTTCAGCGTCCTCGTCCGCAACACCTCAGGCAGCACGTAATGCCTTCAATGAGTCCGACTATCAGCCCACCATTGAGCACGCCAAGATCCACCAGAACCAGCTTTCCAACCGCACACGTAACCAGCGCCTGCTGTCCGACAAGGAACTTGAAGAGAAAGAGAAAGAACGGCAAGCCAGAGCTGCTGCTACCACTAACAAACCTCATTCACTCCGCATACGCCTTCCCGATGGCTCGCTTGTGCAAATGAACCTCACCAAGGCCGACACTGCAACCATCCTGTACGACTTCGTAACCTCTTTTCTGGAGAAGAAGAACGAGCCTTTCGAGCTCAAGTACACAGGCCCCACAGGGCGTCTCATCCTCATCGCACGAGACCAGAAACGGTTAATACAGGATCTAAGGTTCTCGACGAACGAGCTCGTAACATTCCAGTGGGCGGAGAGTGCGAGTGCAGAGGCAAGAGCGTCTAGAAAGACGTTAGCACAGGAATGGCAGGCGAAAGCACAGACTCTCAAGGTCGAGGAGCCGGTGCGGGAGGAGCCAAAGACTCAGCCCAAGGGGCAAACGGTCGCCGAGGGAAAGAAGAAGGCAATGAGCAGCGAGGACAAGGAGAGCAAGTTGAAGAACATACTGGGGAAAGGCCTGTTCAAGAGGAAGTAAGACGGTTTTCGAAGCAGATACTGTGTTTGTAACGATGCATTGTTACGGAGTACGAGTGAGCGACTTCTTATTTTTTCTTCCTTGGGTATGTACTTCATTGGGTAGCCAGTAAATACACTTGAACAACACATTAGCATCGAGCTATGAATCTACATCCTCGCATTTCGGGTTGCACATGATAGTGATCACAACAGCTGCATCTATTGTTTGTCAACGAGAGGGCTTCAATAGTCCACATCGCCCATGCATTCGCATCTATCCAAACACCATGATTTCTCACTCAAGAGACCTAGGAATTTAGAATACGCACTATTCCCTCCATTAAACAATCTTAGAACCCTCTCTGTAATGCTGCTTCAGAACAAAGCGCTAGAATATTTTTCGTAGTAGAAGTATCGATATCCAGAATCTGAAAATGACAGCAACAACAACAAAACTTGCAAGAGTCATAAATTCCAACAACGAGCGCACGTGCTCGAATAGAGGTAACGCATGCTGAAACAATCTCACAAGCATCTTCAAGACGCGCGAGCTGCCCACCGACCCTTACCGACAAAAAAATATGCGTGTAGATTTAAGTTGTGCTTCATGACCTCGCGCCACACCATGAAGTCGATAAGGGAAGGAGACGTAGTATGTGGCCAGATAATCTCGTGTCAAGACGAGGAAGACACGAATGGGTAAAAGCGCGACACGATGATTGGAATTGGAATTGTCATTGAACTTTTCTACATATGGGGTACTCAAACTATTAGTTGACACGATGTGCCACGTCATGGAAGTGCAACATTTTGCTTCCAAGTCGTGCTTAAAGCTGGGACGATGATGTACTAGGGATGGCTGCAACAGGTAATGTACGTTGCAGGAGATAGCGAGATGTATACAGATGCCTCTGGAAGAAAGGGGGTGTGGAGAGGAGTTGCAGGAGAATCCGAACCTGACTGACCGTACTGCATGGATGCGATTATCCAAGACATGGACTGAGCACCTACATTTTACAAGTCTGCAACTGAGGTGCGGGGCGGACGTTGCGTGATGTAGACGACGCTATACGTGGCAAGTTACATTGCATCTGAAGACAAATGCGTCAGATGTGCCAGAACGTACTTCCGGAAGCGCTAGTCAAGGCGTGCCGCGTTCATGAGATCGTATGTCTAAAAGCGTGTGCGATGGGTAGGCTTCGAAGGCGTGGTGCTCGGGACCACAGTCTCTTCGGAAGGCTTGGAACTATAGTCGAGGATCCCGGTCAGCAGAGTCAAAGCAAAGAAGAGAATCGAGGTGTATTACATTTCGCTAGCAATGAGCAAACGGGAGAATTACGAACAAACGAAGTGATAAAGTGTCTAGGGCAGTGCTGGCGTGCTGATCGACTGAAGACACACGGCTCCATCATGTTATATGGTAATGTGTCCCAGCAATCACTTGCGTTGACGCTTGTTTGCTGCGTTGTGAGGCTGCTTCTTCCGTTTCGAGGGGTGGGATTGGGAGGGATCGCTTGAAGCAGATGATACATACCCGTTGACCTCTTTGTCCAGCTTGATGTATTCCTCCGCAGCATCCTTGCCTCCACGATTGAGCAGGAAGGCCATATAAAAGTGTGACAGCTGCTTCGATGCTTCTGGCGAGAGACGTCCTTTGGTAAGCACCAGATCGTGCACCGCTTTGACCCGCTTGTGAGCCTCTTCCTGATCAGACGAAGGCTGGTCGATCTCAAACTGCAGGTATTTGTGCCAGAAGTCCCTCGAATCCAAGAACTTCTGATACTTGTCTTTGAAAGCCTGGCGGGCCTCATCCACCGCACTCTTGCACTGCCACAGAATGCGTGCTTGCTCGGCAACCAGAACACCGCCGACCTGATTATTGCGTTGACCAATGTACTCTTCGAGAATCTTTACGGCCTCGTCGTTGCCTTCGTGCCTTCGCACCAGGCCAGCAAGGGATATAATAGTCTCAACGTGTTCTGGAGCTTGCTCGAGCATGGCTGTATGGATCTCACGGGCGACTGAGATGCGACCAAGTTTCTCTTCGAAACGCGCCCAATTGAGGCGAATGGTAGGAGCCTCGATGGGCACAAAGACGCAGCTGGCTCGCATGTAGATGATACGCGCGTTCTCTTCCTTTCCTTGTGAGAACATCCATCGTGCGTATCGCAGCCAGAACTCATCGTAGAGCGCACAGGCAACCAAGCAGCGCTCGTACAGGAATGACGTGCGTTCGAAGTCGCCCTGCTTTTCTTCGTAATCGAGGTACTTGCGCCAGTTGTCGAGTTCAGCATCTTCGAGCTCCGTAATGTGGAAGTATGCACGCTTGATGGCCTGCTCGAAGTTCCAACGATTTTGGACATCTTGCTGCGTTCGCGAGTACGACTCGTAGTAGTATGCATGGATCTTCTCGCGAAGCTGTCGCTCAAGCTCAAGAGGAGCTTTCTCGGGGAATCCTTGGTTCTCCAATTGCATTGCGTTCTTGATGGTCTCGAGTGTCTCAGGCTCGGCAAGGTCTTCGACTGGTCGCGTACCGATTAGGGCGGTGAATTTCTCGTAGTAGCGGGAGAATTGGTAGATAGGAAGGAGCAAGACGCGGCTGTAGATTTTTGTAGCATTTGCAGGCTCCTGCACTCGCTCTTCGAACTCGATATACTTGTCCCAGAAAGGATGACTCTGGAAGTCAAGGCCGACGAAGTGGGCTCCTCGCTCGAAAAGCCTAAAATGTCAGTATCGTCAGGTCGACACAGGAAAAGGGGAGGGGATGGAAGAGGGATTGAGCTTGCAGAGAGGGTTCAGAGTTCCCAAAGAAACCAGACCGTTGACTTCCAAACGTCTCGAGGATGCGCAAAAAAAATTGACGCAATGCAACAGGTGCAGTGAGGGACGAAGTAGCGCAAGAAGCGGTATGGAGTGGCACTAGATCAAACCTGAACGCGCATCGCCAACCCACACGGTGCTTGTTGCTGGCTATGGGCTGATTTGAGTCTCAGAACCGAGGAAGAAAGGCAGGACTTACTCTCGAATGATGTCGTTATCGTGGCATGTATCCATCTTGAAGGTGCAGTAGTTGGCCCACAGATCAACAGAGGTGGTGACGGCGCACACACCACGCTCGTACACCATCTCCGCGGTTTCTGTGCCTCCTATCGCGAACTCGAGATCGGCGTACTTCTTCCAGTACCCGAAGAAAAGCGGAAACTTTTGGAGAAAGCAATCGTAGACATTGCGCACGAGTTCAATCGCAGATGGACTCGAGTTACGGGTAACGCCGCCCTCGAGCTCAGAGGCGCGAGTGACGATCGCCTCCCATCTGTCGAATTCATCTTCATTCTCGACCTGTGTGCTGTCAGTATGCACTAGATCGAACGTGCGGCTTCCGACTTACCACTGCACTGAGGAGCTTTCTAATCTCAGGTGCAGCCTCCTCTCCCGTGTACTCGACAAGCGCAATTGCGCCGCGCCCATTAGGCAACATTGTCGCGTTTGATAGTGTTTCTGTGGTGGTGTCGACGCTCTGATCTCGGGGCGATGAGTACGGCGAGTAGACGTGGGTGGAAAAGCGCGAGGTGTTGGGTGTAGAAGGCAAGACCGCGATGAACCAAGGATCAGCTCGAGCGGAGCTTCGGTGGTCCACTTTTGATAGCCTCACTCGCTTACGTGATCGATGCTTCATTGCGAACACGAGTTTATCAGTATTCTTTTTATTCTAACCAGAGATCAAATCACTCATGTATACGATGATCAACCGCAGTTATCTGCAACATCAATATTGATTTGTCTGATGATTATTTTGTTCGTTGGCATATTCAGGAACTTTTTTGCTGCAGCTCCAAGAACACACATCTAAACAGCGAACCCACCGCTGTTCTTTTGTCTCGGCTCACCAGCCGCCTCGAACGTGCCGTTGCTCAACCTCCTCAGCCCTTGCGCTGTGCTTCCTGCTGCGGCCCATGTCACGTTCGCGCCCAATGCTTTCAAAAATGATGTTGTGCCGTTGTTGAACGTTGGCTCAAAACTGACCTGCGCCGGTACAAGCTGATCGTGGATTCTTGGCTGGGCCAGCGCTTCCGCGGTTGTGAGATTGCCATCGAGGATGTGAATCAGGTTCTGGATTGTGGCAGTAATGATACGACTCCCGCCAGCTGCACCGATAGCAACGTAAAAGGCGTTCGCAAGTGTGGAGTTGAGGTGCTCGACGATTACAGGGGAGATGGAGGACAGAGGGCGTTTGCCGGGGCGGATGAAGTTTGCTGCACTTGGAATGTAACCGAACGCGTTCGTCGTGTTGGGAATGGAGAAATCGTTCATCTCGTTGTTCATTATGACGCCCGTCTCCGGAACTACAACTTTGCTGCCAAATAGCAGGTTGACTGTGGTTGTCAGTGTAATTGCAAGGCCGTCCTTGTCAGCGGTGACGATGTGCGAGGTGCCTGGTGTTTCGAGGGACTCGAGACCTTTGGGGTCGTAGTAAGACACGTTGAAAGTCTGAGTATCGCTGATCTTGGAACGCACTTCTGCTGCGGTGGAGGCAGAGATCATGTCCTCTTGGTACTCGTCAATGCCTTCCAGAAACAGAGGGTCTCCAAGCTCAGCACGCATGCCGTAAGCGAACTTCATGGCCTCGTCGAGGCGGTGGGTAGTAAGGTTGATAGCGGTTGGGTCACCGAAACCGGAGTAACCTTCTACAATCTTGAGAACAGAGAGGGCCACTTCGCCGCCGCTGGGAGCACTACAGGCTGTGAGCTTGTAGTCGTGGTATGTGATGGTCGACGGCTTGCGGATAGCGACTGTGTAGTTCTTGAGGTCTTCCAGAGTCATAGTGCCGTTCTTGGCCTGTAAAGCGTTGATTGTGAACTCTGCCAGGGGACCTTCGTAGAAGGCATCGGGACCTTCGTTGGCAATGGTCTCGAGAGTGTCTGCATAGCGCTTCCGCGTGATGGTCTCGTTTAGTTGAACAATGCGACCCTTAGGAGCAAAGTCGACAGCCCATTCCGGGTCGTTGAGCAGGAAGTTGGTCGTTGCGTTCAGGCTTGCGGTCGCGGACTTGATGTAGCTGACCAGATCCTCGTTGACACGCCATCCTTCACGCGCGACCTTGACCGCTGGCTTGAGCACGGTCGCCCAGGGCAATTTGCCGTATTTTTCGTGAAGATGCTGCAAACCGCGCACTTCGCCAGGTACTCCAGAAGCAAGACCACCGTTAATGCTGGCGTTCTCGTTGTCCTTGTACATGTCTTCGAAAGCAGCAGCTGGCGCCGTTTCGCGAAAGTCGATGAACTCATAAGTGCCATTGGGTGCTCGCACAAGCATAAAGCCTCCGCCTCCAAGACCTGCAAGCTGTGAGTAATCTGGAGTTGTGTGTGAATAGCAGAGCTCGCTACTCGCAAGACGTACCCGAATGATACATGCCAATAACCCCCACACAAGCTACAGTACCGACCATGGCATCTGCAGCATTGCCGCCCTGCTTCAACAAATCCACTCCGATGTGGCTGCACACATCACTTTCCGAAGCTACAGCGCCCAATTCGCCATGCTTGATTACAGGCGGCGTGGGATAACCTGAGGGGACTGGGTTTCCAAGCACCGACTGCAGCGTCAACAAGCCGGTCAAGCACCGCGACAACATTGCACCGCGCGACATGTTCATACTTTCGCGACAGAAGGAAGAAACAAGCTCAGTAAGGACGGGAGCCATTGGGCCTGACTATCACTTATAGTACCGACAGCCGGGCCTAATATTTGCACAGCAGTGACGATCACTGTGACCGCTTAGGGAACAAGCTTGCCTGTTGGGGAAGCTGCAAATGACCTCCGCATTCGGAGAGGGTGGATCGATACGCAATCGTAGGAGGGATCGCGACATGGTGGTCATTGCTTTTCAATTATGGAGTGCATGTAGCAGATAGCACGCTGACCTTGCTTTCCGTGAAGCTCGTGGTTCGCTGATAAGAGATAGGCGATAGTACGTAGCCGAATCACTCGCTCGCATGTTGTCGAGCAAGCGGGCTTCAAAGATATAAAGACCTCAACCATTACGAGCCAGTTAAACTGACCTAGCAAATAGACAATGTACCATTTCGCTTTCCATACGTGATTAGCAGTTTCTTGGTACATCGTTGAGGTCTCCAGGTTACTATGTCCTGTTTTCATCTGCAGCGTGTAACCTCGTAGCTTGTGACAAGGCTATCATATTCCTTGCATCGGCGACTCGCTCCAGGCTGTTCTTCGTGCTGCTGCGGGCTGGCGAGCGCCGCCTTCGTCATCTGAGTCGAGGGTGGGCTTGAGAGAGGGCATGATGGCAGGATACAATTATGGTCGAGGCCATTAATTGCATTGCGCAGACACTAGAAATCATATTGCCCGAGATGGTGCGAGGGAGTAGTTGTAGCGTCTTGAATGGTTCTACAATGAAAGTGAAGTTGCAACAAAAGTGACACCGCGATTTTGGAGCGCGTGTTGCGTCACCGACGCGTCCGCAACCGCGAACTTGCTACAACACTCCACGTCAAGCCCCAATGGCGCCCAAAAGCAGTCAGCCACCCTCAAGCGCATCCCAAAAGACGAAACAACAATCGATATCGAGTTTTTTCACACCGAAGTCATCTCAAGTGCCAAAGGCCGCACCCATATCAGCTCCGAAGCCCGCGTCTCCAGTCGCTGATGATGCGAATCCCAACGAACACGGAGACGAGAGATCGCCTCTAGGGCGCTCAATACTGAGCCGCAAGCGCACTATTCCCGAAGACAGCGATGACGGCGACGACGGCGAGTCTCCTAAACGCGTACGAGTTGTAGAAAGCGAGCATGCGCGGCCGTCGCTCGGTCAGGCGACTCCAGCAAGTCTGAATACGCCCAAAGCTGTGGTGAGGACAGACAGAACGTCCAAGTTCTTGTTCTCTTCATCACCTCCGCCACGCGACGAGAACCACGCAGCGAAGGAGGAAGACGCTGCAGCAACACAACGGGAGAGGGAGAGGCTGCACGAGAAGTTCGTTAAGAAGCTTGGACGTCCGGACAGCTTTGCAGAGTTGCGCAGGAGGAACAAGGTCCTAACGGAAGAAGAAGCCAATGGCGAGGGCGAAGGCGAGGAGGAAGATGAGGAGCAAGAGGCTCCGAAGCCAGCGAAAGGGAAGAAAGGTGCAACCACGAAGAAGTCAGCTTCAAAGTTGACGCCAATGGAAAAACAGTATCTGGATATCAAGCGCAAACACCTCGACACTATCATCGTGATGGAGGTCGGATACAAGTTCAAGTTCTTCGGCGAGGATGCGAGGACAGCGTCGAAGGAGCTAGGCATTGTCTGCATACCAGGCAAGTTTAGGTACGACGAGCATCCGTCAGAAGCGCATCTGGATCGATTTGCGTCAGCCAGCTTTCCGGTGCACCGACTGCAAGTCCACGTCAAGCGCCTCGTCAAAGCAAATCACAAAGTTGGAGTGGTACGGCAGGTCGAGACTGCTGCGCTCAAGGCAGCCGGCGACAATAGAAACACGCCATTTGTGCGGAAGCTCACGAACCTTTACACAAAGGGTACGTATGTCGACGACGTCGAAGGATTGGATACTGTGGCCGAAAGTCCTGCTGCAGGTGCACGAAGCACGGGTTACCTGCTCTGTCTTACCGAGACGAACGCAAATGGTTGGGGCACCGACGAGAAGGTATCAGTTGGCCTGGTCGCTGTCCAGCCTGCAACCGGAGACATCATCTATGATGACTTTGAGGATGGCTTTATGCGAAGTGAGATCGAGACACGACTACTCCACATTGCGCCAGCTGAGTTCCTTGTTGTCGGTAATTTGTCGAAGGCTACAGATAAACTCATACAGCATCTCTCAGCGAGCAAGACGAATGTGTTTGGAGATCGATCACGCGTTGAAAGGGTAGAAAAGCCTAAGACTATGGCTGCACAAGCGTACGGTCATATCTCCAACTTCTACGCCGACAAAATGAAGTCTAGTCAAGAAGGTGGCTCGTCGAGTCAGGGTGCGATTCTCGACAAAGTACATCAACTATCAGAACACGTCACAATCTGCCTGTCGGCAATGATCACACATCTAAGCGAGTATGGGTTAGAGCATGTCTTCGATCTGACGAAATACTTTCAACCATTTAGCGCAAGATCGTACATGCTCTTGAACGGCAACACGCTCTCTAGTCTCGAAATCTATCAGAACCAGACTGACTACACCGTAAAAGGCAGCCTGTTCTGGACGATGGATAGGACGAAGACTCGCTTCGGACAGCGCTTGCTGAGAAAATGGGTTGGTCGGCCGCTGATTGACAAGGAGCGCCTGGAAGAACGCATTACTGCAGTCGAAGAGCTCAAAAACGGTGAGAACACCATACCGTTCGACAAGCTAAAATTTTTGCTTGGTAAAATCAGGACCGACCTAGAAAAGGTGCTGATCAGAATCTACTACAAGAAGTGCACACGGCCGGAGCTCCTGGCTGCGCTGCAAACGCTTCAGGACATCTCTGGTCAGTACCTGCAGGTAAAGTCACCTGAGCAGAGTGGTTTCTCATCAACTCTACTGAGCGAGGCGGTGTCGAATATCCCTAGGATCTACGATGACCTCAATGCTTTTCTCGAAAAGATCAACGCCAGCGCCGCCAAGGCTGACGATAAGTATGGCTTCTTCCAAGAAGAGCATGAAGCGGAAGACATCAACGACCTCAAGCTCAGCATTGCCTCCGTGGAAGATGACCTCAACACGCACCGCAAAGAGGCCGCTGCAAAGTTAGGAATCACAAAAGTTGACTACGTTACTGTCGCTGGGATTGAGTATCTCATCGAGGTCAAGCGCAAGTCTCCGCAGGAAAAGAAAGTCCCTGCTTCGTGGCAACAAATCTCCGCAACCAAAGCTACACTTCGATTCCATACCCCTGAAGTCAAGCGCATGTGCCAAGAGCGCGACCAATATAAAGAGTCTCTAGCCGCAGCCTGCGACGCTGCATTCATGCGCCTGCTAGACGATATCTCCGCAAAGTATCAAGAGCTTCGAGACTGCGTGCATTCCATTGCGACGCTTGACGCACTCTTTTCATTGGCCATTCTAGCTAATCAGCCTGGCTATGTGAAGCCGACCTTCACTGACGAGATCGAGCTCAACATTAGCGGTGGTCGGCATCCTATGGTTGAGCAACTGTTGCTGGACAGCTATGTGCCGAACGATCTCCAGCTCTCGCACTCCGCTACGCGTGCACTACTAGTTACTGGGCCAAACATGGGCGGCAAATCTTCATATGTACGCTCCGCTGCCCTCATTGCCATCATGGGACAGATCGGTTCGTATGTACCTGCAACAGAGGCACGGCTTGGCATGCTAGATGCGGTCTTCACACGCATGGGCGCATTCGACAACATGCTAAAGGGTGAGTCAACCTTCATGGTGGAACTCAACGAGACTTCCGACATTCTCAAGTCTGCGACGCCACGATCTCTCATTATTCTAGACGAGCTAGGTCGTGGAACCAGTACGTTCGACGGTGTTGCTATCGCTGAAGCAGTGCTTGACTACGTAATCCGTGACATACAGAGCTTGACGCTGTTCATTACTCACTACCAGCACCTTTCCAAACTTCACTCGCGCTTCACAAACGGCGAGCTGAAGAACGTGCACATGTCCTTTGAGGAGCGCGATGGTGGAAGAGAAGTCGTCTTCTTGTACGAGGTTGCTGAAGGAACCAGTCATCGTTCGTATGGGCTCAACGTCGCACGCCTTGCAAAGGTACCAGAGAAGGTCATCGATGTTGCCGGCGTGAAGAGCAGCGAGCTGGAAGACAACATGACAGCCTGCAAGATGGGCAATCTGTAAGAGATTCATTCTGTTGGTCACTTTTGTGTGCTAATATTGGACAGGTCCCGTCTGATGAAGAGTATGATGAACGACGACTCCGAGCAAGGTCTCGCTAAGCTTGTTGAGAGTATCGAGCAACTGTGAACGTTGTTTGATGTTAGCATGCAGGTCTTACACAACGCTCAATAATGCGAATATTCACTGGGGACTCCAAAACTTTGATACAACATAATGATACCCGCTTTTTGTCAGGATCGGACTTAGATCAGGAGACCGATCATCACTTTTGTTGAGATACATGTCTGCGTTCACCTGTGTTGCACTGGTATATGAGCCAACAACAGCGAGGCTTCATGTCGCAAACATCACACCCGAGCACGCAATCCAACTCCGATAACAATCCGATGTTGGTCAGCAACTAGCAATACCAATATTAATGCACTGAAGTCTTGTACACTGTAAACGTATTTTTGGGCACGATCATGTCTAAACAAACAATTAGATCGGTAGCCGTAATCGGCGCTGGCGCAGCTGGTAGGTACATCAACCACACGCTCGTCAAAACACGCCGTTGGCTCACAACCTCACAGGTGCAGCAACAGCAGCAGCTTTAGATGCCGAGGATGCATTTGATATCATTCAAGTTTTTGAGCGTCGGGAGACTCCAGGTGGGACATGGTAAAACACCTATAACATGTTCTTTACGGCGCAACGCTGACCACGATGCAGGATATACGACCCAGATCCGGCACCACCAGCCCAGCTCCGCCCTGGAAAGACACCTCTAGATATTGATCCTCCTCTTAAGGTTCCGCAGAGTCTTCCAGCTGCTGTAAAACCGACCGAGCAGCAGAGATTCGATAGAACACCAATATATGAGGGACTCACGTGGGTGGAGCTTGTCATCCACAACCATTAGCAAACAGATCACTGACACCTATAGGACGAATGTGCCAGAAATCATCATGTCGTTGTCTGATGAACGGTTTATCTATGGGCCATTTGCACCGCACTGGGTACCGAAGCAATACATTCAGAATTACTTCGCTTCACACCATATTGACCGTTACTTGGTGCTCAACACAACCGTTGAGGACGTCACCCGTAAGCACGAGAAATGGATTTTAACTCTGCGAAAACACGATCCGGTACAAAAAGTAGACATCTGGTGGTCTGAGCAATTCGATGCCCTCATCATCGCCAACGGGCACTACTCCGTCCCCTATGTACGTGCACTACATCCCTGTCATACGATAGCTCTCGTATAAACTAATTGTCTTCACAGATACCACAAGTCAATGGTCTTGACACATACACCCAGCGTTTCACTACCCGCATAACACACTCGAAATTTTACCGCTCCCCAGCCCACTACCCCAACCAACGCATTTTGATCATCGGTAACTCAGCCTCCGGCCACGATATCATCACCCAGCTCTCTCAATCCGGCTCCGTCGCACTCCCAGTCTACCAATCCCGGCGCTCCCGCAACCGCTGGGACGGCACATCGCCTCCGCCCGGCGTGGAGTGGAAGCCAATCGTATCATCTTACGACGCCGAATCCGGCACCGTGCACTTCGCCGACGGAACCAGTCTCACCAACATAGACGTAGTCATCTACTGCACGGGCTACAAACCCAGCTTCCCCTTCTGGAACAGCAAAGCCAACGGTGGGCCGCTGTACGACTACCAAAAAGACAGGCTGCAGGACATCTACCAGCACACTTTCTCCGCCCAGTTCCCAAACTCTCTGGGAATTGTAGGATTGCCGCGCGTGCTCACTTTCCGTAGCTTCGAGTACCAGGCCATTGCGCTTGCGAGACTTTTCAGTGGGAGGGAAGCGAGGCCGTTACCGAGTAGTGAGGACATACGCAAGTGGGAAGATGAGAGGGCGCGGAAGTGTAAAGAAGAAAGGAGGCCGTTTCATACTATTCTCTGGGATGACGGGGAGACGATGGAGTGGTTCAGGTATTTGTATCAACTGGCTGGCTTGCCATTGTTGGAGGGGAAGGGCAGGGTGCCGCCGGTGTTGGGCGAAAGGGAGCGATGGGCTTATGATAATATCAAGAAGTATCCTGAGCCGGGGAAGGGGAGTAGGAAGCAGGGTGTCGGCGCGGAAGAGTGGGTTGCGGTTGATGGGGATGGGAGGGATAGTGCATGGTTTATTTGATCTAGGATCTAAGAACCAGTTGTCGACAGGCTGCAGGCTTGTCAACTCAAAGTATTCACTTCAAGTCTTCACTGTGAAATCATCGCTGAAATATGGACTCCCCAGACGTAGATGCCATAAGCGAAGCAAGACCTGAGTAGAACTGAGGAATGCAATCTCTCACGCGCAGCCACGACGTCAAACTATTCTTAGCCCACGACCGAACGTTTCAAATTGACATCCGACACTTCGCTTGCGATGTTTCGAGAAACGATGTGCCATTCCAGCTGTTTCAATGCTTCTCACCGATCACTTTCCAGATGTCTGGCTACGTCAGTCTTTTCTTATGCACGATCCATACAGCACAGCCTCACTCCACGGGTATGTGCCAAAGTCCGAGGCACTCCAGAGTGTTCGTGAAAAGGAAAGACATCGTGGGTAGGAGCTGGATGCTTGCTGTCTAAGACATGGCAAGTGTTCTTTGTTCCGCGTATCTATATGTACTTCCAGAAAATCGCAAGGATGAATCATATCATCTTGTATATACCTCTCAAATCATTAAGCCGTATACACCATTCGATTTCCGCATGCCATAGTATAGCTCGGCCACTGGCTCCACGTATGCATTGTGTACGACCATGGGCACTGTAACATCCACGGGTCTACAATGTTGGCAATGTATATACACGACGTAACCAAACCCCTCACAATGCAGTCGATCACACGGACTTTCACCACACGGATGAATAGTATATCAGTTCTGCCGATCTTATCCCAATGAACCTCAGATCATTCACACTCTTTTGTCCCATTCTACTAGTATCACCACCACCACGCTCATTACAATGCTGTTCCGCAAGAAGAACCCTTCAAACTTCTTCCCCACACTCACTCCCGAACAGCTCAAGGTGCAGCTGGAAACCGCAAAACGCGTCGAGAACCCTGCATCATCGCAGCACACCTCCAGCACTGACATCGACAGTGAATACCCGTCCTTGAGGACTCTGGTGACGCAGGGCGATGGTGTATGGGCGTGTTGCTGTGGACATGAGAACGTGCTGGTTCACTATAACGGCACGTTCCCATTCCGATATCTAACGTGTGGCAAGTGTAATCACGTCGCGTGTAGCACCTGCCAGATGTCCGACATTCTGACGCCGCAGGTCGGCGAGCCGTGTCTGGATGATGTTGCGAAGCGTGGGCAGGAGGTGCGGTTTTGCGTGGTGTGTTCGCAGTGTGGACTATCGTATCGGGCTGTAAAGCATGTTGGAACCCTGCATCCCCCGGAAACGTGCCATTGTGGAAACGAATTCAGTCCTATGTGGCGTCAATATCAGATTGGTTCGGTGGATGCGTTCCGTCGCGATCCCGTGAAGGCTGCACACGACGTGAAGCATAACTTGTGCTTGCGTAAGTCAGAGAATATCTACGACGACACGCATGCTGAGGAAATGCGCAAGCAGCGGCTGCGGGAAGAACAGCGGAAAGAGAATAATAGGCTGCGAGCTCAGCAGTCGCTTACGCTGCGGACGCAAGACGAATGGCGGGCCAGGGAGCGCACACGGCGACGACCCCATCCACTACACCTGGCTGGCTATGCTCAAGAAACGCATTGGCCGCCGCGGTCACCTCCACTGCATACTGACCCTCTAACCTCACAGCTCACGACAGTACAACATCGGCCTCGTCTTGATTCGGACGCCGGGGCGTGCTCCCTCGAGCGTTCTGGAGCTCAACGTGGTAAGCCTTCCAGACCTTACACTGCTCATTCAGCGACGTGGGATAATCGAAATACGCAGGCTTTGACTCAGCAACCATGTTCCTTTGTTCTCCGCCGGTCGGAGACGTGGACAACGGCTAGAGACCATGGACGCCTCAATGAGGAGGCTCATGGGTTTGTGAAGTCGACGTTTGGAACGAGGAAGTATTACTCGTTCAAGGGGACGCACGTGGAGGAGGCTGTCATGAAGGTTGCGCGTGAAGATCTTCTGGAGGAGGTCCTTGCTTCTGGGCCACCTGTGCAGCGGACGCTGATTTCGAGCAATCCGCGTAGTGAGGCTCCGGCTGTTCAACGTCTGCTGTTGACTCGAGCTCAGACAGATAAATTCTAAACAATGTTAACGAGAGTCAGAACACACGTGAATAGCTTGCTGTGGTGTATGTGGTAAATAACATTGAACATTGACGTTGGGAAATGTGGGCATGTCAGTGCCGGCATTGTTTAATTCTTGTTGATTCGTTGTCCAGCGCTGTACTGCAGCAAAGATAGCGTAGGCGCACAGTGGAGATGAAAAAATGAAGAAGAGATGGTAGTTGCCCTAGAGAAGGGAGATGATGCCTGACAATTACAGTGTACAAGTACAAGAGCTTGCCATTCAAAGTTTGACGTTTTATAAACAACGGTAAATTTGGCCGTGATAGCGCTGTGATGCCATTGCTATGACATGCTGAAACGCTGCCGATCAGTTACAAATGGAAAAGTGGTGGGCACTGCCGCCGTGTATGTATCTGCGCTTGGTCTGTTTCAATGGGTTGGCCCTAGATCTGTCCGCGCTGGTGTCTGCCCGTCTTAAGGTTGAAAGCGCGCTGGTCCTTCAGCCATCGCCTGTAGCCGGCCACGCTGCCAATCTTCTCGCCATAGTAGTCTGGCGGGGGGTTTGCGAGGGAAGAGACGGAGGGGTCGACGCGGTGACGCTTGATGCGGTTGAAGAAGGCCGAGTCTTTCTGTGTAATTGTCAGTGCCCAACTCTCTGTCTCGATTATAAAACTGCCTACCCTTGTGAATTCGGTGAGAACACCCCTGTACGCCAGATTGAAGACCTGGTTGCCAAAGATAGGGCCAATAAGCCATCCAGCCGCCAGCATTCCCAGTGTGCTCAGTCCCATCAGCATCATTGGGTCAAAGCCGCCCAGCTGCTCTGATAGCACCGCATCGTAGCCGTTTCCAATCATGAACGTCAATCCGTAATACGTCACTCCGACCGCGCTGGCACCTGAACAAGCCTGTCCGATTCTCCGGCGCGTTCGGCGCAGAGCGAAGAAGTCGTTCCATGTGAGTGCTGGAGCGCCGGCGGCAGACTTGGCTGCTGGTGTAGCAGGTGCGGTGGATGCGTTTCGGACGACGAATTTGCTAGGAACTGGGCTTCGTGCTGCGAAGAAGGATGTTTGCGACTGCTGGAGCTTGCTTGGTCGTGTGCATGTGGAGAAGGAGGCGGCGGCGGTCGAGCACGGCGCAAGGATGGCGGGAGGGTAGCGGTTGGCGAATGCCCTAGCCGGGCATAGTGCGCTTCTTGCAAGCATGGTGGTGGTGTTGAGCGATGGACGTGTTGGTGGTCGTAACGTGACCGATGACCTAGGAACTTCACCGAGCTGCGAGCTAAGCTTGGTCTTGGCGCATATGCAACGTGCTCACTGCCCACTGCACGCGACACTACTCTAGCAGTGGAACCGGATTAGGCAAGTGCTCGTTGATATGTGGTAAGATTTTGTGTTGAATTGGCGTCCTCCAGACGTAATGTAGAGCTTTTTGATCTTCACGACTCAGACGTCATACCTCGCCTACATTGTACTTAATCAGCGAAGTGAAGCTTGGTCCAAAGAGCAGCCATTGGCGCATCACGACTTGATCTCCTGCACCACAAAGCACTCTTACACTACTATTCTTGCATGCCTTGTGTATCCTACAAACATATATAACCACAACAAGTCCGCCAGAGTACGGTCCGACCAAACCGGGCAATCTGCGCATCATGTGCGGTCCGCTACTAAGCTGTGGTCGCAGTATCAAAAAGAACTGGCCCTCAGCAGCCTCAGCCCCAGCTGGAAACATGTGGGCAGGCTCGAGGGGCGTCGAGCAGAGTGCACCAAGGAAGACGAGCAAATCGCCTAGCCTATCCGCACAAAGCCTGAAAGCCATCGACAATGCTCTGGTGCCGCAAGTAACAAATCACTACTCAAGAGCAAGAGTCGAGTCTTGGCTGGATTCATAAGGAAGAGATATCGAATGTAACGACGACCAGCCAAAATCCAACGATACCCTACTTTCTGTAAATGTCACCAGTCCTCCTAATCTCATCCTCGACATCCTTGCCTCTCCCCTCAGCCTCCAGCTTCCTCACCAGAGGCAGCACCTCGTTGCCATATCTCTCGATATCATCCTCGTAGTGCAGAAACGCCGTCAACACCAAGTTGACACCCAAGCTCTTCAGCAACAAGATACGATCCGCAATCTGCTCCTTGGTGCCAATCAGTTTCGTCTTGAACCCGTCATTGTACTGAACCAAGTCCTCGACCTTGGAATCAGCCCACATGCCCTTCTTATTTCCCGTACTCGCGCCGGCCTGCTGCACTGCGTCGCGGAACGCCGCCACGGCCTCTGTATCCGCTTTACCCTGGATTTCCCTGAGCACCTGGATAGCCTCCTCTTCCGTATCCCTGAGGATCACAAACGAATTGACCGCAAACCGAACCTGCTCCTCCCTCCCAACCTTCCTCGCCCGCTCTTTCACATCCTGAATCTGCGCCCTGAACCCCTCGAGGTCATTCCCGTTCATGAAATACCAATCACAAACCTGCGCCCCGTTATCCCGCGCATCGTCCGAATTCCCACCCTGGAAGATCTCCGGATGCGGTCTCCCCTCCCACTTCAGCGGCTTGGGACTGAGTCTGTAACCCCGAAACCGATAAAAGTCACCACCATACGTGAAGCCCTCCTCCCCCGCTGTCCAAATCCCCTTGAGCGCCTCCATAAACTCTCGACTCCTCCTATACCGCTCCGCATGCTCGAGCCACCACTCCCCAACAGCCGTAAACTCGCCCTTGAACCACCCAGACACGATGTTAACCGCAATACGTCCCCCGGTGTAGTGATCAATACTAGCAATCTGCTTCGCAGCAATCGTCGGATTCCACGGCCCGGGCAAAATCGCAGCGATAACCTTGAGCTTCTCCGTCTGGTGCAGCAGCGCCTGCGAGAAGGTGACAGACTCGTGCTGGTTCGCGGCTCCGTACGACGCCGTGAAGCGGATCTGCGTCAGAGCGTACTCGAAGCCCACGCGCTCTGCTGTCTGCGCGTAGCGCGCGTTGGAGGCTAGGTCCCAGGATGTGCGCTGTGGGATCTTGGAGATTACGAGACCGCCTGATACGTTGGGCACCCAGTAGCTGGTGTTGTGGTTAGTTCTGTTGTAACATTACATGGGAGGGGGCGAAGGGGATGGCGCACGCAAAGAAGACGCGGTCCGGGTCTTGGTTCAGCGCGTGTGGAGGCGCGGGGACAAACGCTTCTGCACCATTGGAATCTGCCATGTCGATATACAGGAATTTGAGGTTTTGGTCGTAGTAGGGCAAGCAAGCAAACAAGCAAAGCAATCGTAGTACTCCAAAACTCCCCCAATCCACCCTCCCTTATACCCCCACCACCACAACCGCCCTACCAATCTCCCCTCCCCCAACCCTCTCACCACCCACGGGCGCCCCTCCGCCCCTCCATCGCCAGAACCCTACCCCAAAGCCCCGATACCGACCCATACTCAACCCTCACAATCCGTATGGCGGAGCGCCATAAGGCGTGATAACCGAATGGCGTGCTACGACACACAAGATGGCGAGATAGCGGGGCTACCCCAAAGCCGCGTATCGAAGGACCGAAGCAGACATTGTATATTGAGAGGGATCTACACTCGACATCATGGTACCTACGGCTATCAACTGGTGAACACAGGCAGTTCTAGGCTGCGTTAGGCAAGGACCCCCAGTCATCGCAGTAGGATTATGTTGTGCGACAGATGTTGTAGACACAAAAATGTAGCTTTTCTTTATAGGAGTATGACTATGCCTTTTTTCGACTTGCTTTTAGAGCGACTGAGCTTACAAGAAGCTGTACAAATAGACTTTAAGCCCTGGTTTTGAGAGGAGGGCGGCAGAAGGAGCTGAGGTGGCCCTGTCGCAGTCAGTTTGTCGTCCTCACCGCTTCCTAGAGTAGCTTAGACCATATATCGTTCAAGGTACCAGCTCTTTTGTATGACCGGATAGAAGGGACTCGATTGATTGCTTGCACGGTATTTTCCCTCCGTGGTGAGCGATGTCGGTGCTAGAGGGGGTCGGCGAATCACACCATCAACCTCCAAAATGATGTTTTCCGTCTCCCACCCCACGTGCTAGATTCCCATCGCCGTAGCGCAATCAAGGGCGACAGTGAAGAGACTTGAAATATAATAAACATGTCTTTGTACAATCCGTCTCCAAAGAGCGGAAAACCACCTCATTTGTGAACAGCCTAAGCACTCCCTGGTCCGAAAAACGCCCAGCTCAAATGCCAAACACCATGATCGAGTCCGATCGTGCCCCATATGTACTCCTAGCAAAGCAAAGCAAGCACTCCATCCATGTGTCCTGTCTTGTCCCATCCATATCCTCTCATCGTAAAGCGTTGTCTTCGTATCAATCATCAGCCGGCTCGACCCTGACAAGTATTTCCTCCAAGAACCCCTCCAGAAATCCAGCAACCTCGCCGCCCATGCCGACTTCACCCTTCTCATCCCACTGATCAAGCTCCTTGAATTGGTCTGTGATTCGATCCACGAGCCGCTTCACGTTGTCGTGGCAATCCTGTCGGTCCTTCTTCCTCCGTAGGTACGAATCAGGATCCCTCCCAGCTTGTACCGAGGCAGCGTCCTGCTTGTTGAGAAGGTTGAGATGATAGGTTCGACGAGACAGTGCTGCTTCGAGTGCTGGTACAACCACGCCAGTGAGAGCCGTGATTTCTGCTGGTTGGTTTGAAGCTGGAGGCAGGAAAGCAAGGTCTGTAGGCTGTGGTTTTATCCGACCAAACGAGTTACGAGCGTGCGCGGATTTGGCGGGCGGGGGCGATAAGCTACCATTCAGCGGTGCCAGATTTCCATTTTGGTGAGGCGGCGGCGGAGGTGCTGCTTGTTGTCCCCAGTTCCCAACAAGTGGCCCACCAAATGGATCGCCTGATGATCCCGAGTCAGGGCGTGATGTTTTCGCAGGACTGACTGGAGCAAATGCCTGTTGCGGCGACGGGAGAGGCTTCTGACCAGTAAGTGAGGGTAAAGGTTGCTGACCCACTAATGGTGGTAAAGGCTTCTGGGACTGTAGGAAAGGCAGCTGGTGGCTGGTGTGCAGCGCTGGACTTGGCAGTGGTCTCGACTGCGCCGACGTTGGTGTGCTTCCCCTCGAGCTGGGTCCTCGGAAAGGAGGGATCTCGGGAATCGACATGGGGAGGACAGAGCCTCTGGGCGTGTAGTTACGCTGCTGTGGTGTGACATCTAGCCCTGCCATATCCTCAGCGATCGATCGCTGTATGTACTCGTCGTAGGCGTGTGCGAGCGGAGTCTGTCGACGTGGTCCTTGGGGATGTGATGGTTTCGTGGGAGTCGACAATCCGCGATTTTGAGGTGGCGAGAAGACATTAGGTACGGGTGACATGCGTGACGGTTCCTGTTTGGGTGGTGGGAAAATAGGCGGGTGCTTCTTGTCAGGCGAAGGCGGCAGAGGGACTCTTGATGCCGTGTTCAATGAGGTCGTCGGTGATGCGCCAGTCCACAGTGGAGCCAGACGTTTGGTGGGAGATGGCGGTGGACTCGCTCTAATCGTATCATCGTTCTCGTCGACATGTCCACCACGTTGTAACGCTACAGGCTTTCTCTGAGGGGACACGTTACGCGCGTTAGCGCCAGCGTTGTTCAACGGCGCAAGTGCTGGGCCCCTCCCAGCGGCAGCGGGCCTTATGGTACCAAAATCCCACAGATCTTCATTGACGGGCTCCCTCCGCACTGGCACATCCTCGTCGTCATCTTCGGCGGCCTCCTTCGGGTGCCTGACTTTCCAGTCCTGGTATCTCGTGATGAGCTCCTGAAGACGCGCGGGCTTTCCAGCTTTCTTGATGAACGCCGTCTGCAGAAGTTGCTTCGCTGTTGGACGCTCCTTGGGGTCTTTCCGCAGGCACAGCTGGACAAATTCCTTGAAAGAAGCAGAAAAACTGCCTTCCAGGATGGGCGGCGGATTCTTTGGAATCAGGAAGAGAACCTTCATTGGATGAATGTCGGCATACGGAGGCTCGCCGTTGGCCAGCTCAAGTGCGGTAATGCCGAGAGACCAGATGTCCGCCTTGCCGTCGTAGCCAGATTGCTTAATCACCTCAGGCGCCATCCAGAACGGGGTACCGACGAACGTGTTCTTCTTAGTCATGGTTGCGGAGAGCTGGCCAGAAACACCAAAGTCTGCAAGTTTGACCTGGCCACTCGCGCTGACGAGGATGTTGGCAGCTGTGGGCTGGGTTAGCAAGCTGAGAAGGCTGTCGGACCAAGGTCTTACCTTTGATGTCGCGGTGCAGTTTGTGGTCCTCGTGCAGATATGTCAACCCCATCAGCAATTCTTTCAGCATGATGGCGATCTCAGCCTCTGCCAGGGGACCCGGCTTCATCAGATCGGCGCAGCTCCCGCCGGAGCAGAATTCCATGACTATCCAAAGGTCCGAGCCGTGGAGGTAGGACCCGTAGTATTTGGTGACAAACTGCGAGTTCAGACCGGACAGGATCATGATCTCGCCCATGATGTCGTCCACCTCATCCTCTGCATTTTCGACATCGATGACCTTGATAGCGACAGTGTGCCCAGTTCTGCGGTCTACACCTTTGTAGACCCTGCCAAAGCTACCACCACCTATGCACTCCTGCTTAGTATACAGTGTCGTGGGGTCGACTGAGGAGCTCCCCAGATCTGCCGCCATTTTAATTCGGGGTCCAGCTCAGACGAGGGCGTGGGTAGGAGAAAAGGTAGCGACCGGTGTTTCGAGGGCGCTCGAGTCGTTGGGCGCAGGTGGCGCAGTGCAAGCCTGCAAGGTCGCTGATGCTGGAGAGAGCGTGTGCCGAGTTGTAGTAAGCGGCAGCAGGAAGGAAGGTGGGCGGCGGCGACGGCGGCGAGTTTTGTGCGTGGAAGCCAAAAGTGCGTTGTGCGGTTACAGGACCCAAGGTTCAAGTGACCCCAAGCGCAGGAGCGTCGAGTGAGAGGCGCCGTTATCGTTGGTGGCAGGCGCGCCGTGCAATGTTTGGCAACACCGATTGCGCGGGCAACGCAACGACAACCACCGAGGCGGAACGAGGGGCAAGCGGGCGGGCGCGCAGCCTTGGTATTGGGTACTGGGTACTGGGCAGTTGGTATTCACGGGCACAGGCGCCGCGGCAAGGGAATGTTGGCTGGCAGAAAAGAGAGACACGGGAGAGCAGAGAGGTCGGTCCAGACAAGGTATTTGTTGCTCCCTGCCTTCTTGCTGTGGTCGTGGAGGGAGGGCCAGGTGGGATGGTATGGTATGCAGTGCCGGCGCGTCGAGCAGCAAGGATGTCCGTTCTTGCATGCACTGAAAATGCGCTGCGAGCTGCACGACAGCCGTCCACCTCGACGAGCGAAGAGATTGGAGAGGGCAGTCCGGCTGCTGTGAAATTACACACCCGCCAACGCGACAGCCACCAATAGACCATGTCGAGCTTGCATCGACGCGTCGTGTGGTGGTGCCGACGACTAGCTCCCGTCGCCATCGTCTCGTCGTCGCAGACCTCGCCCGCGGTGATTGGCCCTCGACAGAGCCTCACCGTGGCCGCGACTGTCTGCTTATGCGTGTTTCAACAACGCCATGCAAACACCACACACTTGACTGTCATGCCGTCTGTCTTCTTCACTGCACCTCTCTCAAGATCCAATCCAAGCGTTCCAGCACTGTGTATTTCATTGGGGTATCCATATGCCTGCCACTGCCGTCATGAGCCGTAATCATATCCACAAATCGCTGCTCTCGTCCAATACAGAAAACAAAAAGCAAGCTGACAAAGTCCTTACGCGCCTTCAAATGCCATCAACACCTTCCATGCAGTTCCTGCTAAAGCTTTCGTAGCCAGACCTGTCGCCCCCTCAGTACCGTCTGCGAATCCTCTCCGCGAGCGTGCTCTCCTCTTCGCTTTCCTCCTCGACCGGTGCAGGCGTCCTCCTCTCGCGCGCTCGGTGTGCCTTTCTCCGCCTGTTGTGGCTGACGTTACTGGCCGAGTCATCAGGTCCGATCTCGCTTCGGAGGTCGTCCAGGCCCTCGTCCTGGTCGAGGAAACCAGCAGGCGTGTTCATCCTGACTTCAATGCACTCCATGCCAGCGCCTCGTCGTTGCTGGGCCACCATCGACAGCGCAGCAGCACGCTCCCGAAGCCGTCGCCGGACCTGTTCGGCCTGGTTGTGCAGATGCTCAAACGCATCTTCCATAGCTTCCATTCCAAGATAAATTTCCCGCTCAATTTCCGCCAGCACGGCAACTTCCGTCTCCTCATCCACTTGCACAGGCGCTGGGCCTCCGCCTGGCCGTACTGACCCTGGCCGCACTGACCCCGGACGCGTTGATCCAGGGCGAGGGTAGGGCCCTGGGCTGAATGTTTGCGGTGGTTGACCGGGGCTTGGTGATGCGAATCGTTGTGGCCCGTCAGTGGGAGGAATCTGGCCAGGCATCAGATCCTCTGCACCAGACCAGAGGAAGCCGTCAAAGCGTCCAGACACGAGAATCTCCCACTCGTGCTTCGTTACAGCTGCCAGAGCTGCCAAGATATTATGCATGTCTGGGTTGCGGATCAAATACATGACAGTGAGTTGATCACGTGGCTCCTTGTGCAGGCGATACAGTCGCTGCAGCGCGAGCCCCGCCTTGGTCAGATACGGCGGGGTGCCGGTTTCAGGCTTCTGTGTGCGAGGCGAAGGGAGTTTGTCCAGGCCCCAAAGAAGGGCGTAGAAGAGCGGACGCTGGGGCTGATCCAGACGGGTGAGCATAATAAAGGACAGGGTTTCGTCGTCGGCATCCTCTGGAGAGTTGTCTTGCTGGTCTGTCAGCCACGATTGGACCGAGGACTTGGTCTTTTTCGCTTGCTTCTCGTAGTGGGCTCGGTACAGGTCTGGCACATCGATATCAATCTGCTGACAAGGCTCTCCAAGCTCTGAGATGCCCAGGCCGGGCGCGACCGGGTCATTGTAGGGTGGCCATGTCGGTAGCTCACAGCGTCCAGAGACTAGCTCCAGAATTTCCCCCCAGTTGACGCCAGCGTTCTCTTCTGGTATCGGCTGGTCGAAGCACATCAGACATTGGCAGTGCTCCGAAGAAATATTGCGGGCGAACACGTTCTCGAGACGATCAAGCAGACGGCGGGCGACGGATCGATAACCAGTGGCAACTGCAAGAGACCCATTCGTGTCTATGACAGTGTTGTAGTTGTTCAGCACGTTCTCAAGAGGCCGGAATAGTGCCCGAACGTCATGACCTTGGGCGCCTGTTGTTGCGGGCGACATATATGCTGAGTAGGCTGGGACGGATGCGCCTTCTATAGCACCTAGCAAACTTCGTGGGATAGGCCGCGGCAAACCGCCATTTTGGAGAAGATAGTCCACGCGGGGCGGTTCCCCCATCATAGCTGGCGCTGGCGGCGGCGGCGGCGGCGGTGGAGGTGGTGGCATCGGCGAACCATACCCAGGGTTGACTGACGACTCACGAGAGATTGGGTCCAGAATCTCGACACTAGCCGGTCTGTCTTTATCGTCGAAGATGACAGAGGGGAGGACCGAGTGTTGTGTCGGTGTCCGTGGAGATGAATCGACGACGGACGCAGGTGAGGCATCCGAGTATGCGGGGGACCGCGTTCGGCGGGCATGGTAGAGAGGCACGGAGGTGTTTTCAGAGTCGAGAGTCAGCTCGGACGAACCTCGAGGCTTCGT
Organism: Phoma sp. RAV-16-625; assembly: GCA_004335185.1. Taxonomy (NCBI): domain Eukaryota; kingdom Fungi; phylum Ascomycota; class Dothideomycetes; order Pleosporales; family Didymellaceae; genus Phoma; species Phoma sp. RAV-16-625. Next base: position 391,728 of record SAUA01000015.1, read on the forward strand.
CCGCGTCTTGTATGTCTTCTGATTCGAGCTCCTGTGGGTGCGGCCGCCTGCTGGGCTTGCAGTCTTGGTCCTTGTGGGAACTGCCTGGGGTGATTTTTCTCTGGGGGACTTTGCACGGATGGTGCTGGGCTGGGAACCTGTAGTAGAGGTCAAGTCGGTCAAGGAGTCCTGCTCCCTAACGCTCGAACGCGAGGCTGTGTGGCGCTGCCCTGCAGGGGTCGTGACACGAGTACCGCTGTCCACACTCTGCCTGCCCGACTCCATCTCGCGATGCAGTGCTTCCGAGTTCCTCCGCGTGCTGTTGGCACTCGCTGTCTTTCTCAGGTCTGCTGCTGTTGTGGCGGTGAGGGGAGGGCTCGGCGGCGCTCGCGGTGGTGGGGGAGGTGCTCGCGTGGGTGTTGGCGGCACGGTGGGAGATGCGTCCTTTTTCTTCTCGTCGTGTGAGCCGTCGACATCGGTGAGGTCTGGGGTCATGGCTGCCTTCCTCCTGTCCACGTCCTCCCTGGCGTAGATGCTCTCTTTGCTGTAGGTCTTGTCGAGCGAGGGATACGGCAAGCTGATCCTGGAGTTGCTTGCAGAGTTCAGGGAACTGCGGCGTGTGAGTTCAGGCACGACAGCCATCTTGTGCGACTTGGAGGCGGTCGTCGACGACGACGAGGTGCGGCTGATGCGGTCTCTCGAAGAACGCTCGCGGAGACGGTCGTGCTCGGGGTCGTCCTCTTTGGATGTGGATGAGCGTGACTTGCGCTTATGACGCTCACGATCCTTGTCTCTGTCTTTGTCCTTGTCCTTGCTTCGTGGGCTGGTGCGGTCACGGTCACGGTCACGGTCGCGGTCGCGGTCGGCGTCCTTGTCCTTCTTGCGGCGGCGGTGGGAGTCGGACGAGCTCAACATCTTCTAGCCGTCAAGGTGGAGAAGCTGTGGACAGCTTGGCGTGTCTGCAGGGCCGGGTGGACGGTGACAGCTGCGGCGTCGCCCTCCCGCCTGCGCGGCTAGAGTGATGTTCGATTGGGTGGTGAAGCGGGCTCGTTGCGCGGTGCGCCTATCAAAGGCGGAGAGCTCCATCCATTTGGGCCGCGAGCAGGATGGTCTGGGAGCGCTGCCGTGTTCGGTGAAGGTTCTGAGTGAGAGTCGGTTCTAGGCGGTGGAGATGTGGTGCTCTGACGTGGTAACTCTCCAGGCGGCCTGCAGCAGGCGCTCTGCGCATTGGGCACCATGCCATGGTACACATCATGTGCTGGCCCCCGCGCATCACCTTCAACACCACGGCGAGCATCGTCAACTATCTGACCGTTGCCTGTCGACACATGCTGGTGCCAGAGGCGCGGCGCTGTTCCTGAACCATGGACCTACTGATTTCGCTTCTTTCTCGTGCACGCGTACGGCAAACATTCCGAGCTGCCCTCGGGCATGTGGAGACCCCTGCTGCCCAGTGCGCCTACTCCGCCGGCAGTGCGTGTCAGTGCTTCACCGAAAGGCTTCACCGTAACTACTAGATCCAACGAGGGGCTGGTCTTGTCGTAAGCAGCGCGGCCGGCCAGCCACTCTTCCCATCCTTCAAGTACCAAGCGCACCACGATCGAAAAGTGGCAGTAGATTAGGTCAAGTGATTGAATTGGGTATCTGTAGATTCATGCATACACCCTCTCCTGAAGACAGTCCCCTAGAGGTATCATGCAAATGCGAAAACAAAGATGCTGCACATCTGGCCAAAGCCCTTTCCAATTTCCGTCGACATCAGCACCGCGTGAGAAATAACAGAAAGTGGATAATGTACAGAAGTCCATCCCAATCTTGCACCAGTGAAACGAGAAAAGAAAACACAGGAAAGCCACTTTTCAGCTGGTTCCCCGCCGACACGCCAGACTCCTTGATCGTAAAGTCTTCGCCCGTAGGTCGAGAGACGCGTTCTTGTTCGTTGAGAACAAGTTCTTTTTATGTACTATGCGACGCGGACCTTTCCATGTCGCAACTCCTCTCAGCGTCGCTGCAGCACTCGGTGTCGTCGGCCGACTCTAGTGGCCTTGTTGCTGGGCCTGAGTGTTGTTGACATGCTGTTGAGCAAGCTGGGCACGGAGAGTGGTGATCTCAGTCTGCAGGGTCGAGATCTTCTCATTGTGTTCCTTCTCCATCCGCGCCATACGAGCTTCAATGTCGCGCACATATTGCCAGACATCCATCTGGTTGCCCATGACTTCGCGCATGCTGCTGCCGCTTCCGCCATGGCTAGATATGCTGCCAGGCTGCGACATGGTCCCTGGTGCGGGCATTTGTTGGTGCTGGAGCATGCTTGGTCCCTTGCTACTCTGCGAACCCGGCTTGGCCATGCCAGTAAGACCAGCCAGCGATGGCAAGTGCGGTCCGCTATTGGTGTTGGGTGGCTGCAGAGTGGGAGGCGTGCCTCGAGCCGCACCCGCGCCACGAGCGTAATTCTGCAGATGGATCTGTTGCGACATGTTGGGCGATCGAGGATGGCTACCCTCATGAGCTCCAAGGCGATAGTGTTCCTGCTGGCTCGGAGAAATCGGCTTGGGACTCTCCGTCATGCCTCCTTGCGCGAAAGCGCTAGGTTGGTTCGCATTGTGCAGGGAGGAGATACTCGAAGGAGCTAGTTTTGGCGAAATGTTAGTCGGCTGAGATGCCTGTGCTGGATAGTAAGGGCGAAGATTGTTCTGGCTGCTCGACCCTCGGTTGGATGGGTTGATAGGTGGGTAGGTGCTAGAGTGCTGATGATACGAACCTTGCGTAGAGTTTCCCGTGTTCTGCCTCTTACGCGCGGGCTCACTGATACGTCGGCCATCGTCATCTTCGTCACCCTCTCCGTCAGGCTCGCCGGTGTACACAACACCGTCCATGCCATCGTCGCCTTTGCCATCGCCCATGTCCTCATCGATGCCGAAGCTGGACCGACGACCTGCACAGCCACCTTGGCCCTTGTTGTGTCGTGCGAGTGCATCTCCACGTGCAAACCTTCGGCCGCACTTGTAGCAGGTATGTGGACGCTCACCAGTGTGTAGTTTCGTGTGGCGTTTCAAATCGTGCAGTCGTCGAAAGCGAGCTTGGCATGTGGGGCACTCATACGGCTTCTCTTGACTGTGCGTTAGCAAGTGACTCTTGAGGTTGTGATGCCGTGTGAAATCGGTAGAGCAGTAAGGACATTTGTGGCGTTTCGTAGATGGCGACTTGGGATTGTTTTGACCATAGCCTGGTAGACTCATCTGGCGCGCAGGAGCACGAGGATCCTCTGGTGGCATCGGCCCTGGAAACGTGAAGGCGCGGTTCCCCGGGTTGTCACCGGGGTTGGGCGCGATCAACTGGTGCTGGTGATGGTGTGGCTGATGTTGAGGTCGCTGATGCGCACCTTCGTGCTGGCTCGCATGTCCCATAGGCCCTGCGGATGCTTCAACAGCAGATGCGGCCGGCGCAGCTGTGCCCTCTCCATCACCGAAGCTGGAGAGACTGACGGGGCTCGTGTGCATGTTGTCGCCCGTAACTCCGGTGAGTTCCGGAATGATGATAGGTGGCTTGGTAGCCTTCTCATTGTTTTGAGGTGTCATCTGCGGTTGCGGATGCGGTTCGGGGCCGTCCAAAGGGTGGCTTTGGCCGTTGCCCTGTAGGTTCTGAAGGATGGCCACAGCCGGGTTCGGGCTTGTTTGCCGCGACTTTTGCTCCCTGTAACGTCGCTCGTCGGCCAACGCAGCGGCACCGGTAAGGGGCGCAGGAGACAGTCTGGGTGAAAGCCCACGCGGAGACTTGACGAGGTGGGTTCCAAACGTTGCGCCCCCGTTGGCGTTGCGCGAAGCCGAGCCTGGAGTGCTGGGCCGGTTCGGCGCAGAGAAAGGGCCGCTCAGCGTAGGCGTGATCGCTCGAGTTGTGGCAGCCATGAGTTAGGAACGCTTGTTAGTTCAGAAGCAGGGTGGATAGATGACCCTGGAGCAGTGTCAGCGCATGTTGGGGTACAGGGCATGGACTGGGACGAGCAACGATGACGAGCAACGAGGCTAGGTTGGGTGAATGCATTTCTACTGTAGCAAGCGGGAGACGTGCGATGTGGCTGTTACGAACCTTGTATTATGGGCGGTCGTTTTCGCGCGCTCTCTGTAGTCTGGGTATATGCGGTGGCGGCGAATGCACGTTCATCAACAGACTTGGTGTGCACCAGCAGACTGGAAAGACGACACGCTCCCCGCAGGCGACTCTGCAATTGGGGTGAGGTGGAAGTGCTGGAAGGCGCGCGCTGTCACGAATCGCAAATGCGCCTGTGGCCAAGGTGATGTGCCTCTGGCGGCCCGTGTTGATATTCGCCGACGCGTGGAACGTGGAAGGCTGAACTGCAGCGGGTGGGTGGTGGTTTGCAGCTGATGCTGGTTCCTGAACACGCGCGTTGCGACTGTAGCGCGGCGACAAGTGGGTCGGCCGAGGTGGTGGAATACGGCGCTCCAGCAGCCGATTCACAGACGGGGGGATGAGGCTGCAAGCTGAGCGCTACTCGGCGCAGGCGGCAGATGCCAGCTGGGGGCGACACGGGCGTGCAAAGAGGTCGTCGTCGAGGCGCGAGAGACGGCGCGGTGCAGACAGCAGACAGCGGACAGCAAGCAGCAAGCAGTGTGGTGCAGAGGCCGAGGAGGCGCGCGAGGTGCAAGTGTGGTGGTGCTGTCGCAGCGCAGCGTGGAGCGGGTCGAAGGTTGGTGGGAAGTGACGAGTTGTGGCTGAACCTAGGGCAGGTGCGATGTGCTCACGGACCCACGAGGTGCGGAAGGTGCGGTAGCTGCAGCTTGCCTGTCACGCTCCCGCTGCTCATGCAAAAGGGCGCGCCCGGGAGATTGCTGTGAGACGCGGTGGGGGCAAAAAGATCGACGACCGATGGCAGACGACACACGATCGATGGCAAGCAGCAGATGGAGGAGCAGAGCACTCGTCCCTCGCCGAGATGGGTGGGAATCTTGCGAGTGCCGCGCCTGCTCTCGGGGCTGTGTCGCTGCCCCACTGCGCCCCACCTGCGGCCAATCGTCGCTCAGCACGCCTCTCAAACCAGACAAGCCGTGGCCAAGCACGACGCCGCAAGCGCCACACTGTCCAGCCAAGAAGACGATGGCCATGTATTCCACAGATCTCCCAGTTTCACGTCTTACAAACGCCACCGCTGAAGATTCTGCGACGGTGAGGACAGCCATGCCACACATTGGCGCCAACCTTGCGCCAGGAATTCGCAAACGGCCACTCACCAGTCATCCTGCCGACGTAATGGCGCAGCTTTCCGCCAGCTCTCCCATCCGTCTATCCGTCTGCATGTGGCACGGCACATCACCGGCACAAACTAGCCAGTCCACCCATATCTTTGTCTGAGAGCAAAAGGCTGCCCAAAGCTATCGGCTTGACTCCGTCAGTACCTGCAATTCGGGGTCGCGGAGCCATCCTACTATAGTACTCGTCCGAAGTATAGCCAGGCTATCCCAGGGTTCTCCTGTAACTCTGGTTTGGGACAGTGATCGGCATACCCGAGTCAGCTTGCCAGGGACTATCTTGACATGTACATTGTGCCACACACAGCCACTCTGAGGACTAGATCAACTTGCCATCAGCAGAAGCTATGCCGCCTGTGAAGCACAGTCGCACACGCCTACCAGACTTTCTCTGCCGCATCGCATCGCCACTTGCCGTTGCCTTGTTCGCTCGGCACAACTCTCCACGGAGCTTGTCCTTCCTTGTAGCGTGGCACATGTAGACGTAACCGATGAGGATCGTCAGGAACGCCGCATCCGGAATCGAATTCATGGCAGTGGCGAGTCCAGCCCAAGCATGGTTGAGGCAAATTCCACCTACTATGTATGCATTCGTTCATTTTCGTTGCCGTAGAAACCTGCGATTTCCTTCAAGGAGGTGGGCGTGCTGACCGCATGTCGAATCGTTCGCGCTCAACGTTGCCGCATGACGCCTCCCGCAACTCACCGCTCCAGTTCAGGCATCAACCCATCCAAGACGCTACACAACGAGCCACATTACCAAGCCACACTTACTGTTCATTCTCAAACATGTAAAATAAGGGGTGCAGCTTGCTGGCTCGTGGTGCAGCTCTTTCTGCTGGACGAACTCTTCAACTTTCAACGACCTCTCCAGCATATAGATGTGCACTGGATGAGATTGAACTCAAAAATGATGGTCGTCCCGCTTGGAGCAAATCTGACATGCTCGAAGCACCTTGTAAGTAAGGACGCAAAGGCGAATATGTGCTGTAAGAATGTGTTCCTGCGCAAAACATAGTAGGTCGATTTAGCATCATTGTATTTGCTTCTTCTATCTGCATACAGCTTGCCGCTTTTCCTTCAGGGAAGTTTTGGAATGGTGCTGGCAGTCCAAGGCCTCATGACCCTGCTGAAGCCGTTGTACACCAATTCGTCCGCGTGGTAACGTGATGCGAAGCTTTTCTTCGTTCAAGGTATCGCAGGAGTGCCTGTCTCCAACAAGATGCCTGTAGGATCCCTAAATCAGGAAGGTGATGCATTGCTATTCTCCTTCTTTCACCTGCTCTTTGTGCTAGCGCGTATTGGTCGGTCCTCAACCATAGCTGTGCTATCGTACGCTACCTTCACCTGCTACACGAATGAATTATCAAGTTTAGTCTACTTCCACAACATCCAACACTACCGACGCACGCAGTGACGAGCGGCGAGCGTAGTTATATCTGCGCCTGAGATTCTCGCTATCTTGAAACTCTCCAGCAATCGAAACGAATCACCGCCTTCCAAGCTGCGCAATGCAATCGACTGAAGGAGTAAGCGTCTGCTCCGTCCGCTACTGCGGGCGCTTGGTCAGCGCTGCCTTGCCAGCACCTGCACGCTCCCCATCCAACTTCAACACCAAAATATATTGCTCTGAGCGCTACGCTGAACTGCATGCCCATGGTGAACATCGCACACCTTCTGGACCTCTCATCCCCTGCGATATCTGCAAAGAAGACAAGCCTCTGACTGATTACATCCACAAGATCAAGGAGCGTGGTGCCATCACCAAGCAATGGGATATTCCTATCCCTCTTGGCTGCTTGCCACATATCGCTCCCGAACCCCTTGATCTGAAGGGTGGAGTATGTACAGACTGTCTTCAGGCTCACATACTTACTCAGTTCGAGAGTCGAGGAGCTGTCAACATCGCTTGCATCCAGACACACCCTCCAGCTCCAGCACGCATCTTCATAGAGCCAGGTAGGGCAGACACACTTACCATCTCCTCGAACTACTGGTTGCCCTATGCATACCGCTTCCTTCCACGGGATCATCACAGCACATACTTCCAGCAACTCTTCGAAGCATTCATCCTTGGCACAAACACAAGAGTATGGGCCTGCCCTTCGAGTTGTGGCTACAGCGACGGTATTCTTGAGCCCAACGTTACATCCGGTTTCCCTCACGTCGAATGTCCAGGTTGCCATGGTCGCTTCTGTGCTAACTGTAAAGTAAACTGGCACACCGACCAGACATGCCAGCAATATCGCGCCGGACATCCAGAGGTGCGCGACAAGGACGAGGAGAAGCAGTTGCGCGAGATGGCACGACTAGGTGCGAGGCGGTGTCCGAGGTGCCAGTTTGTCATCATCAAAGACGGAGGATGCGATCATGTATTCTGCGAGCAGTGCCACTTTGACTTTACCTGGCCAAAGGCTGAGCTAGTCACCGCGCCTGTGGAGACCTACGTGCCGGCAGCTTCTCATGCCTCAGGCTCCACGTTTCGAGGCTGGGCCCAGCTACGTCAAGCGCAGGAGGACCATATCAACCGCAACCGCATCGACGACACACCCTTCAACATCAGCGACAGCAACCGCAGCCACACGCAACCCGACAACGGCATCTTCTATTACGATATCGATATCGCGGTCTGGTCGCCTCAAGTTTGCGAACTCGAAGCCATTGCGGGCCGCGAGGCGCGAAAGCGCTTCATCCGCCATCCGTCCCTCGACCGAGACGGACTCTGGGCCTTCATCGAGGTCGACCGCGAACACGAAGGAGGTGTAGATCTATTCGAAGCACTGACTCTAGAGTCGCAACGGCTCACTGCGAACCTACGGGGCTGGGAGATGCCGGACGAGCTGGCAGATCTACCCCGTCCTGATGCTACCGACATTGAGGGTTTCGAAGACATATTCAATGAGTTCACCGCTCCACCGCCTCAGGAAGAAAACGGAGAAGATGTGGACATCGGTGCGCATTTTCTGTTTGGAGGCTTTGGCTTCGACATGGCCATGCAGACTATAGCTGGGGGTCCGGGTGCGCACTTTACACCGGTGGACGCAGTGGACTTCGAGGAGGTGATAGATCTCATGCTGGGGCTCAGAGCGGGCTGATGACGAAACTCACATTCCTGTATTACTGTGGGTGAGTAGCTATGCCGCTCTTGCGAGGCTGTGTCCACAGCGACATCGTTGCTTTGGTAGCGGCACAGCTTGTGGACTGCTAGCCATACCGCAAGGAAACTGCCCTATTATCATAATTGCTTCCAGCTTTCCGATTGACGGTGGAAACAACACGGAGGATGAGGCTGGTAGCCCTTGACCAAGTTGCAGAGCAACAAAGGCTAGACGGAGGCTTGCAATACAGGACAGTGAGAATTTGATACATTCCATCTTAAACAGTAAATCCAAGACTTCATCATTCTTAAGTACGGTGGTATCCCCCTCCACTGTACTAATATCCACTGGCCCTCCATCAAACATGATCAGACTAGAGATTACGACTCCAGCACTAACCCTACCTGAAGAAACTAACTTCTTCTTCTTCTTCTTCTTCTTCTTCTTCTTCTTCTTCTTCTTCTTCTTCTTCTTCTTCTTCTTCTTCTTCTTTGCAGTGTATAGAGTGAGCATCTGAAGACCTAGGTCGTGTACAATTAATTTAGCAACAGATACAGATTAGCCAGAGATAGTATATCAGCGATAGCTATTGTACCAGCAACAAGTGATGACAAGTGCACGCTTGTGCTATGTTCTTCTTCGTTCTTTGATAAGTGGGTTAGGTTGTATTACTACTACTACTACTACTACTACTACTACTACTACTGTAACTATGTGTACTGATTGTGGGGCCAGACGTGTCGTATATGTAAAGTGAAACTGCCATGTCCTTAGAGGTAAGATACGAGTCGCGACAGGGTCGGCGCGACGACTGCAAGCTCCATTAAGTTGAAGGACGATAGATAAAGTGCGGTGGGCGATGCCTCATGCACAGACTCTGACCCACAGAACTCTTTAAAACCCTTCTGTAACGTCTCTGGCAGACAAGGAAACACTTTATACGCTTAGAAAAACACCACCAGCTTGTACACTTCCTGTCAATGAAAAACAGCACGACCAGCATCATTCGGATGCTGCAACGACACACCATCAAGCTCAGCCGGCGGCCCGGGTACGACGTGGACCGTCTTATTCTCGAGCTCCTGCGGTTCTGCTTGAGCCTGAGCCTCGTTCCGCCACTTTCCAGCAATCCACCACTTCTTCTTGGCGAGGTCGTGGTCTTGGTCGGCCATCTCGGAAATGGTATGCTCCTGTGCGGCTGGCTGGGTTCTCGATTGGGGTCGTCTTCGCAGGCAGAGCAATACAATGGCTGCGATTACTGCGACGGCACCGAGCGCCGCTCCGATGCCTATGCCGGCTTTCGCCCCAGTGCTGAGCCCTGGTGCTCCTTGTCCTGGTGGACTTGCTGTATTCGCAGGAAGAGCAATGCCAATTCTCTTTGCTAGGGAAGTCGCATAGTCGTGAGGAAACAGACTGAAGTCTTCCATTTGCCAAGCAACTACGATTGGGTCTGCAACTGCTAGACCTGTGGACAGCAGCGTGGTGCTCGAGGTTGTCCATGTTGACCAACTGCTGGCAGAGGTAATGTAAGTCGACCTCGTGTACTCGTACGATGTGGAGGGTGACGCTCCACTGTAGGGCGTGGTGATAAGAAGTGCTAGCGCTTGCAGAGGAGTCGAGAAGGTACTGATACACGCTTCGTAGTACTCGGGCCCAAAGGTCATGCCACTTGTGTTTATGTCAGAGATGTTTTTATTGAGACGGTGACGAGTAAAACCTTCTACAGCAACTTGCTTGCCAAAATGTGCGGTACCCCGTAGATGCGTTTACCTGCCACGCGGTGACCTCTGCAATAGTTTGTCCATGAGGACATATACCGGGGCTGTATGTTGGCGCAAGTCTATAAGGCTGACATTTCCGGTATGATGGGTCGGTAGCAGTCCCGTTCAGATCCAGGCTGAGTACGGTGTAATTTTGGGCAATGAAACCATCTCGCGGTGATAGTCCAGCTGAAGACGTGATAGGGGGAGTTGTGACAGGCCCGGGAAGTCCAAGGATAGATGATGCTGCAATCGAGACCAACCCTGCTACCGAGGACGTGGAGGATATCAAGGACGTAGAGACAGGGGGAGGAACGGCCTGCGCTGTAGGGACTCTGGTAGTCGTGGTGATCACCTGACCGCCAGCTAGCATCCACCGGTCAGCGCATTCCGGCGGCGGCGTGTAGTACGTCGTAAGCGGCGGAGCGTTCAAGTGTGTGAAAGATGAGTCGTTGGCCGCAACAGTGATAAAGACCGTGCTGTGAGAGTATTGGCTAGCATTATAAGTATTGATAAATCCGCCAATGGTACTCAAGAAAGTGGTACCGCCCAATGTTGTGGTACCGTATGTGACAGTGGGGCCTACAATCGGCATAATTGACACACTAAAACGGCTGTGGTCTCGAGACAGACAGGTCCAACGAAGCTTCAACGTCGAAGACAGGCTGAGAAAGAGTTTCTGGACAGGAACTCAATGACTGCTTATCTGCATGGCGTGACAAGGCTGAGGTAGGCTCGCCCCCAACATGGCGTGCATGTATGCATTGACGGCTTCCTTGGCCGTGGTGCAGAGCCAATGGTGGTCCTACATCGCTAACCAGGCCGCGCTGCTATTCGCTGTCGCAAATCGTGGACATGGTTGTCGTGTTGTTCTCGTACGGCTTGATGGATTGCTCATCGGTGAGAGCACGGACGGGGATCCAATGAAGTGTTTTGTGAGGTGGCTAGAATCACGCAAGATTGTGTCGCGTGGAAGCGTTTTGTCCTTCGACGGTCGAGGTTGGTGTTGATGTCGGCGTTGAGAAGGAAGGTGCGAATCTGAACTGCATCTATCTGTACCTCGCAACCACTTGGCAGAGAGCCGGACACAATAGAAAATCAAACGATTATCTTTTGTTGTAATGTCGTGTGGAACATATTTTCTACACAAATAGACCTCATACAACTATCACAATCCAGAGTCTAAACACCTGCAAATCAACACAAAGTAATAAAATACAAAAAAACCAGCATCTCTCACACCGCACTTCATCCCACACTAGACCTACTCAGCACAAGACCAAACACCACCTCCGTACATACTATAGAAGTGGCTCACGTGTGGCTATAAAAATAACCGTCCTATTCCACCACCCTTCCAAACCTTCTAGCGTCCCCAATCCCAGGCCCCACACGCCGCGCGCCCCACCGACCCAAGAACCTCGGAAGCTTGACACCAACCCAAAGAGACAAGCATTGCATGCCACGGTCTAAGAGGAATTAGCGGCGCGCTTCCATCGAACGACACGGACTGGAGTTGGAGTTTGATGTGTGCGGTGGGCGATGGTGGTGTTTCTCATGGGTAGTAATGGACATGTAAGTATTGGTACTAGTGGTGGTGATGATGTATGATCTGCGCAGGGAGGGCTACGGGTGGTCTCATTGTGATGTCAGGATCCTCGACGTACGTGTCGTGGGTCCGCGGCTTCGTTGAAGTGAAATCCAGACATGGTGGATTAAAACAGTCAGAGTGGATGACGAGTATAATCGTGGATGAAATGAAGTGAGTGCATTGAACAATCTAAGCGCAACCGTGGTATCGTGTAACGAGCTCATCTCCGAAAAAACTTTGTTGAAAACCAAACGCCAGCGCCATTGCAATGAGTGCGCACTGTACAGTGTGAGATGATGGTACAAGGAAAAGTACACAAAGTCTATGCCTTCCATCTGGCCTCGGTCCAGTCGTTGTACTCTTTTGTGAGGTCGCGCTGGACCCAAGGAATGGTGATGGCGGCCCAGATACCAGCCCACAGGAAGGGCAGAACCCAGCCAACCTAAGACAAGTCAGCGTTTGCTGGTAAGAAAGGAAGAAGTTCACTTACAACGTAAGCAGCATCTCGCGGGATGGTGAAGATGATGGCAGTACAGACGGTGGCGCAGACAATGGCACCAATAGCCCAGAACAGAGTCAGGCGGTGCAGCATTTCACGGAAAGCTTTGCTGGCCTGGTAGCGCAGGTTAAGTCTCTGCCTGAATTCGGTACCTCCGGATCCGTCGACGGCACAGATGTCTTCAATGTAAGCGTAAACACCAGGTCGCAGAGGCGCGCCCTTGGGGAGCGAAGAGATGCGGCAGGGTGCTGGGATGCCGCGGAGTCGCAGAACATCGAGGAACAGCAGCTGGAAGCCAATGGCGAACAGCATGGTGGGTGCAGGCATGGCGAGGACGCGGATTGGGGGGTCGTGGGGACAGGTGCCAGCGATGAGTTCGATCATGATGAAGAACCACGCAAAGGACAAATTCCAGTGGAACCAGTCGAGCTGTGGTTGATTAGCATCCTCTTGGTGTCAGGAGTAAACGGCAACTCACATAAGATCGCTTAGCGCCGATGACCCTGCAGTTGGAGTTTTTCTTCCAGAGGCGGTGGAAACGGATAAAGTACTCGACAATGGACACGGTACCCAGCAGGGCGGTGCTGATACTGAAGACGGCGTTGGCAGACAGCTGGTCGCGCGTGAGACCATACCACATGCCAAAGTACAGGCCGATGGGCATGAAGATGCAGTCGAGGATGATCAGGGTCCAGAACCAGAAGATGGCCTTCCTGCGTGTGCGCAGCGAGTACTTGAGGGGCGGAGGCCGCCTGAAGTCGGGGTCATCGTAGGTGACTTGGGTGTGGGGATATCTGGCGTTGAGGATGTTGTGGCCGTTTGGCGTGACGGGTCTGCTGGGAGTAGCACTGGCGTTGACTGCTGTTGTGCTGTTGTTTGGGTCGACGGCGCCATCCACGCCGGGGACTTGGAGGGAGTCATTTGCTGTGTGTGCTGTGTGCGCTGTGGCCGGGCGCGAGGGTTCTGTCAAGGTGGGCGTGGCGGCGCGCAGTGGCTCGGTCGATGTCTGCTCAGAGGCCATTATGGGCGTGGTGGATGTGGAGAGTGTGGTCACTAGACGCTAAGGGTGTGGATGCAGCGATACAACAATGCAGCAGTGCAGCGCTAGGAGAAGAAAAGATGACAAGAGGAAAGTGGTTGTGTGTTGGGCCGTCTTGTTGCGGATGTCAGCGGAAAGTGTGCGTGTCGAGAGTCTTGAGCGTGTGTCTTCGGCGTGAAAGTGAGCAGGGAGTGGCCGTTTTGCTCGATGAACGCATCGTATCCTTTCCGTCTCGCTCCAAACACGCCAACGCTACTACGTCACCGCTGATCGCTCCCTACTTGGCGCCCAGCAAGCCACCGCCCGTCGTGGGTCGGCAATGGCTGCGCACCCCAGCCGACGCCTGATCATGTCCGGATGCATCGTCCTGTGACCTCACCCTCACTCCACTGCCAATCCTGCACCCAGCACAGGCCGCTCTCAAGGAATATGTGATTAGAGAGAGTTGCAGATACCCTCCATGAAACCCGTCTCCGGCCTGTTCCTGCACTGTCTCGTCATCCTCGCCGCCGCCGTCTCTGGCAGCCATGGGGACACACCAGCAACACAGCAGCCGCTCGCCCACGCCCACGGCCTCAGCGCCAACAATGCCAATGACAGCTCCACGCTGATCTCGCAGAAGCTCTTCTGGGAGCTCGAGCAACTCGCACGCATCGTCGACATCTCGTACTGCGTGGGCACCGCCGGCCTCGGCATCCAGAAGCCCTTCCAATGCGCCAGCCGCTGCTCTGACCGCGACTTTGAGCACTTCGAGCTGGTCACGGTGCGTTGCCGGATGCAGCACAATCATGTTAACACAGCACACTGACAGCGCCAGGCATGGAACACAGGTCCCTTCCTGTCAGACTCCTGCGGCTACATCGCCCTGTCCCACGACCCTACGAACCCGCGACTCATCCTCGCCTTTCGAGGCACCTACTCGCTCGCAAACACCATCGCAGACCTCTCCACCATCCCCCAGGACTACGTCCCCTACCCCGCCGACGACGATGACGGTTCCACCTCCGACTACCTCGCGCCGCACCTGCAGTCCTCTGCCCCGTCTGACGGAGACCCACCGCCTGCAGACCCGCCCAAATGTACAAACTGCTCCGTGCACACAGGCTTCTACTCCTCCTGGCTGAACACGCGCAAAGTCGTCCTTCCCCATGTGTCTGAGGCGCTGGACAAGTACCCCAACTACCAGCTCGTGCTGGTGGGCCATTCGCTGGGCGGTGCCGTAGCCACGCTGGCCGGTCTGGACTTCAAGGCGCGTGGATGGCACCCTCGCGTCACCACCTTTGGCGAGCCACGCCTCGGAAACAAGAACCTGAACGCCTACATCGACGACCGTTTCAACATCACCGCCGACCACGACGCCAACAGCTTCCACCGCGTCACCCACGCCGGTGATCCCGTGCCCTTGCTGCCTCTGGAGGAGTGGGGCTACTCGATGCATAGCGAGGAGCTCTTCATCTCGGAGCCAAGCTTGCCGTTTTCCTTAGTCGATGTCCACTACTGCCACGGCGACCGGGACCCGCACTGCATCCAAGGCAGTGACGACGACCGCCCAGCATGGGGCGTGCCCACACGCTTCAAGTTCTGGCAGCTGTTCTTTGCGCATCGTGATTATTTCTGGCGTCTTGGTCTGTGTCTCCCTAGTGGCAACCCAAAAGATTGGTACAGGAAATTCCCCAAACACAGCAGTGACGACGACGACGACGACCATGTACAAGAGACGAACGAGTTGTAACGAATAATGTGGCGTGACCTGGGTCAACGTGATTACTCTTTCTCTGAACATTAGTACGTTTGCATGCATGCCATGACCCATTTAACTAAAAATAGTAATAATAGTTTGAACATCCAAAGTCTCTAATCAGAGCAACACAAATCTGAAGTATTCAGTGAGCCTCCTCAGCACTTGGCTGACTACAGCTTCGCCTGCCCTTCTCGCTTCAACCGCGCATGATACTGATCCCGCATTTCTCTCCGCAGCATCTTTCCCGACGGCGTTCGTGGAATCTACGCTCCTTGTCAGTATTGTTCACAACACGTGAATACAACAACTCACCGATTCGACAACCTCTACACCCCCCGTGAGCCACTTGTGTTTGCTCAGCCTTCCCTTGACCCACTCATCCAGCTTCCTTGTTACTTCTCCTCCACCCTGTCTCCCCCCTTCCTCCGTCACCACGACCCAGGCTCTGACAAAAAGACTGCCGTCCCCTCTCCCATTGTCTACACCCGCCACACACGCATCCCGCACCAGCCCCTCCGGGTGCTGCAGCAGCGTGTCCTCAACCTCGGTGGCGGCAACCTGCAGCCCTTTGACCTTGATCATCTCCTTCAGCCGGTCTAGATAGTGGATTCTATCGTACTCGTCCCGCATCACCAGATCGCCTGTCCTCAACCACCCCGGCTCGGTGAACATCTCCGCCGTGGCCTTCGCGTCTTTGAAATACCCAGGCGTCACGACCGCGCCTCGCGCCCACAGTTCGCCCTTCTCGCCCTTCGCTACGTCCTGCAGCGTATCCGGGTCTACAATGCGCGCCTCCATGCCCGGCAGCAAGTACCCAATTGATCCCGGCAGAGCAGGTTCCAGTCCAAAGATGCCCGGTGTCGCCGGCGACGCAATGCTCGCTGCTTCGCTCAGCCCGTAGCCGCTGGGAATCGGCATATCTTTCCCCTGTGGTAGTTTCTGCGCAAGCTGGTACGCCACGTCTGGCGGGAGGTAGGCGGCGCCGCTCACTGCACCGATCACGCTGCTGAGGTCGTACTTCTCCGTCAGCGGCGACTGAGCGAGTTGGCGAATGAGCGGGGGCACCAGGGGCAGCGCGGTGATTTTGTACTTTTCGATGCTGCGCAGTGCAAGCTCCAGATCCCACTTGGGCAGCAGGATGGTTGTGTTGCGCACCAGGTTGACGCGCAGGTTCCATAGAATCATCCCGTACGAGTGGTACATGGGAATCACGCCCAAAGTGACGGAATGCGTCCCGAACGGCTCGACGCCCATGAACCGCGCGCCCTGGGCGGCCGTAATAAGCGTCTGAATCCCAGAACTGTACCCGTTCCTATGCGTGATCATCATGGCCTTGGGCAGTCCCGACGTCCCACTGGACTGGAACAAATACGCCATTCGATCCCCACCCAGCATCTTCCTAGGCCGCTCTTGCAACACCATCCCTTCTCTCACCAAACTCTCCACCGTCCTATACCCCTGCACGAAATCCAACCCAGGGTCCTCACTAAGCACCACCACCTTCTTTAAATCCAACACCATCTCCAACCCCCCCTTCTTTTCTCCACTCCCACTCCGCACCGCCTCCCCCAAAACCCCCAGCAGCGACTCATGCACCATCAGACTGGTAATCTGCATCTTCGTCAACACCCACCCGAGCTCCACCGCCGTGCTCTCGGGACTAATCCCCCCAAACACCACGTTGGCGCGCCAGCACGCGTGCACCACGCTCGGGTAGTGGATGTGGTTTCTGGACAGCAGACCGAGGATCTCGCCCTCCTCGCCGTCATGCGCGGGGCTTTTCCTCAGGTTCAGCGGGTTCGCGCCATCGTGGCGCAGGACGCGCGCGAGTGCGCAGGTTCTGGCGTAGAAGTCGTGCAGCGTAAGTACCTGCTCGGTCACCGCGTTGATGATGAGGGGATAGTCCGCGGGTAGGGGGTTGGCGGGCGGGAAGCAGAGGTCGTGGATGTTGAGGCCTGGGGGG